>JAWPHD010000598.1:0-428793 GCA_037043455.1 Cyrtodaria siliqua
TCCACTACAGTTCGCGTTGAATTAAACCTAGTAGGAGTACGGATATTAGCGGCATTGCTCGACCTTTATCTATCGATTTCGAATGATTTCATACATATTAAAAACTACGTTAAATGAGATGACTTGTAAGATATCGTAAACTATCTACATTAGGATAGGGTGTACCTCGTACCATAGCGTACGGGATAAATTATTCCAGCTCATTCGTTTGCTAGAGCTTGTAATGATGATCAAAATCAAGTCATAACAGGTAAACTTCTTCAGCAAGGGTTTTCGTTATCAATTACGTATGTCTTTCTAAAAAAGTATATGCCGCAACGAAAATTTATAACACCAACCTTAAAATATTTGTGCGACTAGGAATATCCCAACAACCTTTAATGGAAATGTAGTCTATAAACACCGGAAGTTAAACGGATCTGACGGGTTTCCTGACCACTTTATAATAGGTAATCAGGAAATTCGTCAGAAAGGATACGACCCTTTAATATTGCAACGCACTTCAGGTTTAGTGATATTGGACAAGCTCTTGATTACGCCTGCTGAAGCCCAGACAAGGGAAGCAGTACATGAATTTTCGTCCAAACGGTTATTGGGTCTTACACAAAATTGGTTTTCTCTAAGACTGCCAGTGCCCGAATGTCCAGAGGGGCACCTGGCTCTTCCTCCACCATTGGAAGCTGGAAAAGTCTCCATATGACCTTAGCTGTTGGTGTGACTATAAAATCCAATTCAATTCAATTTGCTTTGGCTGCAAATGTTTGGTTCACCGTGTGTTCAGTACAATCATTTCTGATAGTGTCGCTTCTTTTCTTGATTTATATCTCTCTATTGTATATTGCGAAATTAATCTATGATACAGATGATTTAATTTTGTTATTGTTAATTATCCCATGTTAAATGGGGATGTTCCCCGAGTTACTTGCTGATTGGGGTCTATGTTTCTCAACTTATCATGTCTCGAGAGCTTGTAGTCGTGTTGGGAGTTTTAATATTCGAATTACTTGTATAACTAAAATGCTACTTCAGCAGGGGTGCCGTTATTATAAACTTGTGAAAAACCTGTGACAAAATTTTATTATCGTAACCCAGATCTACTTTTAAAATATAAAAGTAATTTAAGAACTCCTCTGTGACAAGGACTATCACAACCTGACTTATTATGGTGATGTGATTTACACACTTCGTAAGATCCTTAGTCATAATCACTTTCGTACAATCTTTATTATACTTGTTAAAACGTTTATCAAAAGAGGTTATGGACACTATCATTTTGCAAAGTACTACGTGTTTAGTGGTTGACCAATTTTCAGTTCGCCACTATGCTTCCTCCTTGATTTTGCGATGACCGAGAGATTGTGGACCCTATGAGGACGTCTACCTAAATCCTTATAGGACTGTAGCGCTTGATTTTTGTCCTTAATCTTGTCTTGTCGTACCCTTAACGGTTTGTTCTATTGCTGCTCTGGATTCTGCCAAGTCATTGAGTACTTAATTTGGTGACTTTCTAGCTTTGTTTTGTTGTATTTAGGTATTATATATACATGATCATTTATGTGTTTTACTTATATTACCTATTAATGCTACCTTGTTTGTTAGAGATTATAGCCTGTGGGGGATATTTGTATTTACACTGTCCCATTTATTGGGATGACAATATGGTAAGAGTGAGGGTTTGGTGCACCTCAGAACCTGATTTGGTTTGAACCCCCAGCGGACTATTTTTGCCACTGACTGTTCCATGGCGGTAGCCCGATTTACAACCCTTTGTGTTTGTGAAGTCTTATCTAGCTTGTTATTCTTCCTTAAATGTGTTCTTTGTTTCTATCTGTGTTTGTGTTGCTGTCGTCTTTGAATGCTGCTTTTCCTGCGATTTTTATATCTATTTCTAGATACGTCCCGAGGTAGTTCTTATTATTTATGTGTGTATAGCTTTACAACAACATTTAAATATATCGTTTGGTATTTCTCTGAGTTGGGAAGGTATTGTGACAGATTACCTTTTGATGATTATTTACACTGTTTTATTAATTTGAGCGGTTGAAAACAGGATAATTTCGAGGTTGTGTACACATACAATTGATTTAAGCTTACCTGTAGGCCTTACTGCCTACTGACCGTTTAAAGGTGCGGTAAACCTGCCTTCACCATTCTTTAGGTTTTCATTGACATTTTAAATGATGCTCATTTGTTTCCGTTTGTGGTTCATTGCGGGACCTACGGTGACATTGGCGTTTGATTGCTTTGGTTCTATAGGACCATTTTCCCTCATGTTTACATTACACCTCTTGGAGCAAACTCAGCAAATTCGAGACAGCTACTATCATCTCCTCTTTTTGTGTTCGTTGATTTGACAGAAGTCACCTATACAGTTCTTGACACTCAAATTACCTTTGTGTATGATCTGCGGTTTCCCGAAACAGTTGTTCCCGTACTACGAATCAGTAAAGCCTTTGAACTAACTGGTATTATTGTATCTTTGTAGCTTTAAATTAGAATACCATTTTAGCCGCCATTGCTTGTTGACGAGAGGGGTTTCATCTTTCATTGTCTCGTGTGACAGCTTTAATTAAACTGAATCTTCTATTTTCTTGTTTCGCTAGGTAATTATTAAAGGGACACACGGCAATCTTGATTGTTAGAACTCGCGGCGTCACTTACAAAACATGCATCATTGCAATTCATTAATATTAATTATAAAAAGAGTATAAAGCAATTTGTTTGGTATATTGCTGACTTTTGATAATATTGCACCAAAAACATATTTCAACTTTTGTAAAATAACAATGGAAATTGAAAACTCAAAATTGTATTTAATGATATGCAAGCAGGTTTAAAGTCAATATTTCACAGAATTTATAAATCGAAAAGCTATTTTTGATGTTTGATAAGAACTTCAAGAGTTGCCCTGGTTCCCTTTAACACTTACTTGTGTCGGATCACACGTGGTTTAAGGCATAAGTTACGGCGTTCTCATATCATATTACATACTTTCTATTGTACGCGAATGGCTGAATGAAAGGAGAGGAATAGATAGGAGAGGAAAAGAAAATGAAAAAATCATTATAGAATAAGTTAACCAGTAGAACGGTTTGAGGAGGAAATGGATTGAAATTGCATATGTTACACCATTACAAATAAGCGTTGTAAGTTAGTCAGCTGAACATAAATGTTCAAGTTTGTATTCAATATTAAGACTTGACACAACACATCCACTGCTACTTGTAAGTGCATCCAGTTTAAATATCAAAACTCTATCTAGGTGTTCAGGGTTATATGAATAATGTATATGTGCCGATTAAAATAGTTTTAAACATATTGTATTTTACATCGATTGCGAAACTAGTTCTTGCAACTTAATTAATCACTCTCGATGACCTCCTGGTAAACTAGTACTCAGCTATGGTGGGATTGAATTATCTTGCTCAAGGATAAATAACGTGGCCGCGACGAGGATCGAACCCACGACCTCTCGATCACGAGTTCGCGCTCTACCACTGGACCACGCACTCCACAAAAGATTGAAAGTATAGATTTACTCACGAGTTCTTAAAACAGCCGTGATGAATATGTTAAATGAATTATGAGTGTGTAACGCTTACTTAATCGACGCTTCAGTTTTGGGTTTGGCTTGCCTGTGTAAAGCCGTGTGTGGCGTCAGTAAGTTAAGAAACAGTGTACATCTGTTGTAAAATGTGCCTAATGATTGCGGGAAAGGGACTTTAATGATTTAGAACACTACTCCATGTGTCGTATTCATGACGACCCTATAGCGGAGTATTAGCTCTGATTGTTAACTGACGTTGGGACAACTAAATAAATTGGTAGCTTCTTTGTCATGACCACTCTTGCATATATGAAATGAATTATTTCTCTTGTGTGTTTGACTTTGCAGTATTAACCAGTTAGAACTTGATGACATTGATAACTCTATTTCTGGAGTATTTAAAGAAACAGCATGTGCGAAACGTTGGGGATATTTCAATAAATTGAAAGGAGTATGCATTAATAACGATAATAAACAGCCCCACTGGTTGGGAGAGATTGCAAAAGACATCGTAAACAGTTTCACAGAGCAGAAAAGAGTAGAAAATATAGTGAACCTTCAAATCAAAGTAAAATTTATAAAGCGCAAAGTTTAAATTATACGAAATTCTCATTATAATGTTAAAAAGGATAGATATAAACAAACTAAAAACATTAGATACATCAAATCCTAGAAGTTACTTTGAAAATATTAAATGGCAAAAAGAAAAATAGGTTATATGCATCATTAAATGATTTACACGAACATTTTTAAAAATATTAAATTTCAAAGCAGACTTAGTAAACATTAATATTATAGCAAATACGCCAGAACTAGCACAGTCATCTGAGGAAATAAATGGTGAAATAACAATAATTGCAATGGGAAAAGATTGCACGAAAGTGTAAAAAATAATTAAAGCAAGTGGGCATAGATATCATTTAAACTACATATTATATCTACACTTCCGTCATGAAAAACATTTAGTTTAAAATTATTCAACTTAGTATCGAACACCGGAATAGTTCCAGAATCATGGACAATTGGTATTATAAATCCCGTCTGCTGTATAGATAAAGACGATTCATTAAAACCAAAATTACAGACCTGTTACGCTTGAGAGGTGTCTTGGTAAATGATTCACAGCAATATGTGATGCTGAGGTTATGAGTTTGGCGAGTGGATGTACGATGCGTATGTAATAGCTATCGAGCAGGATTTAGAAATTATTCTCTACTGTTGATACAGTTTGGAGATCAGATTATGGTATGAGATATGTATCACATGACATGAATGGCATAATATTTAATGTTTATAAGGGTATATGTACTACAATATCAAGTCGTGTGTAACATTATATGTGTAAGGTGTCCAACTATTTTTGAATGTAATACTGCGTACGACTAGGAAAATCTCTCGCCGTTATTGTTCTCTTTGTTATCTAATGGGATTTACTCGCATTTGTTGTTGCACAAAATCAATATGCAAACGGAGTAAGTGTCGGAGAACACGAAATAGACAACGACGTTCTTAGTATTATTTTTAATTATTTATGTTTGGTTATACGCAGATGACACCATTATTGTATGCGAAACAGCTGATGACCTACAAAGAGCCCTTAATACTTATCAAACTTTGATGCAATAAATGAATCTCACAGTCAACATATCAAAATCTAAAATTCTAGGTATTTTCGGAAAGGTAGACCAGGGAATTTTTATTTATTTAAATAACGACACTTTTTAGGCATCGTATCGGAGTACAAGATATTTGGAATATTATTTAGGAAAAAGTGATCAGTTTTATATGCTAATTAAACATATTGCCAGTCAAGCCACTAGAGCTCTCTACAGCCTACTTAAAAAGAGTCAAAGCATCTTTTGTCTACCAATCGGATTTACAAATTGACATCTTTAATAAAACAATTAATCCTATTTTGTTTATGGTGTGTGATAGTCTTGGGGTTTGGTATTTAGGAAATGAATAGAGAGTAGGTGCAACTAAAGTTTTGTTAGAACAGTGTCTTATATATAAAACATATACACCAATTGGGTAGGTGTGTATGGCGAAACCGGTACTATGCCATGTCTCAATTGTATTGTACACAAAATGTATCAGGTTTGGGTCAAAGGTAGTGTCTCCAGAAAGTAATAAACTCTCAGCTGATGGTACATAGTATTGCACAGCTTATACAAATATACCAATGGTACATAGAACAAATTTTAAGTGTTAAAGTGGGCTTAATGTATCACAGAAATCTATTAAATGTGGTTGGTAGTGGCATCTGAAACGCACGACTTTCCAAATATTAAGGTGGTTGGTTGCATCTGCGCATCAAAAGCTCGTAGATCTAGTTTTAAACAAATGGTATGAAACAGTTGAAAACTCTAGTAGTTATTATAGTAAATTTGGCTTTAAGAGATACTTGACAAATACACCCGTATACTACTCAGTATATGGTAAAGTTTAGTACAAGAAACCATAAGTTATCAGTGATACTGAACGGCTGGGAATAAAATTGTTGCAGTATATTAGATTTGTACTTTATGTTAGTGAGTATAGTAGGGGAGATGTAGTACCATTACCGTTTTAACATATAAAACAGTATGTAACGAAAGACTTTTAAAAAAAATAAAACTTATAAAGCCGATTAACAGACGTTTTACAACATTATGAAATTCAACAAACAAGAAGAATTAAGAAAAATGTGTGATTTTGGTCAAGCATCTATTGAATTGATTCTAGTAGAAATGTTGCGTGTATTGTATTATGGCTTTGGAAAAGTGTTGGTATAGGACTGAGTCTTACTGAGTTATGGGGTTGGTAAATTACTGTCTTCGACATTGGTTGTGTGAAAATGAACTATATAGAAATAATGCAGCATGTTTAAATTACGAATAGAATTTAGCTCCTCCAATAAATACAGTAAGGTAAACTCACATTTATAAATCTGTCTAATAATCTAGTTTTTAGAAACTAAATAACTCTGTAATAGAGCCTTATACGATTATATGAAATATCATTACGTCTGTTTTCATGTTTTTGTTATAAGCTGAGTGTAATAAAGTATT
Source organism: Cyrtodaria siliqua (assembly GCA_037043455.1). NCBI lineage: Eukaryota > Metazoa > Mollusca > Bivalvia > Adapedonta > Hiatellidae > Cyrtodaria > Cyrtodaria siliqua. The sequence continues at coordinate 6,598 of JAWPHD010000598.1, forward strand.
GTTCGTTTTGTGCTTCAGATGAGTCTATTTTTCAGATTAGTTTTAGCATCTTGTGAGTGTTTAGGAATCCTACTTCTAATTTTAAAACAAGGACGCTATGTTCGTGAGTAATGCTTGCTAATTTAAATACAGGTTAAGCCTGTCATTATTAAATCGTGTTTATCATGCTGAGAGACTCTTTGCTGCCAATTGTAGGGGTGACCTATTACTGTTGCTTTATTTGGCACTGACCAATAGAGCAAATCAATGCGAATCCCTCGCGTTATTGGTACGTAACGCTATCTGACGTCATGCAGTGTAACGTTGCCTGACGTCATAATCTAAAAACTACACATGGCGGCGTCCTCGATAAGCGTATCATGTCTGGAGAATAGTAGATGTAATAGTAATTCATACATAAAAATGTGATAATCTACATGATGTAATAGGAATATTATGTCAGTGCCTTTTACTATCAAAGTGTATTAGGCTCGGCACGAAAACGAAGAATGGCTCGCTCTTCTTCGTTTTCTAAGCCTCGCCTAATAAACTGATAGTAAAAGGCACTGACATAATACTGTCTATTTATCGTGTATTCAATTATTGTTATTGACCGGAAAATGCGTGGATTGAGCTTCGTTTGAGTCACAAATCAATATTAGATCTAGTTCAATGTACATTTGTGTAGTTGGCATACTTATTAAATAGTTAGTCTTCTTTACTTTCACCTGACTAATCATGCTAGTCATATCAATTATAAAACACGTTTAGCGAGGTTTAAGATAGTTATTTTGAGACGTTGATTCAGCTTTATACATTCAGTACAACGTTTATAGCCTACACATCAATACATATGTCAATACAGTGAGAACATCAAAAACATGGAGATACAAAATCTACATTAAAGTTTACAGGAGAGCGTTATAGCTGTTTTGTATTTCTTAATGGGAGAAATGGTTGAAATTATTAAAGAAATTTTAAACTTGCATTTCATTTCGAAGTTTAAATGCATAATAAACATATTTGATTACTTATAATTGGTTCTGTTCGAGTTTTTAGACATTAACGCATCAAATTTGTTGTATCGTGGGCATCTGCAAAAGTATGGTTTATAATATTTCTGTCTTAAGTGTCTATATTTGGGGGACATACAAGCAAAGAAATGGTATTTCGTTTTCTTAATAGTATTTGTGGGTACAATGTATACATTTCCTATTTGTCTCGAGGGATATTTAGATATCTACAGTGTCAATGGCTAATTGTGAGGAGGAGTGTCGATATGTGACCATTGGCGATTCGAGTTTGGTGTAGCATCTATGAGTTCAAATGATTTGTCCATATCAAAACTGTGTTTTATAGCGCAGTATGATTCGAACCTGTTTGAGGGTTATTGAGTTTGGATTACTAGCGTTGGTGGGGTTGTTGAGTCATTCAAGCGGTGTTTTATTATTTCAATGGGAATATGCTGCTTCAAATTGGATATAACCAATCTTCATAAATACCAGTTGTCATGATATCTTTGAATTGGGTATGCCCAATTGGTCCCGTTATAATTTATTGATGTTTCAACTTCGGTGTTTCACAGTGGATATGAGTTTTTTTGGCATGATATTGTTTGTTGAGTAGGTTTACTTGTTAACCAATATCGAGCATTAGTGTTGTTTTCTCTTTATAAGTAGTGTACGCGACCTAATTCCGTTATAAGACCTGTGTGGAGTTGTTGACTTCTTGGTCCCTAAAATGGTTTAGGCAAATAGTTGCGTATGATAATTCAATATCTTAGCCTCATGCATTCCCCTAACTTCTGAGCTAAGTTTAATACAGAGCAACTAGTGTGTCACTAAGTCTACTAAATATTCAATCGTGTATTGGGCCTGAGATAAACAGGTTTGTAACCAACTGTGTAAAGTATGATTTTGTGATATATAATGTTTGCTGATTCTGTGTTGTTGTGTTTTGGGCGAAAGTGAGTTAATGTCTATAAAGGATGCCTTAGATTTGTTATACGTTGTTAATGAACATTCGGTTTCTGCTTGTATATTGATAGGTCAGTAGTCAGCCGTTTGTTGTGGGGTGTAGGAATTTGGTATATATACTGTAAATTACTGTTAGTTTACAATTGCGTTGGTATAATCGGGGTTAGGCTAATTACCACCAATATGTGGTATAGTGTTGTGTATTGGAGGGGGGTTGAGGGTGATTTGTAATTATGTTTTAGTGTTGTTTTGTTCGAGTGTTTGAGTGGTGTTGTTAGTGTTTTGTAAGTTGATGGTGTGTGTAGGGGTTAGGTTAGGTAAGGTGTATTGGTCGGTAGTATTGTAGAGTGATTGTTTGGGTGTTGTAAGATTGATTTTGTGGTTGGTAATTTGGTTGGTATGGTGAAAGTGTGGTTAGTTTTAGGTTATAGGGGGGGTCAGGTAGATGAGGATATTTGAGAGTTTGGTTTGGGTAAGTTGGGTGATTGGTTTAGATGTCTTGGATTTGAGTTAGTGAGTATGGGTTGTTGTGGTGGTGTTGTTTGGATGCAGAAATTAGATTAGGTTGTTGTTGGTGGAAGGGTTTTAGGATTGTGGTAGGATGGGATTATGATTGTTTGGAAGATGTTGGTTGGTGGGTTAGATGAGGGAGGTTGTTGTTGTGAAGTGTTTGAGGTATTTGTAGGATGTTAGGGTTGGGGTGGTGGGAGGTGGGGAGGAATGGTGGGTAGGGGGGGAGGGGTGGAGGAGAATTTATGATTTAGGATAAGTTTTGGTAGTATTTTATTTTATATGGGGTGAGGGGGAAGAATTGGGTGGGGGGTGAAGTGGTAAGGGAGTTAGGTGAGGATGATGAAGTGGGGGAAGAGGGGTGTGAGGGTGGAGGGAATAAGAGGGGTTGAGAGGGGGGGATGTAATGTTGTGGGTAGGGGGTTGAGTTTATTTTGAGGTGGGGGTTGTATGTATTTTGTGTTTGAGTATGGGGTGGTTTAGTTGGATGTGGAGTTTGGGGATTATTAATTTGGTTTAGTGTTGGGGGGTTTGTTGGTTGGGGGGGTGGGGGTAGAGGGGAGGGTTGAGGGTAAGGTTTTGGTTTTTGTTTGTTTTGAGTTTGGGGGATTTGTTTGGGGAGGGGGAGGATTGGAGGGTTGGGGATGGGTTAGGTGGGTTTAAGTGGTTTGTTTGGGGATGGGAAGTGGTAGATTGGGGTGTATTGTGGTTATGGGGATTTGGGGTTAAAGATAAAATGTTGGATTTGGGGTATGTGTTGTTGGTGTTTGTATGGGTTTTGTGTAGGAGGAGGGTTAGGGGTGTTGTTGTGTTTATGTGGGGAAGGGGATTGGGGGGTATTTGGTGTATAGGGGGGATTGTGGTAAAATAAATTGGTTGATTTTGGGGGTATGTGTTGTGTTTTTGTATGGGTTTTTAGGGAGGAGTAGTTTAATATTTGGGTATGGGGGTGGTTGGGGGGATGGGTATGATTGGTTGGGAAGGGGTAATTGGGGGGTATTTGGGTAAAGGGGATTGGTTGAAAAGATAAGGGGATTGAGTGGTGTTTGTGTGGGTTTTTGAGGAGGGGGGGGGTTTATATTGGGTAGAGGGGTGTGGGGAGGGTATGATTGTTATGGTTAGGGGTATAGTTGTGAGTGGATGAAAGAGGTAAGAGGGGGGGATTGTGGTGGAAAGGTTTGTGGGTTATTGTAAGGAAGGTTGGTTATAGTAGGGGGGGGGGGGTTGTAGATGTAGTGAATTATTATTATTATGGGTTTTTGTAGAGTGTGTGTTATTTATTAGTGAAGGAATGGTAGGTTGATGGGGGGTTTTGTGGTATTGATGTTGAAGTTTTATTGTTATGGTAATTTGAGTAGTATTTTGATTGATAGGGTGTTGTCTAGTGTATCGATTTTGTATTTAGAGTTATGGGTGAATTTTTTGTTTGGGGGTTTGTGTGGGTAGGTTGTAGGGGGGTAAAAGAGGTTGGTTGGAGTAAATTGATAATGGGGGTTTAGGGGTTTCGGTTATGGTTTGTGACGTATGATTTTTTGAGTTTAGGTTTAAGGGGGGGGATGTTTTTTTGGGGTTTTGGTGGGGAGAGTGTTGGTAGTGGTTTTAGGGGGTAAAGAGAATAATAGGAGGGGAGTGTGGAGGAATTAAAAAAAAAAAATAAAAAAAAAGTGATGACTGGGGGGGTATTTAGGGGATTGGTAATATATGTTGGGGAGTGTGTGTGTAAGTTGGGGATGTGTTGTTGTGGGGGTTTTGGGTTGGGGGAGATTGTGGTAGTGGGTTTCTAGGGGGGGGTAGATTAAATAAGAAAAGAAAAGGGGGGAGTTGGAGGGTAATATGGATAAGGAGGTTGTTTAGGGGTTTGTTTTGGGGTCGGGGGTTGTGGGGATGGTAATGTGTTAATTGGGTTTTGGTTTAGGGTAGGTTGTGGGATTTTTTATTTGTTGTGTGGGGATTTGGATAGGGGAGTGATGGAGATGTTGGGAAGTTAGGTAGTGGATTGGTATTTAGTATTGATTTGTATTATGAGAGTGTTTATTTGATTTGTGGTAGGGGAAGGGTGGTATTTGGGTAATTAGTTGTTGGTGGTTGTTTATAGGGGTTGGATTGTTGGGGAGGTGAGGGGAGGATTAGAGTGGGGTGTGGAGGTATATTATAGTATGAGGATGGGATTTAATGAGTTTAGAGGTTGATATGGGGGTTTTTTTAATTGTTATTGTATTTGTGTAGTTTTAGGCATAGGTATTGGGGATTAGAGTTTTTTGTGGGAGTTATTTAGGTTGTTGAGGGGGGGGGGGGGGGGGGAGAGGGGGAGGGTAGGAGGGGGGGGAGGGGGAGGTAGAAAATGATTTATTATTGTATTATGATGTTTGAGTGAATAACTGTATTGTTATAGGTTGGTGTATTGTTTTAGTTAGTGGGGTTGTTGTTGTAGGATTTAGTGAGGTGGTTAGTTAGAGGTTTGTTAGTTGGTTGGTGGGTTATTGTTTGTGGTTGAGGTTGATGGTGGATAGGTGTTTGGTGATGGGTTGTGGGGGGGTTGGGTGGAGGTGTTGGGTTGGTGTATGGGGTGGGTTGGGGTGTGTGAGGGGTATGGTGGGGTTATTTGTGATGTTGGGATTGGTGGGATGGGGGGTTTTGAGTAGTGATATTTGAGGAGGGTTGGGGTTGAGTTTGAGTATGGGATTGTTGATAGTGTGTTTGGGGGGGGTAAATGTGGGGGTTTGTATGGGGGGGTTGGGGATGGTATGTTGGTTTGGGTAGGTAGTTTTTTGGAGTGTTGGGTGGGGGGTTGATTTAGGTTTATATTAGTTTTTGTGTTGTGGGGGTGGGGGGGTGTGGGGAGGTGTTGTTGGGGTGGGGTGGTTGGTGTTGTTATAGTGGTGTATTATTGGGTGTGAGTTAGTGTTGGGTTTGGGGTGGTGTATTGGAGTGATTATAATTGTATTTGTAGTTTGTGTGGTAGTGGTTTGTGGTTTTTTTAGGTGGGAGGGTTGTTTATTGGGGGTTTGTGGTTGTTAAGGGTGGGTTTGGGTTTAGTAGGAGATTGTTGATTGTATTAGTTGTATATTGTTGTGTGATTTTGATAGTAGGGGATATGGGGGTTTGTAGTGGGGGTGATGGAAGTGTTAGTAGTGGGGGGGTTTGGGTGGTATGGTGTATATGTAGGTGGATAGGTTTGTTAGTGTGTGTAGGATTTGTGGGTGGTGTTGTTGTTGGGAGTTTGTGTGTTTGTGAATGTTTTTGTGGTGGGTAGTTTTGGGTAGGGGATTGTTGGAGTAATTGAGATATGGGAGGTTGGGGATAGGGTAGGTTGGTGAGAGGTAATAGATGTGTTTGGTGTTTTAAGTTGTGGATATTGTTGGGGTGTTTGTGGTATGAGGTTGGGTTTTGTGTGGGAATTTTTTTGTGTGTTGGGGTTTATGGGTGGTTGTTGATGTTGTTGTTAGGGGTAATATTGGGGGGGATGTTAGATTTGTTTTGTGTGTTAGGGGGGTATTAAGTGGGTGGGGATGTGTGGGGGGGGTGTGATTGGGGGTTATTGTGAATGTGGTTTGTTTTATTAGAGGGTGGGTTAGATGTGAGTGATTTGTGGTGGGTTTATTATTGTTAGTATTATGGTTGGATTTAGAAGAGTGTTATTATGGTGGGGTGTGGGGTTTTTGTGGGGGGTTATGTGGTGTTGGTGTTATTTGGAAGTTGTGATAGGGGGGTTTGGGGAGGTAGAGAAAGATGAGTATTGGTGAATGGGTTTTGGTTGTGAGTTTGTACAAGATTTTTGAGTGGTTTTGGTGTTGGTAAGGATTTTGTGTGTGTTTTAGTTGTAATGGGGGGGGAGGGTTGGAATTGTGTGTTAGTATGCTTGTATGTTTGTTGGGGTTTAATGGTTAGGGGATTGGGAAATATGTTATTTGTGGGTGGAGGGTTGGGAGTTGTTAGAGTTATTTATTGGGTGTTGAGGTGATTTTGGGGGGTGGTTGGGATGGGTTTAGGATTTGGTTGGGATTGGTTGTTGGGAGGTTGTATGGGGATTAAGGGTGAGAATGGGTTGTTTGTTTTTTGAGTGTTAGAGGAGATGGTTTAGGGTTGTGTGTGGGGGGGTGGATGAAGGGGGGGGTGGGTGTGTGAGATAGTTGGGTTGTTGGGTGGGGGGGTTGGGGTGATTGTTTAGGTGGTAGGTTGGGGGGTTTGGAGGTTGTTGTTGTTGTGTTTGTGGGTTTAGAGAGTTTAGTGGTGGGGTGGGGTTGGGTGTGATTGGTGGTGATGGTGTGTTGTTTGTTGTGTTAGGTTGGGTTAGTTGGTGGATTTGTATTTGGTTTGGGTTAGTGTTGAGTTGTGTGGGTGTGGGGTGATTTAGTTGAGATGGAATAGATGGGGGAAGGGATTGTTATTGTTGGGTTGGTTAGTTTTTGTTATGGTGTTGGATGGGAAGGTGGTAGTGATTGGTGTTGGTGAGTGGAGGTTGTTTTAGGTTGTTGTAAGTAATGGAGGTAGGGGGTGGGAGAGTAAGTTGTATAGGGTGTGTTTTAGGGGATAGGTATGTTGTGGAGTGGGTGATGGGTTTGGTGAAGAATGGGGGGGGGTGTTGTGTAGTGGTATGTAGTTGATTGTGTATCAGTATGGGTACGTGAGTTCGGAGGAAGCCGCATGGGGTGTTGTTTTTGGTTTGTTTTATGATCAGGCATCGTTACATGCATGACGTCAGTTAGCGTTACGTTCTATAAACGCCGAGGGATTCCGCATTGATGTTGCTCTATTGGTCAGTGCCTATAAAGCAAAAGGTTTTTAGGTCACCCCTTAAATTTGGCAGAAAAGTGCTTATCTGCAGGATAAAACGATTTAATAATGAAGGCTTATCCCTGTATTTAAATTAGCATGCTTACCTACGAAATAGCCGTCTTGTTTTTAATTAGAGTAGGTTTATAACACCTACAAGATGTAGAATAATGCTGAAAAAGATTTTCCTTCTGAAGCAAATGAGATTATTTTTTTCACTCATGTATTATCAAATACAGTGAAAAATTACGTATGCTGATGTTCATATTCTGTTATAGGCTCTATTACCTGAGTGTTATTTAGTTTTAAAATAGATTATTAGGACAGATTTATATATGTGAGTTGACTTTACTGTTTTATTGGAGAGCTAATTTCTATTCGTATTTAAAACTGCCTGCATTATTTTATATAGTTCATTTTCACAACACTGTCGAAGAAGTAATTTACAACCATACTCTCGTAGACTCAGTCTTTACACACATTTTCCAAAGCCATAATTAACTTACACGCATACATTTTCTACTTGAATCTATTCAATAGTTGCTTGACTATTCACACATTTTTCTTAATTCTTTCTTGTTTGTTGATTCATAATGTTGTAAAACGTATGTATATTCGGCTTTATATAGTTTTTATTTTGTTATATAAAGTCTTTCGTTACATACTGTGTTTATATGTTATAAGGTAATGGTATTCATCTCCTATATCTTCATAACATAAAGTACAGAACTCTATTATTATGCACAATTTTATTCCAGCGTTCAGTTTCACTTGATAACTTATGGTTTCTTGTTCTAAACTTTACCATATACCTGAGTATTTACCGGTGTAGTTTGGTCAAGTTTCTCTTAAAGCCAAATTTTATATAATAACTACTAGAGTTTTCAACTGTTTTCATACCATTTGTGTTTAAAAATAGATCTACGAGCTTTTGATGCGCAGATGCAACCAACCACTTAATATTTGGGAAAGTCGTGCGTTTCCCAGATGCCACTACAATCACATTTAATTAAGATTGCTGTGATACATTTAAGCCATTTAAAATTAAATTTTGTTCTATGTACCATTGGTATATTTGTATAAGCTGTGCAATACTATGTACACATCAGCTGAGAGTTTATTACTTTCTGGAGACACTACCTTTGACCAAAATGATAACATTTTCGTGTAAATATCAATTGAGAATGGCATAGTACCGGTTTCGCCATACACCATACAATTTGGTGTATATGTTTTTATATTTAAGACATGTTTAAAAAACTTTAGTTGCACTCTCTCTATTATTTCTAAATTACCAACCCCCCAGATTTCACACCCATATAACAAAATAGGTTTAATTGTTTTATTAAAGATGTCAATTTGTAAATCGATTGGTAGACAAAGATGCTTTGCTTTTTTAAGTAGGCTGTAGAGAGCTCTAGTGGCTTGACTGGCAATATGTTTTTTTAGCATTATAAAATGATCCACTTTTTCTAAATAATATTCCAAAATATTTGTACTCCGATACGATGCCTAAAGTGTCGTTATTTAATCTAAATAAATAATTCCCTGGTCTACCTTTCGAAAATACTAGAATTTTAGATTTTGATATGTTGACTGTGAGTTTCCATTTATTGCAATAAGTTTGATAAGTATTAAGGGCTTCTTGTAGGTCATCAGCTGTTTCGCATACAATAATGGTGTCATCTGCGTATAACAAAATAAATAATTTTAAATATATAAGAACGTCGTTGTCTATTTCGTGTTCTCGACAACTTACTCCGTTTGCATTTTGATTTTGTGAAAAAAATGCGTGTAAATCATTTAGATAAAAAGAGAACAATAACGGCGAGAGATTTTCCCCTTGTCGTACGCCTGTATTACATTCAAAATAGTTGGACCTTACACCATTTAATGTTACACACGACTTGATATTGTTGTACATATTCCTTATAACGTTAAATATTATGCCATTCATGTCATGTGATAATATTTCATACCATAATCCTGATCTCCAAACTGTATCAACAGTAGAGAATTTTTTTCTAAATCCTGCTCGATAGCTATTAATACGATCGTAATCATCTGCAAACTTCATTAACCTAGCATCCAATATTGCTGTGAATAATTTACCAAGACAACTTAATAGAGTAACAGGTCTGTAATTTTCTGGTTTTAATGAATCGTCTTTATTATTTAAAGCAGACGGGATTTATTATACCAATTGTCCATGATTCTGGAACTATTCCGGTGTTCGATACTAAGTTGAATAATTTAAAATAAATGTTTTTCATGACCGGAAGTGTAGATTTAATATGTTAGTTTAAAATGTTATCTATGCCACTTGCTTTATTTATTTTTTAACTTTCGTGCTATCTTTTCAATTGCAATTATTGTTATTTCACCATTTATTTCCTCAGATGACTGTGCTAGTTCTGGCGTATTTGCTATAATATTAATGTTTTCTAAGTCTGCTTTGAAATTTATATTTTTAAAATGTTCGTGTAAATCATTTAATGATGCATTTACACTATTTTTCTTTTTGCCATTTAATATTTTCAAGTACTTTCTAGGATTTGATGTATCTAATGTTTTTAGTTTGTTTATATTATCCTTTTTAACATTATAATGAGAATTTCGTATTATTTTAAATTTTGCGCTTTATAAATTTTACTTTGATTTGAAAGGTTCATTTTATTTTCTACTCTTTTCTGCTCTGTGAAACTGTTTACGATGTCTTTTGCAATCTCTCCCAAACCAGTGGGGCTGTTTATTATCGTTATTAATGCATACTCCTTTCAATTTATTGAAATATCCAAACGTTTCGCATGCTGTTTCTTTAAATACTCCAGAAATAGAGTTATCAATGTCATCAAGTTCTAACTGGTTAATACTGCAAAGTAAACACACAAGAGAAATAATTCATTTCTATATGCAAGAGTGGTCATGACAAAGAAGCTACAATTTATTTAGTTGTACCAACGTCAGTTAACAATCAGAGCTAATACTCCGCTATAGGGTCGTCATGAATACGACACATGGAGTTTGTGTTCTAATACATTAAAGTCCCTTTCCCGCCATCATTAGGCACATTTTACAACAGATGTACACTGTTTCTTAACTTACTGACGACACACGGCTTTAACCAGGCAAGCCAAACCCAAAACTGAAGCGTCGACTTAAGTAAGCGTTACCAACTCATAATTCATTTTAACCATATTCAATCACGGCTGTTTTAAGAACTCGTGAGTAAATCTATACTTTCAATCTTTTGTGGAGTGCGTGGTCCAGTGGTAGAGCGCCGAACTCGTGATCGAGAGGTCGTGGGTTCGATCCTCCGTCGCGGCCACGTTATTTATCCTTGAGCAAGATAATTAATCCACATAGCTGAGTACTAGTTCTACCCAGGAGGTCATCGAGAGTGATTAATCTAAGTTGCAAGAACTAGTTTCGCAATCGATGTAAAATAAATATGTTTAAAATATTTTAATCGGCACATATACATTATTATATAACCTGAACACCTAGATAGAGTTTTGATATTTAAACTGGATGCACTTACAAGTAGAAGTGGATGTGTTGTGTCAAGTCTTAATATTGAATACAAACTTGAACATTTATGTTCAGCTGACTAACTTACAACGCTTATTTGTAATGGTGTAACATTTGAATTTCAATCCATTTCCTCTCAAACCGTTCTACTGGTTAATTATTCTATATTGATTTTTTCTTTTCTTTTCCTCTCCTTTCCTATTCCTCTCCTTTCATTCAGCCATTCGCGTAAATAGAAAGTATGTATATGTTATGAGAAACGCCGTAACTTATGCCTTAAACACGTGTGATCCGACACAAGTAAGTGTTAAAGGGACACAGGGCAATCTTGAAGTTCTTATCAAACATCAAAATTAGCTTTTCGATTTATAAATTCTGTGAAATTTTGACTTTAAACCTGCTTGCATATCATTAAATACAATTTTGAGTTTTCAATTTCCATTGTTATTTTACCAAATGTTGAAATATGTTTTTGGTGCAATATTATCAAAAGTCAGCAATATACCAAAACAAATTGCTTTATACTCTTTTTATAATTAATATTAATGATTGCAATGATGCATGTTTTGTAAGTGACGCCGCGAGTTCTTAACAATCAAGATTGCCGTGTGTCCCTTTAATAATTACTAGCGAAACAAGAAAATAGAAGATTCAGTTTAATTAAAGCTGTCACACGAGACAATGAAAGATGAAACCCCTCTCGTCAACAAGCATTGGCGGCTTAAATGGTATTCTAATTTAAAGCTACAAAGATACAATAATACCAGTTAGTTCAAAGGCTTTACTGATTCGTAGTACGGGAAAACTGTTTCGGGAAACCGCAGATCACTACACAAAGGTAATTTGAGTGTCAAGAACTGTATAGGTGATTCTGTAAAATCAACGAACACAAAAAAGAGGAGATGATAGTAGCTGTCTCGAATTTGCTGAGTTTGCTCAAGAGGTGTAATGTAAACATGAGGGAAAATGGTCCTATAGAAACCAAAGCAATCAAACGCAATGTCACCGTAGGTCCGCAATGAACCACAAACGGAAACAAATGAGCATATTTAAAATGTCAATGAAAACATAAAGAATGGTGAAGGCAGGTTTACCGACTTTAAACGGTCAGTAGGCAGTAAGGCCTACAGGTTAGCTTAAATCAATTGTATGTGTACACAACCTCGAAATTATCCTGTTTTCAACGCTCAAATTAATAAAACAGTGTAAATAATCATCAAAAGGTAATCTGTAACAATAACTTCCACATCCAGAGAAATTACCAAACGATATATTTAAATGTTGTTGTAAAGCTATACACACATAAATAATAAGAAATACCTCGGGACGTATCTAGAAATAGATATAAAAATCGCAGGAAAAGCAGCATTCAAAGACGACAGCCAACCACAAACACAGATAGAAACAAAGAACACATTTAAGGATGAATAACAAGCTAGATAAGACTTCACAAACACAAAGGGGTTGTAAATCGGGCTACCGCCATGGAACAGTCAGTGGCAAAAATAGTCGCTGGGGGTTCAAACCAAATCAGGTTCTGAGGTGCACCAAACCTCACTCTTACCATATTGTCATCCCAATAAATGGGACAGTGTAAATACAAATATCCCCACCAGGCTATAATCTCTAACAAACAAGGTAGCATTAATAGGTAATATAAGTAAAACACATAAATGATCATGTATATATAATACAAAAAACAAAAGCCTAGAAAGTCACAAATTAAGTACTCAATGACTTGGCAGAATCCAGAGCAGCAATAGAACAAACCGTTAAGGGTACGACAAGACAAGATTAAGGACAAAAATCAAGCGCTACAGTCCTATAAGGATTTAGGTAGACGTCCTCATAGGGTCCACAATCTCTCCGGTCATCGCAAAATCAAGGAGGAAAGCATAGTGGCGAACTGTAAATTGGTCAACCACTAAACACGTAGTACTTTGCAAAATGATAGTGTCATAACCTCTTTTGATAAACGTTTTAACAAGTTTAATAAAGATTGTACGAAAGTGATTATGACTAAGGATCTTACGAAGTGTGTAAATCACATCACCATATAAGTCAGGTTGTGATAGTCCTTGTCACAGAGGAGTTCTTAAATTACTTTTATATTTTAAAAGTAGATCTGGGTTACGATAATAAAATTTTGTAAAGGTTTTTCAAAGTTTATAATAACGGCACCCCTGCTGAAGTAGCATTTTAGTTATACAAGTATTTCGAATATTAAAATCCCCAACACGACTACAAGCTCTCGAGAAATGAATAAGTTGAGAAACATAGACCCAATCAGAAGTAACTCGGGGAACATCCCCATTTAAATGGGGATAATTAACAATATCAAAATTAAATCATCTGTCATTCATAGATTTATTTCGCCATTTTCAATAGAGAGATATAAATCAAGAAAAGAAGCGACACTATCAGAAATGATTGTACTGAACAACGGTGAACCACAACATTTGCAGCCAAAGCAAATTGAATTGAATTGGATTTTATAGTCACACCAACAGCTAAGGTCATATGGTGACTTTTCCAGCTTCCAATGGTGGAGGAAGAGCCCAGGTGCCCCTCTGGACATTCGGGCACCTGGCAGTCTTAGAGAAAACCAATTTTGTGTATGACCAATAAACCGTTTGGACGAAAATTCATGTACCTGCTTCCCTTTGTCTGGGCTTCAGCAGGCGTAATCAAGAGCTTGTCCAATATCACTAAACATGAAGTGCGTTGCAATATTAAAGGGTCGTATCCTTTTCTGACGAATTTCCTGATTACTATTATAAAGTGGTCAGGAAACCCGTCAGATCCGTTTAACTTCCGGTGTTTATAGACTACATTTCCATTAAAGGTTGTTGGGATATTCCTAGTCGCACAAATATTTTAAGGTTGGTGTTATAAATTTTCGTTGCGGCAATATACTTTTTTAGAAAGACATACGTAATTGATAACGAAAACCTTGCTGAAGAAGTTTACCTGTTATGACTTGATTTTGATCATCATTACAAGCTCTAGCAAAACGAATGAGCTGGGAATAATTTATCCCGTACGCTATGGTACGAGGTACACCCTATCCTAATGTAGATAGTTTACGATATCTTAAAGTCATCTCATTTAACGTAGTTTTTAATATGTATGAAATCATTCGAAATCGATAGATAAAGGTCGAGCAATGCCGCTATAATATCCGTACTATTGGTTTAATTCAACGCGAACTGTAGTGGATACATATCAGAGATTTGCAGCTTACTTTGACGCGGACCGCGGACAACGGATGACGATCAATAATGAGGGTTTTTCTCAAAACTTAATGCAGGCGAAGTATGATCATTTGGCCATACATTCGTTTGATTATATGGTCAGGTGCGGATTCTGTGTTAAATAATTGTGGGTATACCCTGGTTACCTTTAACTCAAAGTATATATTAAATAAACCTATTAACTGACGTGAACAACGGTATTGTGAAGTGTAGTTAGCTCTTTAGTGTATTAACAAATAAGTATCTTCAAACATTATGACTAGATCTAGTAAAACACAACATGAAGGAAAACCAATTTTATTAACATTATAAGTTACAAATCATCTTCATCAGAACTGCTGATGTCCAATTCTCTAAGAAGCTTCGGAACCTTTTTGTTTATAAATTGGTTGTATGCCATTTGATTTTTATAAGAGACGTCACTGTTCTCTTTGGTGGTCTTGTCGTTGTTGCGGATGTTCAGCTCCCCCACGGCTTGTTCCGCCGGTCTGGGTCTGGGTTGTGGGTCTTGTCTGAAATGATGATATATATTTAAACGCACGGGGACTTGAATTTGATCACAAATAGGCTCCCATCATGCAGTATGTGAATAAATAAATCAACATTAGCCTACGCCATAGTTGTAATGCCATCTGTTGATAGTTAAGAGACTTTGTTCCATCTGTTTTATGGACACTCATTACATGTTACATGCTGTGTTTTTGTATGTTGAAGGAAGAACATAATGTTCATAATGTTGATAAACTATATTAATATGGATCTTCAGTAAAAACAAATATTAAACCTACGTAGGTGCCTGTTGGTCGTCCGAATCCGGCAGGTCCTGGTCAATGGCATCTATTCTGTCGACAGCTTGTGCACGAGCTTCTACAGGACCGGTACGCTGAACCAACCGCTTCTCTGCAGCTTTAATTTAGCAACCTCCGTCCTGGCAATAAACGTGTTTTCAAATAAATTTATGTTAGCTAAAACTACATAGACTTGATCCATTATTATTTATAAATTACTAACATCATAATTCATGGTAAATTAATATTTATTTTAAATTACTGATTTACAATCAGGTTTGTACTATCATAATTTAAAATAAAACTAACAACACATATCGGAACAGTACAATAGTTAATACATCAATAATATATAGTTTAAACATATTTATTTTACATCGATTGCGAAACATTAATCACTCTCGATGGCTTCCTTGGTAGAACCGGTACTAAGCAATGTGGATTAGTTATCTTGGTCAAGGATAAATAAGGTTTCCGCGGCGAGGATCGAACCCATGATCTGGAGTTTGGCGCTCTATCACTGGACCACGCACTCCACAAATAATATATAGTCAGAGCACAGCAATATAATAACATTGGTAAAACATGATTATCTTTACAATCATTTTAAGTATACCTGATTTTTATATCCTGAATAGCTTCAGTGTCGCATGAAAGAAGTTTCACAAACTTCATAACCTGATTTACAATCAGGTTTGTACTATCATAATTTAAAATAAAACTAACAACACATATAGGAACAGTACAATAGTTAATACATCAATAATATATAGTTTAAACATATTTATTTTACATCGATTGCGAAACATTAATCACTCTCGATGGCTTCCTTGGTAGAACCGGTACTAAGCAATGTGGATTAGTTATCTTGGTCAAGGATAAATAAGGTTTCCGCGGCGAGGATCGAACCCATGATCTGGAGTTTGGCGCTCTATCACTGGACCACGCACTCCACAAATAATATATAGTCAGAGCACAGCAATATAATAACATTGGTAAAACATGATTATCTTTACAATCATTTTAAGTATACCTGATTTTTATATCCTGAATAGCTTCAGTGTCGCATGAAAGAAGTTTCACAAACTTCATAACCGCTGCTCCCAACTAAATTCCACTTTGTTTTTTCCGATCTTCGGGGCATACAATGTTATTAGATACTAGGACCATACGCCTCTGGACATGGAATAATGGCAGTAAATATGGCCTGTCCACCGCCATATCATGCCAACTTCGGGATGGTTAAAATTCTGTACTATTGATTTTATGAATATTGAGTAGTTCTGCTCAACCCGGGGATAGCGGGCGTGAACGGTAGCTAGCATATTTCACTACCGTTCATGAACAGTCTCAATCAAACCGAGACTGCAATATTTCGTATTTATCGTATTCAGCCGTTTCCAAAGGGTCACTAAATACTCTTTTTTGAGACATCCAGTCTCTTAACTGTTTTAAAGTCGCGCTCGTGTAAACCTCTCTGGAGTCTGTTGGTAGATGAATAAGGCTTTCCCGAACGTCTTCAAGACTTTCTGACCAGCAGGTTGGGTGTGCTTGATATGCGGTAGCCGTACTGTCAATACGTTTTGTGTTTGTGACGTCATGTATATGCCTTTATTATTACTATTGCCATTCTTGTTTGTCTTTTTGCGTGTTTTTGGGTTTACTGTGTTGTGGGAAAGCTGCATTTGCTGTTCGACTTTTTGATGCCTATTTTTGATTGGCTTTGGTCCTCGAATGCTAAAGGAGTCTCCTCCTTAGTCATCTGGACTGAGCGCTTTTTTCTTTGCAAGAGTGTGGCTGTAACAGAAGAAATGTAAATGTGCGTGTGAGATTATGCGTTTATAAATGTCAAAATCAATAAGAAATGTAGAATAAAAACGCCGAAATATAGCAACTATATATATTTGTTAAGAAATGACCCCCCACTCGATCCACCTTTACTTTTTGAAGAGTAACATAGACAAAATCGACACCGCCGATATGTTCTTGGCTTGGTACGTTATATTATTTGTTCTGTTTTAACATGATTATATCATACATTTAACTTATTTCATAAACATGTATTTGTGTTATATTGATATTGTTTAAAATTCATTAACAGCGAAACATACTTTTATAAATAAGACTTAAAATTACCTTGATTCATCGTCTTCTTTCACACAATATATAAATCACACGAGTTAGTGTTTAAAACTGTGCACGATAATAAACGTGGCATACACTACGACCATATTAAAGGAACAGTGTCATTTCTTAAACTAATTTCAAATGTTATGCATTATTTTTATTTTTTATTATTATCCAAACACAATAGAACATTCGTATAGATGAGAACTTAAAATGTAATTAATAAATATGTAAGATATTGACACAGCTCTCCCCTTTTATGCCAGACAAAAATGGACCGGAATACGCTGTTCTATCGGCTTTATGTCAGCCACCACCAGATGCTAATCAATATTTCCAACTTATTTTTGGTATATTGTTAACACGTCTCTGCCTTCATACACATTGATGTCTTCTGAAAAATATCTGTTCTTTATGTTTAACACTGGATCCGCTGGTAGTCGAAGCCATTCATATGCTTTCTTCCATTTTCAACCTTATCGTTTCAACAATCAAAAATGAATTACGTTGAATGTTAAAACCATTTGAAAATAAAATCAATTGTTACGTCCAGGCGTTAGAACAATGGATGAATATGTATGGCCACCGGAGTAAAATTCCAAGCGCAGTCGTCGGTGCTATTGATGGAACGTCACATGAGATATATAGGCCTAGCACAGAGCCAATAACAATATTGCTCTGAACGCCGCCAATATCATGCAATTCACTCACACATTTTAATAGACAATGATTGCGTTATTGTTCATGTCGAAATATAGGACCTGCAGCGGATTTAGAATTCCCACCGGATAAACATTTATTAGGCGATAAGATATATCCCAACAAATATCCGATTCTTACTGCATTTACTTCTGCCCAGTTGGCAAGAAAACAGGGCAGAGAATTACGCAAGTGCACAAAATGTAATAGACATTTACAAGCCTACAGAGTATGTGTAAAACACGCTATCGCGGAACTGAAATCATACAAAGCCATAAGCTCCGTTTTGAGACATTCAAGACCACGTTTAAGTAAAACTGTTTAAATTTGCGCCGGTCTTATTTGTAGAAGGAAGGAAATTAGTTTAAATATTGAGTATGTCATCCAGATATCGAGATGTATTATTGAACGAATCAATAATGTCATTCTGGCTAGCAGTTAACAACCTCAACATAAAATCTCTTTCAGTATAAAAACAAATCTGCGACATGTGGTGCACAGATAGAACTCATAGGAATACCAACAACCTTGCGGTAACTTAACGCATCTTATAAATAGGCTGTGTAAGCTGAATCAATTCATCTTTGGTCAAGATATGTGGTAGAGTGTTGCATTGTGTGAACAAGTCGTACTCGCTTAGAGTAGAGGTATGGAAATGCTTACACCGTAGTTTATAAAGTACTTCTCCCTTTTGTTTAATAAAACAATTTGATTTTGAGTTTTCAAAAACCTTTCCGCAATATTGTATAGAATGTTCTTTAATCGAGGAAAGGCAGGAAGTCATAAGTTTTGATACATTAGTGGCGGTACTTAATTTGCGATAAAAAGTGCTTTGCGTGGATTTTTGTGAAGTTTAGGAATTCAGCACATAGGATGGAGCTTGTTCTGCTTTCTGTTTACAGAAACCTTCAGTCTCCAAAACGTTCACATGCTGGGAAACAATGTTCTGATTCAGCAATGATTTGATTAGATAAGCAGAAATACTCGTTAACTCTGCATTTATAGTATTGATATAATGAAATCGCCAGACAATAATTATATTGTTGGAAGCAACAACGCGTAGGTTCCTTAGCCATGACCTAATTGGTATCCTATTTAAAGTCACGACATTGGGTTCAACCAACTCAAAGTGTCAGTAAGTAATACAGACACGCGGATACTTTTTAAGGTTGTCACACAAAACAACCCAAACGAAGGTGACAATTCATACTGAATTATAGCAACGAACACAAACAAAAGAAGAACGTGACAGCCTCTCTTTATTGAGTCCGTTCGTGACAGCCTCTCTTTATTGAGTCCGTTCGTGACAACCTCCCTTTATTGAGTCCGTTCGTGACAGTTAATGGTAGATGCAACATCTCTTACGCCCCCAGTACTAGATTGATCGTTATTCTACGTTAAGGACCTATTTCCCAACGCCTTGATGCCCGAGTATTTTATTTTTAATTTAAATAGCAATGTTATATATTGAACAGTATCTAGGTATAGCAGTATATAAAACTTCGAACTTAACTTTTATAAAACAACAACAAGAACAAAAACAATAAACAAGTTAACTGTACTAAATGCAAACTGTGACGATAATTCATTGTTCATAATCAAACCACAACTAATGCAATACCTGATTTATGTTTTAATTTGTTGGCTTCATGTGTGTATTGAGAGGACCTCATCATCTTATATATAATTGAATAGTATTGTATCACAATTTTTTTTATGCATTTATATGTCTACCTGTGAATTACTGTTACCGATACAAATCTCTCCCCCACAAGGAGGCTCGAAATAGGTCCTTAAATATACTTTAAAGCTAATACAATTAACGTGACGTCAGTACTTAGATATCTCCGCAATATTGTTGATTGCCAATAATTTTGTTATAATACACTGTTGCATGTGCTATCGTTAGTCGGAGGTATCTTATTGGTTTGACTGGTTAAAAGGATAAAAGATTGACAAATGGCGTGATGTTAATAGGAATTGATGATCCCAAATGACGAGTAAAATAACACGAGTGACTTAGACCGCTGAAATCACTTAAACGCTTGGTTTATCAGTGTTTCCCCCATTCAAATTCTGAATACTGCCTGATTTGTTAGGGATTTCTTTATTTACACTGCCCCGTTTTATTAGAAGACAGGTTTAGCGCACCCTGGTAACCTGTTTAAATCCCCAGCGGCCTTTGTTTGCCACTGACCGTTCCGAGGAGGTTGCCCTGTTGTCAAGCCGTTTATGTTTGTGATGTCACCTACCTTGTCCTTTATTTATCCTTGTAATTGTTGTTTGTTTTGATGCCTGTTTTTCGTTGACTATGGTCTTTGAATGCTAAATTTCTTGTTCGATTTTTTTGTCTACTCGTTTCGTTTATAAATATTTGAAGAGGAGAGAACGCGACCGGCATATTACTTTTGGCAGCACAATGAGCACATGACAAATAATCGGTGTCATATTATGTTTAACTGACGTGCACAAAGGCTAATAAATAATGCCAATTTCAATGTAGAATACTTTAGTCTTTATTAATATTCACCTTTCATTTTTAAATGAAAGAGTTACAACTAGTTCAAAATATTAGTGTTTTCCCCAGTATGCACGAAAGGAAAATGCTATACCATTTGTAAATTATTTCATTAAAATACAGTTACTTGAATTTCACAGATTTCAGTTATTATTTGCTTTCTTGGAGAAGGGCTCTAAGAATGAGCTTAAAGCTTGGAGTCGCAAGACATATAAGAAAGTTCTTGTTTGTTAACTAAACAGGTCAAGGGTACATTCGTTTTCATTGAACGTTACTGACAACATGCACGCATAGATTCCTAATTTGGAAAATTTTCATCAATAAGCCATTAAAAGCTATGAATACGCTCCTTATAAATACGGCAAGTAAAACGAATCATTACGCGATGAGAAAGCCTATATTAGCAGGATTTTATAACAGATATTTCGACAATAAAACATGTTGAAAAACATTTTTTACTGAAAAAATGCAATAACCTGTTTAAAATTATCTATTATATGTTTTAATTTTACAAGATGCAAACATTTGAAGTCGAAATTAAGTTTTTATTTTGTACCCCAGCCAGCCCCGTTTTCGCTTCTTGGAGAAGGGGTTGGGGATGGGGTATGACAGTTAATACTCGGAACACGTAATGATCATTTAGTAGCAGTTTGAAAGTTAGATACATAGAGATTATTTAACTGCTGGGATCGATTATAGGGAAATGCTTCCCGAGTGGTAGACGTGTGCCATCAAAGTACGTCTACCATCAAGTGAAGGATTATTTTAACTGGCAATAACTCATGAATATAAATAAGACAAATGTGAAGTAGTTTCAAATCGACGAACACCCCAATAGTCGGTATATAATGCAGAAATCGGCTTCAGAATATATGTGATAAAAAAGAAGTACTTGCCCCGAGCGGGATTGAACCACAGACGTTGCGCTTTTAACTTTTGATGGACGTACGTTTAACCACTAGACCACGGCTATTTATTGGTATGTTCTAGCATTATAAACACTAAATAGGTATTACGTGATAACACACTCATCAAGCGCTAAATAACAAGTCGAGATATGGTTGTTTTGAGGCGGAATATTAGTTTCATATTGATAACATATAGTATTACGCCAGGCAATGTTAATTTACATGTCCGACAAGATGGAGTATATATTTATGGATTCATCTTGAGTTGCGTTCAGATATGTTAAGTTATTTTGTCTCATAATGAATGGTAGTTAGTATATTATTTTCTCAAGAAGCGTTCTAGTTTAGTGATATAACACCGGACTTGGAATCAGATGGTCGTGTGTTCGAGCCCCGAAAGAGGCAAACTTTTTTTCTGTAAAAAATACTGTTACCTGTGTATAGGTACGATATACACTGGTCGTATATGCAGTAAATGATTTCCTGCGCTATATTTGCTCGCTTAAACATTAGCTGGTGAACGTGAAGTTACAAATAAAGACACACCTACAAAGAAGAAATCGATTAATATAGAGACTCTGTAGCATTAATTAAAACGACCAGTTCTCATTAATTTGTAAATCAATCTATTGTCGCGTGTAGCTACAGCATAACAACACCCTTGCACACACTATTACACATGAATAGCAATCAACTCAGTAGTTGTCAATCCCATGCTATTCTGTTAAAGTTAATTAATAATCTCTTCTTGATAACTAATATTACACTAATCAACGCGTACACAATGCCATGTAGGAGATAGAAATTATTTAACATGGTACTATATTAAGTGGTTACAGATTAAGGTAAGAAACCACCAATTTCTTTTACCCATTGACGCCAGTGTTAAAAGGTCACACATTATTGAGTTGCTACAATTTCAACTCAAGCATGGATAACGTAGCAGTATAATTTTCGTACGGGAAAACAACTTTCCACTTGAACAGTCGCCAGAAAAGTTGGAATCATAAGACATATAAGAAAGTTCTTGATTGTTATATAAACAGGTCAAGGGTACATTTGTTTTCATTGAACATTACTGACAACGTGCACGCATAGATTCCTAATTTGGAAAATGTTCATCAATAAGCCATTAAAAGCTTTATACATACGGCAAGTAAAACGAATCATTACGTGGTCCCGCCTTAATTTCATTACGCGATGAGAAAGCTTATATTAGCAGGATTTTATAACAGATATTTCGACAATAAAACATGTTGTAAAACATGTTCTACTGAAAAAATGCAATAACCTGTTTAAAATTACCTATTATATGTTTTAATTTTACAATATGCAAACACTTGAAGCCGAAATTAAGGTTTTATTTCATACCCCAGCCAACCCCGTTTTCGCTTCTTGGAAAAGGGGTTGGGGATGGGGTATGCCTGAAAGTTAATATTCGGAACACGTATTGATCATTTAGTATCAGTTTGAAAGTTAGATACATGTAAATAACAGGAATCGTTTTGTGTTGAGTATGTTGTGTATCGAGTCTGTTACGTTTATTTCTTGTTTGTGTTTTTGCTTCCAGGGGATCTCCTTTCCAGTTTTTATTGACATTCACGCTACTGTTTGTTTAATGCTGTGTGGCGGCAGTGAAAAGTCGCCCGACTACAAATCAGTAGTGTTATTACTTATGGACTTTTGGGGTCGTCAATCATACTCTTTGTGGCTTTAGAATACCGCTTAAACTGGTGCTAGGGGTCGTGAGAGATGTTGCACCTAATAGTACCTCTCATGAACAGACTCAATAAAATCGAGTCCGCTACATTTTTCTATTGCTTGTGTGTGTTGCTTACAAGGAATCCCCTTTTAGTATTTATTGTACAATTTTAATGATGTGTATGTTAACGGCTGAAGAATTGTTTTTCATCTAACTATAAACGATGGTGGGGGAGGGGTGTGGCGGGAGGGTGGGGGGAGTGCCAAGTGCTAGGTCGTCGAATGATGTGTATGTTAACGGCTGAATAATTGTTTTTCATCTAAACAGAAACGACGGAGGGTGCCAAGTGCTAGGTCGTCGACTCAGTAATTAACTTGTTATTTATAACGACTCTTTGAGCAATATATAGTGAATAGCGCATTAGGAAATGAATGTTTTATATCTTCTAAGGAACCACATGCACAGAGACGACTTCCAACATTTAAAAAAAGACTCTGCTACAAGTATGAAGACATGATTTATTATAATTACCAAGTCTTGATTTAGAAACACCGACAGACTCCGAATTTATCACCGATGTGGAAGGTTCATTCCATATACGGATTTTAGATGGAAAGGAAAAATGGCGTATCGCTGTGAATTACAGAGTGATATTCTTGGGTTTCCAGCGTTGCGTAAAATGTAATTAACGAGGTTTCAAACGTTATCTGGATCAAGAGGCGACCTCAAGCGTAATCGTTAAGTTCGATAATATTTTAGAATATCCTACGAGCCTCTGTTTACGTCTTATATATTTGAAACTACTAGGGATATACGTTTGGTAGTTACAGTCACAATTCTGGTGGTCTCGTGTTGAATTTATTCTAATTCAAATTTCTGAGATTTAGTACAGTTGTCCCATACTCAGGAATCGGACAGTAAATGTAAAGTAATTTTTCCCCCCTAAGATTAGACATTCCCCAGAGAAAAAGTATTATTCAACTAGTACCATCTGCTAGTACCATTCAAACTGTATAGTATTTTCCCACAAAATAGCGAGTTTTCTCTATATTATGATAATGTTAAGACCCCCAAAACGTGTTGTATCATATATTCTATGTAGACTACATTTACATATATTAATACATGTTTTACTAATATTCTTAAGGGATATACATTTATTAAAAAAAGTAGCAATGTCCTTTTTGTTTTAAACTTGCCCCCACCCCAATCCATCCCCACCCCACACAACAACAACAACAACAACAACACAAACAACAAAAACTACAACAAAATAAATAACATACTTAGTGCGAGATTTTAGCGGAGGACTTATTGGACATATTTGTTTTACCTTTTGGAACCAGAACAAATTAAAACAAATGTATGCCAATTTATTTTACCTGAGGATACATTACTCCCTTAAAACTACAAATTCATTAAGTTTCCTGTTAGAACAATTTCAATGCAACTTTAGCAATTAAGCATACTCTATTTACTTCTGTAGCATTTATGTCAGTGTTCCCTCGACAGAAATATCGAATATTCGATGCATAACATAACTATTGATTCTAACAAAGTGTTTTTGTCTGACAAAATAAGCAATGTACCACAATCTGTCAAACGTCAAACAGTTGAGTTGTAATACAGGTGTAATTCCACCACTGACTTACCTTTTTCGTTGTTTATAGTAATTATTAATAATGTTATTTTTTTCCAAAATAAACACAGATTTAAGTCTCATATCTTTAAACGGATATAACTTACTCCAAGTTTGTATGATGTTTTACGTCATTTTCAACACATGCCAGCTTATATATGACGGTCGATTCTTTCGTGGTGGAGGCAGACGACCCACTTTTCCTGTGTAAAACCAGTACTGTAACCTCCCGCCATCCGTAAGAATCGACATTTCCTCAATTATGAAAGAAGGAGCCTCACTGTTGAATGACACAACGTTCTATTCTGACTCGCTGGTGACAGAATCACATTCCTACTTTCGTTACCCTATCTCAGGCCCGTAGATATGCTGATGCAAATTTTTGGGAAGGTACCAAACATTGAAACAGGCGTTCTGATGGAATATCAAATAATATAACTAAAACAGACTTGATAATATTGGTCTAATTTAAAATAGAACATCTGGTTCGGTATTATAGCTTCCGTCCATAAATTTCCTGGTCCAGTATTTTCCCGTTACACCGGGAAGGCATTAAAATGCAGGAAATCACATGTAGAAATCAACAGTTTTTCCGGGGTACCTGTCCTCAGACCTCGCTAGAAAGGGATTTGCTTCATTTAAATTTCAGGGCTGGCTATCGACCTGCCTATCTACGTCAATCATAACAACTCAAATGCAGATTAAGTGAACATTCGGATGAATGATTAATGAATTTATGACAATGATCATTTTGTAACATAAAAGACAGGCACACGTTTGTTTCCGCGGAACTAGTTGACTCTACACCACGAACAATCGTGAACGCTCGGTCAATCCCGTCATTCTTCGGGATCCCGCCTCGCGTGTATCACGGCGCTTCGGTATGTTCACAATCTTAACATTCTGTTAGCCGGAAGGCAACGGCTCAGAAAAAAGTGCACTGTTGCTAAGCTGTTGCTACATAAACATTATGGCCGCTTGCCACACGTGTTGATGTATGATTTGCGTTGCACGTTTGTTATTTACAATACAGATGAAGGTTTTATCACTACTTTCACGTAAATAAACTGCAGATGGAGCAATTTGCCGAATGACATTGCAAAATGTTGAAGATAACTTTGATTTTGAATGCAAATTCGTTTTGGCGGGAATCTGACGCGCGTCACGCTAGTATGACGTAACCAATATGGAAACCTGCGTATTACATTCGAGTTTGCTGCGAAGCAGTGTACGAGATGTTGCGAATGCACACGAAGGAACTAGCTGACTCTACACCACGGAAGCATACATCGTTTGTTGGAATTACATCTACACTGTTATCGCATTCATTGACAAAGGCTGCATAATATATATAAACACATTCATTGACAAGGGCTGCATAATATATATATACCAATTATGATTGTCAACTGTATTTTATTGTATATGCTTTTCAGAACTTATTCTACTTTGTTACTTTCTTGCCGACTTTAAATAAAGCATGGCTTCGGTTATGCATAATGATTGCAAAAAAATACAAAGATCGAATTAAAAAACAAATAACATTACGTGTTCTACATTTTTAGCCAAATGTATTATAATTATTTAAAGTTTATCAACTATAACAAACGCATTAAGACACACCTAGGCATGTTTCTAAGAATGAAAAACCCGGCAAGGAATTAATATGTTGTATCCATATATACATATGTTTTAATTAAGTCGATGCAAATATAAGTGTGTTTGTATTGTAATATGTCTATGCACATATGTAAACACTAATCTCATCACTACAGTAACTGTAAAGTGTGTGAATTGGCATTACAAAACCGATACACCAGAAAAACCAAGTATCTAAATAAAACGGGACATTTTGATTGGATGACTATTTTTTTTATCTTCACGCACATTTCATGAGTAAATGGGTCATGGAGAATGCCGAAGCCGTTTAAACATGGACAAAACTTAAAGTGTCTTACAGACGCTTTACTCGGTATAGAATTATATATTGTAGTTCACGTGACCAAAAGCTTGTAACTGAATCAGATTAATCAGGAACTCAAACATATCCGTGTTCATTGTGGCCGACAGGTGTCGCTGCGCGATTGACCTGTGTGATTTTGCGCAAGGCATGCCGGTAATCAATGGCGGTGTAAACAATAATACCGTCTGCTGCGAGTTATATTTTGGGGAGGACTGGCTACTATCTTTTCATTTTGACAGGTTTCTATATACGATACGTACTCGTGTCAGACCCATAATTAGACCAATATCTGTCTCAAGTTGACCGATATAATTTATTAAATAGTTTGTTGCTACCTCGTGAGTAGCTCGTGGCTAATTAGCATAATGCCTATTTATAAATCGAAAATGAAAGTACTTCAAAAGTCATGAAAGAGAAAGCGTTATGTTTAGACGGTAACATTATGGTAAATAAAAGCATTAGGTTTTACTTATTAAACTATGAACTCCTGTGTTTGTACAAACAAATAATGTGTTACAAAATGATTTATAAACAGTTTATTGTAATATAAAGTAATCCGTTGGCGGTTATGCGTATGCGTATGCGTATGTAGACAAAAACCATAGTTTGCTCGGTAAGTTTGCTCGGTAATGCGTCTTAGCATAGAGGCCTATCATCAGTTTTGACGTAGCCGGTGTATTTATAGAATGTGTCCGTAAACTCCCCGCAGTGGTTACTTCCTCTTTCTGTTACAGTAATCACTGCCACCACACACATTTATAGCTGAATCCAGCTGAGTTTAATGTTTTGGTTAAATATTTTTAGGTCAATATTTCAACTTGCTTTCTTCATAATATAGGAAAATAGTGTGAAAAACGGTATCTGGTTAAAACAATAATTTATTTATTAAAAAAATCATTTTTTAGCGAATATGAACACCGGTTACTTGGTTACTTGTAAACAAACAGGTATTCCGTTGAGAACATTACAGAAGATGTGCGTACATTTAATAAAGAGATTACACCCAAGCAGAGACCTACATACGTATTTAAATCTATGACTCAAAAACAGGTTGAATGTTTTCAACATCTTCTCGAAGGTGATGATGTTACTGCCAATTGCCTGTTGGTTACGGCAAGAGTCATCACGTGATTTGCGTGGTGGCAGGGATTATTGGCTACAATATCACTGCGCGGAGGTTGGTCCGTATTGTGGTATGAAACCACTTATTATTTTCCCCATAGACACCAATGTCAAAATGCCACATATTAATGAATTGCTGCAACTGCAACTCAAATATGGATAATGCAGCAGTGTAATTTTCATAGAGAAAACTAATTTTCCACTTGAAAAATCACCAGAAAAGGTGTGGTCAAGACATGTAAGGAAGTTTTTGTTTGTTTACTAAACAGGTCAAGGGTACAGCTGTTTTCAGTGATGGTTGCTCACAAAGTGTAAGCATAGAGACGAAATTTCAAAAATGTTCATCAGTGATCCAGTAAAATCGATTAATACGCTTCTTATACATACAACTACAAAATCGAACAGATATTATCAGTTTTCCCGTTTTTCCATAAAAAAAGGAGGGATTACTTTTTATTATAGGAACTACATTCGACTACACCTCGAGGGGTTTACATGTAATTAGTGGTGGTAAACCTTGTAAATTTAACCGCCAACCGATTTAATAAATAAACAGATTAAGGAGATTGTCCATCCCTACAAAGCCGCGAAGATGTATAGCATATACCTACGGGCGCCCATCGTTGATCCAGTCACATACTGTAGTACTATATCCCCAATTATAGATACAATTGTAAACGGAAAACAAAAATCGCCATGCAAATTAATCGAATTACAATCAACTCGGCCCCTAGTCAACTCGGCCCCTGGTCAACTGGGCCCCTATTTGGTCAACACGGCCCCTAAAAATAGTCAACTCGGCCCCTGTAAAATCAAGGAGTAAGTAAAACTATGGTGGCTGATTTCTGCCTTTTGTCGTCTTTTCGTCTTTTTTTTTTTTTTTCGTTATTTCGCCGCGAAAAGACAACAGAACGAAAAGACGACAGGACGAAAAGACGTCAAATGCAGCGAGAATAGACGACAGAACGAAAAGTCGACAGAAAGACAGAACAAAAAGACGACATTTCAAGGGCGAAAAGACGACAGAACGCCACGCGAAAAGATGACACTTCAGCCGCGAGAAGACGCCATTTGATATTGTCGTCTTTTCGTTATTTCGTGTGGCCGTCTGTCGTCTTTTCGCGATGCATTTGTCGTCTTTTCGTTCTGTCGTTCTGTCGTTCTGTCGTCTTTTCTCTCTGTCGTCTTTTCTGCGACGAAATCAGCCATGTCGTCAAATAACTGTTGTAAAATATAATGAGGTATTTTGATTGGTCATCATTTAATTTCAATATTGTTTTCTATTTCTGATGTGAATTGCAAGCCTATCAACATGATCGATGAGAAACATAGAGGCCATTCATTTTAGTGTCAAATAAAAAAAATTAGTATTTATGTTTTATTTTTAATTCCATATATCATTTAGCCATTTTTCAAAAACATCGGTAATATCAGAAAGAAAAAAGTTTAAAGTAATTTGATTTAATCATTACTTGAATCATTGTTCGATTGATAAATAAACATGACAGCGTTCATACTAATTGATTAAAAGAACCAATTAACAGATTAACAAACAATAAGTGTGTATACAATAATTAAGCGCGACAAATGATAGGTGCGGAAAACCTGCAACTTGGTAAAGATCAATAACAAATTAAAAAACTCAAATAAAACAAACGATAATACATATTTCATATAAAGGTATAAACTATTGTCTACAGAGAACATTATACTAAAAGCAATAAGGATTTGATATCTAACTGTAATAAGGGCGCGAAGAATTGGCTAACTAATAGACAGTAACGGTTTTAATAATGTTTGGGATAATCCCATGAGTGTTAGTTTTAAACTATTTCCTTTAATATTTAAACAAAGATTAATAGATAATTTCATGCAACAATGGAGATCTGATATAGAAGGCAGTAGAGTTTTAACGCTAAATAAGGTGGTGAATGAGAATTTTGATTTTGAAACATATCTAGAAACGTTATGCTCCAAATAATTAAGAAGTTGTATAACAAAAATAAGATTATCCGCTCATTGTTTAAGAATAGAAACAGGAAGATACTCAAGAGGGAGAACATAGAGAAAAGAGAAAGGCTATCTACATCCATTTTAACAGACGAAAATAACACTAGATATATTATTTTAGAACATCCTCGTTTATCATTGACATATCATAATATGTGTATGTTTTTGATTGTTTAAATATGTATGAAACAAAAAAAAAAACGTAATGATTATTTTGTTGTTTTTGCAATGTTAATATCTGTCACGTGTGTGTATATTATAATTATCATATATTTGTAATGATGAAAAACTGTAATAGTTTAAGTCAATAAAAGCATCCATCCATCCATCCATCCATCCATCCATCCATCCATCCATCCATCCATCCATCCATCCATCCATCCATCCATCTATCTATCTATCTATCTATCTATCTATCTATCTATCTATCTATCTATCTATCTATCATAAACAATATATAAAAGAAGGAGGCCGCGTTAGGGGCCGAGATGACTATATAAAATTCCATGTAGGGTCCGAGTTGACCAAATCGGGGCCGAGATGACTGGGGACCGAGTTGCACATCATCGGAATTAATCAATTATGTTTACACAAATTAAAGGTGAACTACATAGTCATAGGTGGGACACTTCTGAATGTTAAGATAGTTTTGATTCAAATCTAGACTTGTTTCAAAATGTGTGTATAGCTATATATAGTATATCATATATCAACACTGGATAAACACGGCGCTTAGATTTATTTAATTACAGTAGATCATATATGACTTGATATTGTATAAAACAGAATGTAGGAATTATACGCGCATGCACTCGTGTCAGTTTCAGTTGTGCTATCGTTCCCGAACATATATTTTTTTACTTTGTAAATTAATATGCGATGCTTTCTTGTCCTTGTGGTTTGCTTTACAGGGAGATGTTTACACGGTATTGAACATGACAGCACTAGTGGGAAAACAATGAATTGAGCTGTATAAGGTATTCGAATGGTTTTCACTAAATAAGCATATGTATTTCATATGAATGTTATCTTCCTCTCTGGTGGGTCGGTTTTGTACACGACACATGAGGGTGGCCTAAATAAAATATATATCCATTATGCATTTATATTTGTTTAATATAATTATAATCAGTGTATGTTCATACTGATGTTGTTTTCCCCGTGTTTCATGGTCGAATATTATTATTCTCTGCTTTCTGGTTTGTAATTTGCTCGCCATATGCATATAGTAACAAAAGCTAAATATCAAAAAAGAATTCCAACACATTTCAAACCGTTGTCAGAATTAAAAAATGTTTTTCCCTAAAAATATACAAGAATATGTTCCAGTAATAGAATTAGTATGTCTCAGTCCTTGCTACTTTTTGAACACTTACATTATTTGGTTCCACAACATGTTACAGCTTGATTATTTAAATGACAAATAACATTTCCCTGGTGTCAATGAATGTGCAGGGTCTAAGTGACAAAAATAAAAGAAAAGATGTATTGACATTTTTAAAAAGCAAACATTTTTCAAATTACTTCCTACAGGATACACATTTCACAAAGGAAGAAGAAAACTACATACGGGGTGGGGTTTTGAATGTTTTTTAAGTAGCTTTACAGGTCATTCAAGAGGGGTAGCAGCTTTAATTAATAACAACTTACTGATAAAACAAAGTCATATGGTTTGGATCAAGAATAAATAGTAACGTCGAATTATGTCCTGAGTACAATCTTTGTTGGGATAATGGTATTTTTACTGTTTTATGTGTGAAATTTACAACAGACTTTTAAATTAATTGGTAAATATTAATTACGAGTCCAAAATTGAAGAAATCAAAATTTACTTGCTGTTTGGTCTAAAAGAATACTCACTCCTATTGGTAAAATTGTTGTTTTAAAAGTTTGGCCCTCTCAAAACTCAACCATTTAATTACTGGATTACCAAATCCTTCAGTAGATAAATCAAATTACTACAAAC
The DNA here is from genome assembly GCA_037043455.1 of Cyrtodaria siliqua. Lineage (NCBI taxonomy): Eukaryota > Metazoa > Mollusca > Bivalvia > Adapedonta > Hiatellidae > Cyrtodaria > Cyrtodaria siliqua. The sequence goes on from JAWPHD010000598.1 coordinate 38,063, forward strand.
ACTATTTTACAAATTTCTTTGGAATAATTTGAGGGACAAAATAAAAAGAACTACCATTATTCAAGATTATAAATATGGAGGTCTTAGAATGGTAGAAGTGAAAAAGTTCATACTAGCTCTAAAAATAACATGGATCCGTCGAATAACTCAGACCTAAAATAAATATAGTCATCTCATGAAAATGTTCTGTCCGATTATTAATAAAATATTTAAATTTGAAATAGGTTAAATTAAACAAAATTTAAATAGAATACAAAATCCTTTTTGGAAGGATGTTCTTATCAGTTACAAACAGTTTGCTGGTCAAGTTAAATCAATATATTGGCAAAAACTTCCCTCAGATAGTATATGGTATAACCCAGGTATTAAGGTCGGTGGCTCTAGTGTGTTTTACAAAAGATGGTTTACAGGAGGAATAACTTTTATCAATGACATTTTAAACAAAAATGGAAATCTTTATTCTTACACAGAATTTAACGAACACTATAATATACAGTCCAATTTTCTTGAAAACATTCCAATTTTCTTGAATATGAAGGTATTATAACTGCTGTCAGCAATTATTTGGCAAAACTGAACATTGTGCATCTAGCCAGTAACAGCCCAAACCCTATATGTCCACTAATCATATCCTTAATTCTACAAAATGAGAAAGCCTGTCGAAACATATATGATATCATGCTTAGAAATAATATATATCCCAAAGCATTAAGTAAATAGAAACATGAAGTAGTTAGTGTTCCAAACTTTGAATTTGAAAGATTATATGCCTTACCTTATAAAATAACAAAAGATCCAAAAACAGTTACTTTAGTTTCTAATTTAGAATCAACGATAGGATACTTGGAATAAATTACCTTCTATCTAAAATGAATATTATTAATAACGATATGTGGAGCTTTTGCAATAATGCACCTGAAACTATCCAACATATATTTGGAACTGTGGAACAGTAAAAGAGTTTTGGTCAAAACGTCAAACTTATATTACAGAAAAATGCAATACAGCATTCGTAACTTTTACAGAAACAGATATTTTATTTGGAAATAGTAAATTTGATATAGTTTTGAGCAAAATCATCATGCACAAAACTTTACATTTATCAAAACAAGATGCAACGTCAAATTCCACAGCTTAACCCTTTTATAACGTATATAATATCTTTGTACCACGTTGAGAAATTAATCGCATTTATAAACTTAAAAATGAATAACTTTGAAACCATGTGATGTGAGGTCAATACCTTGCTATCTGTGGAACTAGAGTTCAGAGATAATTTATTCAGTTGATTTTTCCAGTACCAAACTGTAGTAAATAAACTTAATGTTTTCATTCTGGGATATGCAAAGCTTAGCTTACTAATCAGAAATAAAATACCCTTGCTTATATATTGATCTTTCTTAAGCAAGCTTCTTGTGTTTTTCTTAGATTTTTTTTTTTTTTGGAAGTTGTGTATATTAATCCTTTAAAAACTGTCCTGAAACACTGTCCTTTGATAATGTATTATATACAGATTTATTACACAGGATGGGTTATTGTTTTTTTTCTCTTTCCAAAAACAAAATATGAGAAAAAAACTCAGTGAGCCTCGGAGTAGAGGCAGTGTATGGATGATTTCATAACATTATAATGTGTTTTTTTTGATACTGTAACTTTAAAAGTATCTGTGTAAAATAAGTCTGTATGTATTGACAAATGACAAACTAAGTTTTGTTCCCACTCCCACTCCCCCTCCCCCCGCCCCCAGAGTTAATAGAGACTCACTGCAATCTTATAGAGACTCACTGCAATCTTATAGCATCCATACATTCTCTATATAGCAATCATACTATATTTTCCACCAAAATTGTTTTGGAAATACCTCTGAATTGCATTGGGGCCTTTTTTACACTCTGTTAAAATTGTACAATAATATAATAATGATGCTATAATATACTTCTATAATTGTAAAGTATAAGCAAAACCTCCTCATTTATGTTTTCTCTGATTACAACATATGCATTTATTCACTTATTATTATATGTCCTATTACTTTATTTACAAACTAATTTGATTTTCATCTTACATGTTTTTATGTAAGGTTTGTTGAGGGATGCACACTCCGACCCTCACAAACCTATTACGGGGTGAATAAATGGATCACCATTAATCTGGTGTTTGAAATTAAAAAAACAAAAAAAACACAAAAAAACATTTTGTGTCCAAATAAAGCTTGGAATGTGTACTTGGTAACCAAATACGTTTAATTAAGGTAACTTTAAATGTCACTTTACCTATTTGTGAACACATTGTTACAAACAAGCACGACAATTCGTTGAACTAAATGACCCCCATAATTTGTTTTGAACTTCCAGTGGCTCATTACGTGGTCCGAGTATTAACTTTCATATCCCATCCAAACCCTTCTCCAAGAAACAAAATTTGGGTTGGCTGGGGTATGAAATAAAACCCTAATTTCGGCTTAAACAGTTTACATATTGTAAAATGAAATTTTTTTATAGGTAATTTTAAACAGTTTAACTCACTTTTTCAGTAAACTAATGTTTTATTGTCGAAATATACGTTATAAGCTTTCCCATATAACCTCTTATGTTTGTGCTGCCCATTTCCTTGCTTATGCTTGTAATTGTTGTTTGTTTTGAACGCGTACGTCTGGTTGAATCCGCTCTATGAATGCTACATTTTCTGTTCGACTTTTCTATCTACCTCAATAATGATTGTTTCGAACCTTATCGCCTCTCGCCGCTGGGGGTTCGAATCCCACTGGGAGCTCTACTTGGAAGTGAGGAAGTGTCGATTCTTATGTATGGCAGGAGGTGAACAGTACTGGTTCTACCCAGGAACAGTGGGCGATCTGCCTCCACAACAAACAAATTGACTGTCATATATAATCTTACACGTGTTGAAAAAGATGTAAAACACCATACACACACACACACACAAACAAACAAATCATTGTTTCGAGAGAACACCTTTCAAACATTCATTCTTCTGTGACGCCCTCAACAATATGTCCATTTTTGAAAAAAGCATATATACAGGATCTTAAACGAGTTCCCATTTCATATAATATTTATGAAACGAGTTATGAATTATTTTAATTTTAACGAGCCTTTTGGCGAGTTAAAATTAAAAATAATTCATAACGAGTTTCATAAATGAGATATAGGGTCCTATCTTATATGGAATAGGAATGAGTAAAGATCCTTTTTATCACAAAACATTGCAATGTAAAAAATAATTCAGACGGACATAGAACCGCCACAACGTCAGACACACTTTAGCGCCAAAACGCCATAAAATATGTGACGTCGTATACGTCGCGTCTCACACATAACGTTGCGTATAAAAGAGTTCGAGTTTTACCTCTTTACAAAATAGCAGTTTACGCCAACTTTTTAACAAACCAACAACAATGTTTTGTATAACGTGCATTTTTTTTTATAAGCTGTCACAAATAATAAGTTTATGATTCAGATCTGGGTGAATTTGTAATAAATAATATAGTTTCAGTTAATAAACTTGCGTAGTGTTACAGGTTTAACTCAACCAATCAAAATCGTTCCAGGTTGTATTACACGTGTGACATACAATAGAATATTAAATGGGTGTTCGACACTGCTAACAAGGGACGTTATGTGATAAATATATACATAGGCAACATTTCGCAATTTAACAAATGAGAAAAAAAAGTTAAACGGTTCGAAAAATATAAATAATATATATACGGAACCAAACACCTAACGCACCAGTAGACAATACCTTTAATATCTCAATAATAACAATCAATAAATCAAAACAAATTTCATTCTGAACGAAAAAAATCATTCAATTCACCTGTCTCCAACGGTACCAGTCGGTATATGATAAGTCAAAGGTATTGTCTAATGGTGCGTTAGCTGTTTGGTTATAGACACAGTATTATATACGGCTTTAATCAGCCAGGCCAAGCACCACAACTGGAGCGTCGAGTTACCAACTCATAATTAATTTTAACGCATATTCAATCACGGGTATTTAACGAACCCATGAATAATTACTTTTAATCGGCACATATACATTATGATATGACCTGAACACCTGGATAGAGTTTTGAAAAACGGTTTTATAATATAATATTGCCGTTATTTGGTTGTTTTTTTTTTCAAATATTAGGGAGTCTTTTTGGAATTTAACTCTTCCGGCAAACATGATTCAACTAATGCATTAATGAAGTATATCAACATGAGATCAGATATAAAAGTAGAACAGAATATGTAGCATTCAAAGACAACAGCCACTCAAAAATAGGTAATGATACAACCACTAATTAAGAATTATTAAGCGGCAAGGTATGTGACATCACAAACATAAAAAGGTTGACAATACTCACAGAAAGGGTTGACGATACGCGCGGAAAGGGTTGACAATACGCACAGAAAGGGTTGCCAATACTCACAGAAAGGGTTGACAATACGCACAGAAAGGGTTGCCAATACACACAGAAAGGGTTGACAATACTCACAGAAATGGTTGCCAATACTCACAGAAATGGTTGCCAATACTCACAGAAATGGTTGACAATACTCATAGAAATGGTTGCCAATACTCACAGAAAGGGTTGACAATACTCATAGAAATGGTTGCCAATACTCACAGAAAGGGTTGCCAATACACACAGAAAGGGTTGACAATACGCACAGAAATGGTTGCCAATGCTCACAGAAAGGGTTGCCAGTACACGCAGAAAGGGTTGACAATACTCACAGAAAGGGTTGACAATGCTCACAGAAATGGTTGCCAATACTCACAGAAAGGGTTGCCAATACACACAGAAAGGGGTGACAATGCTCACAGAAATGGTTGCCAATACTCACAGAAAGGGTTGACAATACTCACAGAAAGGGTTGACAATATTCATAGAAAGGGTTGACAATGCTCACAGAAATGTTTGCCAATATTCAGGGAAAGGGTTGACAATACTGACAGAAATGGTTGCCAATACTCACAGAAAGGGTTGCCAATACTCACGGAAAGGGTTGATAATACTCACGGAAAGGGTTGACCTTTCCCCACGGAAAGGGTTTCCAATACTGACAGAAAGGGTTGACAATACTGACAGAAAGGGTTGGCAATACTGACAGAAAGGGTTGACCAGAAAGGGTTGACAATACTAACAGAAACGGTTGACAATATACTCACAGAAAGGCTACCGCCTTGGAATGGCCACTACTTTTCACAGTTCGTTACTCACCTGTTTTATCAGGTATTAACATAAATATTTTTAAACTCTTTAAACGTAACGAGTTTTATTCTTCTTGGATGGAATTAATAAGTTAGTTGCTGATGATAGAGTAAATAAGTTAAATATGTACCAAAATATACAAATACAATCTCATTTTCACCTTTACTGACACTTCCGTAGATAATATTTCCAAATAAAATGTATTGGTAGGTTCCATGTTCCGAGAACTGTTAACACTACACAAGTATGAATGTTACAAGAAGTATCATACACTTTATTGCATGATTCAGGACAATGATTAACTGAACACTAGACCACATAATTATTGACAAAGTTCATACCACTTATTTTCTTCCGCCAATAACACTAATTAGAACACGATACAATGATATAAATACATCATGAAGGCTTATCTCTGCACTGATGTTTTTGTTTTAAAATAACATACTTATGCACGAAATAGCCGCCGTGAATTGTTTTTAAATACAATAGGTTCATAATAATATGGCAGTACTACTGAAGAGGGACTTCTTTTGAAGAAAAAAGACAATGTAACATAAAAAGCTCACCAACGATGTAGCTCTGACCGAAACGTCTAATACTCCTTCTTCTACCACCTGTAAACTATTTCTATCCCTGCTAATTCTATATAAATTATTCTTAAAGTTTCTTTTATGACATACGTTCATTGCAAGTTGTTGCATCATAATCATAAGTATATTATATAAACGTACCTTATTTAAGAAATAATAAATACGTACATGTGTTTTATCGGTGAATAAAATACAGTTAGGAGTTCGGATGCGTAGTCATTAAATCACAAGTGCGTTAGCACGAGTGATTTAATGACTCGCATCCGAACGATTAACTGTATTTTATTCACCGATAAAATACAGGTACGTATTTATTTTTTCGATTCTAACACAACAATAACCCCATTGTTTACACTATTGTGGGGGCACTATATATTATCTCGGAGGTCAAGGTAATCATGCTGCTATGTTTACAGGCTGTTTCATTTGGCGCCCCCGTATGCAAAGTTCTACGCGGTACAATATGTTCCAATACACTAGTAGTCACGTGACAACAATTAAATCATTGCTTACGTTATATAGCTTGCGCTGTATGACGTCAAACGTTCTCAGCTTGTTCAAGATGCTTATTAATGTTATATGTACTACATATTATGTAAGTTTATTTGTTTTTAAACTTCAGAAATAAAGAGATACATATGGTCAGAGCTAATACTCCGCTACATGGTCGTCATGACTACAATACACCTGTTTTTCAAGTCCTTGTCCTTACATTAAAGTAACTAACCCGCCAAATAACGGCAAAATTACATTACAAAATCGTTTATCGAAACTGTATTCAGGTGTTCAGGTCAAATAATAATATTTACGTGCCGATTAAAAGTATGGGTTTATTTACGGGTTCTTAAATACCTATTATTGCATATGCGTAAAATGCTCCAGTTTTGGAGGTTAGCCTGGCTGGGTAAAACCATTGATAGTATGTCTGTAGAGTTTGGATACTTAAAACCTCGTCGTCAGTAGGTTTTAGAAACAGTTTACATCTGTTTTAAACGTTGACAGTTGATTATGGTGGCTGATTTCTGCCATGTCGTCTTTTCGTTATTTCGCCGCGAAAAGACGACAGAACGAAAAGACGACAGAACGAAAAGACGGCAAATGCAGCTCGAAAAGACGACAGAATGAAAAACAACAGAACGAAAAGATGACATTTCAAGGGCGAAAAGACGACAGAACGCCACGCGAAAAGACGAAAAGACACCGATTGATATTGTCAACTTTCGTTATTTCGTGTGGCCTTCTGTCGTCTTTTCGTTCTGTCGTTTTGTCGTTCTGTCGTCTTGTCGTTCTGTCGTCTTGTCGTCTTGTCGTTCTGTCATCTTTTCGCGATGCGTTTGCCGTCTTTTCGTTCTGTCGTCTTGTTGTTCTGTCGTCTTGTCGTCTTGTTGTTCTGTCGTCTTTTCGCGATGCATTTGGCGTCTTATCGTTCTGTCATCGTTTTGTTCTGTCGTCTTGTCATTCTGTCGTCCTGTCATCTTGTCGTTCTGTAGTCTTTTCGCCTTCCGGTTGACATGCGTACTTCGGCACTGCGGCCATTTGCATGGGAAACAAGAGTAATGTGTAATCCCTGTGTTATTAAACGCGCATGTCAAGCGGAAGGCAACAAGACGACAGAACGACAAGACAAGACAAGACAACAGAACGACAAGACGACAGAAGACAGAACGAAAAGACGACAAATGCATTGCGAAAAGACGACAGACAGCCACACGAAATAACGAAAAGACGACAATATCAAATGGCGTCTTTTTACGGCTGAAGTGTCATCTTTTCGTCTTTTCGCATGGCATTCTGTCGTCTTTTCGCCCTTGAAATGTCGTCTTTTCATTCTGTCGTCTTTTCGCGCTGCATTTGTCGTCTTTTCGTACTGTCATCTTTTCGTTCTGTCATCTTTTCGCGACGAAATAACGAAAAGACGAAAAGACGAAAAGACGACAAATGGCATAAATCAGCCATCATAGTTGATGGCGGGATATGGACTTAAAGGACATACACAGATGCAATGCACAATGTCTTAATATGGAATAATAACTTGAAACATTGTTTTCAGAAACGCTAATTTGAAATTTGGTAACTTTCGAATTTCAATCAATTTCGTCTCAGACGATTTACTAGTCCCTATCTTGTTTTTAATCATTTCCTTTTTTTGTCTCTCCTTTTAATCAGCTATACTGTTATATGAAAATTATGTATATGTGATGGGAGGGACCGTAACTAATGTTTTAAGAACTTCTGGTTATATCTATGTTAATAATAACTGGCGATAACATTTATTGGGACTGTCGTGAGATAAAATGGAATAAGCAACACCTCTCACATCCACTAGCATCGGATTAAACCACAATCTACTTTAAAATCACACTCGTCTCCGTGGGTGAGTGGTTAAATTGCGTTGTAAACCGTCTCGCCTCTCACCCACTGGGAGCTCGACTTGTAAGTAAGAAAGTGTCGATTTTTACGGATGACGGGATGTGTACAGTACTGATTCTGCTCAGGAAAAGTGAGTGGTCTGCCTCCACTACAAAAAAAAAATCGATCGTCATATATAACCTGACATGTGTTGAAAATGACGTAAAACAACATATAAACAAACGTTTAAGTCACAAAGATACCAACGGACTAATAGTTTGTACAAACGCTATTCTGATTCGTAGCACGGGGAGTCTTTTTAAGGCCACCCAGAGCAAGCAACAAACGTTAACGATGATTTTTCAGAATCAGACACGTGTTTGTTTAGTTTGCCCAATACTCACAGAAAGGGTTGACAATATTCACAGAAAGGGTTGACAATGCTCACAGAAATGTTTGCCAATATTCAGGGAAAGGGTTGACAATACTGACAGAAATGGTTGCCAATACTCACAGAAAGGGTTGCCAATACTCACGGAAAGGGTTGATAATACTCACGGAAAGGGTTGACCTTTCCCCACGGAAAGGGTTTCCAATACTGACAGAAAGGGTTGACAATACTGACAGAAAGGGTTGGCAATACTGACAGAAAGGGTTGACCAGAAAGGGTTGACAATACTAACAGAAACGGTTGACAATATACTCACAGAAAGGCTACCGCCTTGGAATGGCCACAACATTTTTTACAGTTCGTTACTCACCTGTTTTATCAGGTATTAACATAAATATTTTTAAACTCTTTAAACGTAACGAGTTTTATTCTTCTTGGATGGAATTAATAAGTTAGTTGCTGATGATAGAGTAAATAAGTTAAATATGTACCAAAATATACAAATACAATCTCATTTTCACCTTTACTGACACTTCCGTAGATAATATTTCCAAATAAAATGTATTGGTAGGTTCCATGTTCCGAGAACTGTTAACACTACACAAGTATGAATGTTACAAGAAGTATCATACACTTTATTGCATGATTCAGGACAATGATTAACTGAACACTAGACCACATAATTATTGACAAAGTTCATACCACTTATTTTCTTCCGCCAATAACACTAATTAGAACACGATACAATGATATAAATACATCATGAAGGCTTATCTCTGCACTGATGTTTTTGTTTTAAAATAACATACTTATGCACGAAATAGCCGCCGTGAATTGTTTTTAAATACAATAGGTTCATAATAATATGGCAGTACTACTGAAGAGGGACTTCTTTTGAAGAAAAAAGACAATGTAACATAAAAAGCTCACCAACGATGTAGCTCTGACCGAAACGTCTAATACTCCTTCTTCTACCACCTGTAAACTATTTCTATCCCTGCTAATTCTATATAAATTATTCTTAAAGTTTCTTTTATGACATACGTTCATTGCAAGTTGTTGCATCATAATCATAAGTATATTATATAAACGTACCTTATTTAAGAAATAATAAATACGTACATGTGTTTTATCGGTGAATAAAATACAGTTAGGAGTTCGGATGCGTAGTCATTAAATCACAAGTGCGTTAGCACGAGTGATTTAATGACTCGCATCCGAACGATTAACTGTATTTTATTCACCGATAAAATACAGGTACGTATTTATTTTTTCGATTCTAACACAACAATAACCCCATTGTTTACGCTATTGTGGGGGCACTATATATTATCTCGGAGGTCAAGGTAATCATGCTGCTATGTTTACAGGCTGTTTCATTTGGCGCCCCCGTATGCAAAGTTCTACGCGGTACAATATGTTCCAATACACTAGTAGTCACGTGACAACAATTAAATCATTGCTTACGTTATATAGCTTGCGCTGTATGACGTCAAACGTTCTCAGCTTGTTCAAGATGCTTATTAATGTTATATGTACTACATATTATGTAAGTTTATTTGTTTTTAAACTTCAGAAATAAAGAGATACATATGGTCAGAGCTAATACTCCGCTACATGGTCGTCATGACTACAATACACCTGTTTTTCAAGTCCTTGTCCTTACATTAAAGTAACTAACCCGCCAAATAACGGCAAAATTACATTACAAAATCGTTTATCGAAACTGTATTCAGGTGTTCAGGTCAAATAATAATATTTACGTGCCGATTAAAAGTATGGGTTTATTTACGGGTTCTTAAATACCTATTATTGCATATGCGTAAAATGCTCCAGTTTTGAGAGGTTAGCCTGGCTGGGTAAAACCATTGATAGTATGTCTGTAGAGTTTGGATACTTAAAACCTCGTCGTCAGTAGGTTTTAGAAACAGTTTACATCTGTTTTTAAACGTTGACAGTTGATTATGGTGGCTGATTTCTGCCATGTCGTCTTTTCGTTATTTCGCCGCGAAAAGACGACAGAACGAAAAGACGACAGAACGAAAAGACGGCAAATGCAGCTCGAAAAGACGACAGAATGAAAAACAACAGAACGAAAAGATGACATTTCAAGGGCGAAAAGACGACAGAACGCCACGCGAAAAGACGAAAAGACACCGATTGATATTGTCAACTTTCGTTATTTCGTGTGGCCTTCTGTCGTCTTTTCGTTCTGTCGTTTTGTCGTTCTGTCGTCTTGTCGTTCTGTCGTCTTGTCGTCTTGTCGTTCTGTCATCTTTTCGCGATGCGTTTGCCGTCTTTTCGTTCTGTCGTCTTGTCGTTCTGTCGTCTTGTCGTCTTGTTGTTCTGTCGTCTTTTCGCGATGTATTTGGCGTCTTTTCGTTCTGTCATCGTTTTGTTCTGTCGTCTTGTCATTCTGTCGTCCTGTCATCTTGTCGTTCTGTAGTCTTTTCGCCTTCCGGTTGACATGCGTACTTCGGCACTGCGGCCATTTGCATGAGAAACAAGAGTAATGTGTAATCCCTGTGTTATTAAACGCGCATGTCAAGCGGAAGGCAACAAGACGACAGAACGACAAGACAAGACAAGACAACAGAACGACAAGACGACAGAAGACAGAACGAAAAGACGACAAATGCATTGCGAAAAGACGACAGACAGCCACACGAAATAACGAAAAGACGACAATATCAAATGGCGTCTTTTTACGGCTGAAGTGTCATCTTTTCGTCTTTTCGCATGGCATTCTGTCGTCTTTTCGCCCTTGAAATGTCGTCTTTTCATTCTGTCGTCTTTTCGCGCTGCATTTGTCGTCTTTTCGTACTGTCATCTTTTCGTTCTGTCATCTTTTCGCGACGAAATAACGAAAAGACGAAAAGACGAAAAAGACGACAAATGGCATAAATCAGCCATCATAGTTGATGGCGGGATATGGACTTAAAGGACATACACAGATGCAATGCACAATGTCTTAATATGGAATAATAACTTGAAAACATTGTTTTCAGAAACGCTAATTTGAAATTTGGTAACTTTCGAATTTCAATCAATTTCGTCTCAGACGATTTACTATTCCCTATCTTGTTTTTAATCATTTCCTTTTTTTGTCTCTCCTTTTAATCAGCTATACTGTTATATGAAAATTATGTATATGTGATGGGAGGGACCGTAACTAATGTTTTAAGAACTTCTGGTTATATCTATGTTAATAATAACTGGCGATAACATTTATTGGGACTGTCGTGAGATAAAATGGAATAAGCAACACCTCTCACATCCACTAGCATCGGATTAAACCACAATCTACTTTAAATTCACACGCGTCTCCGTGGGTGAGTGGTTAAATTGCGTTGTAAACCGTCTCGCCTCTCACCCACTGGGAGCTCGACTTGTAAGTAAGAAAGTGTCGATTTTTACGGATGACGGGATGTGTACAGTACTGATTCTGCTCAGGAAAAGTGAGTGGTCTGCCTCCCACTACAAAAAAAAAATCGATCGTCATATATAACCTGACATGTGTTGAAAATGACGTAAAACAACATATAAACAAACGTTTAAGTCACAAAGATACCAACGGACTAATAGTTTGTACAAACGCTATTCTGATTCGTAGCACGGGGAGTCTTTTTAAGGCCACCCAGAGCAAGCAACAAACGTTAACGATGATTTTTCAGAATCAGACACGTGTTTGTTTAGTTTGCCCAAGATGTGTTATGTAAGACGCAACAACGCTTATTTCCCCTAGCCATAGCTTAAGTGGTATCCTATTTAATTGAATTGAATGTTGTTCAACACAATATAGGTTATTTAGAGCCGTCCCAGAGAGAGGGGAAGGATACATAGGAATCCGGGAACTCTTATTATCGAATAGATTCCTATGGTTCTTTAACGTGCTCGGAGGATAGACCGATACACGGGACCGCCGATACACGAGACGAGGCTAAGGGAAAGTGTCTTGCCCAAGAACACACCATGGCACCACGGAGGATTGAAACCGGGGCCTCCGGTTACAAATCCCCCACGCTATCGACTGTGCCATATTTAAAATCCACAACATAATTGGGTACAATAAGCCCAAAGGATTAGTACGACGATATGTTTTAGGCCCGGTACACACGGTAAGATTATCTCATTGGACAAATCTTATAAGACAAATCTTATACAATCTACCTTATGAGATTGTCTGTACATACGGTGTGATTAATCTTATGGGATTTTCTGGTGACCTTCAAATAAGTGCATACTGGATCTTTCCAGAATGTAAACGAATGAAAGTGCCTTATCATACATCTTTCTTATGGCAGTCTTTTGTGCGTGACTGTCCACAAAACTTCCTCTTCCTCATAATATCCCAGCAATTCATCAATTTTATAATTCGTCCAGTTTCCTGCCATGTTGCAATGTATGAACTAAAATACCCGCGTGTACAAATCTACAATGCATGTAGCCCCTATGCTGCGAAATTTATGTCAAATCTGGAACACAGTACACCTTGGCCACAGTGTCACCATGTGTGGTTGGATGGCGGTGCTTTTGATCTTGTCTTATGGAAATAGAGCATGTTCTATTTCTGGAAGACATCTTTCAGGTCATAAATTGTGTTTTAAGCCCCTGTACACACGATGCAATTTGTCTCACAAGACATATCTTATAAGATAAATCTTACCGTGTGTACCGGGCTTTAAAGTACCAAACAGTTCAAACCAAACGAAGGTGTTAATATATATTAATTTATACCAAGGATTAAAAATATACAAAGTATTATGAGAGATGTTCAACTTATAACGTAACACTTTTGTTCAAGATGTTATTTTTCAGCGGAAATGATTATCATAAAACATGCGTGCTTTAATGTTGTGAAACTGTTATTTAGAACATGCATTTAAAAATAATCTACAAGTTCACGTGGTTCGCTTTAATTTACATTTTGAATTAGGTATCCACTAGTTTCCAATTTTAAACCTATATGTTTCTATTGCCGTAGAGTTTTACTTTAAACAAAATAATGTCACTAAATGCATACCGTAATTGTTTAAAACTGTGTATGAATTTTTAAATATAATCGTATGTTTTATTTTTAAGTCAAAAATATAAATGTTGAATTAAAAGTTCGAATTTGAAGAAATTGACAAATTATAGGACAATTTGCTAGTATGTTACCGATGATTTTGTAAATTTACCAAAATATACATTTTATTAATATTTTATGAGACAAAAAATGAATAGTTATTATTGCTGTATTATCACATACCATATAAAGATTTATTTTGGTGGTCAAAGTTTATATTTTTTCATCATTATTTCCAAATGTGTGTGTTTTGCCCCTAAATCTTAAGTTATATATTTTTTCATTTCCTTTCCTATAAGAAAGTAAAGAAACTTATTTTTTATGGAGGAGAACATCATAAAATGCCTGCAGTTGATGTTTCGAAGTAGAAGATTTTATAGATTTAATAGTTTTCAAAGTTTTAGTTCAGGTTAATTTTCGCTGAAATCGTGAAAACCGACAAATAGCAAAAAAATGCATATATATTCCATTTTCTTACGTTCACACATGGACACGTAAGACTGCTATTTATTACCTTAAACGACAAATTACAAGCATTTCTTTTTAAATTTGTTTTGCCGTTCCTTTTTATAATTGCAGATTTTTGCTTCAAAATATTATTCTTTACCATTTTACCAAATACGGATGCAGCAAAATTAGGAATCACATAATAGTTCATGTTATAATGTTTTATATCAAAAGAAACATTAGACTTGACATTAAAATGAACATATTCGGCGAGAATGTCAAAACGTCTGAATCAGGTACAAAATGAAAGTGTTACGTTATAAGTTGAACACCTCTCGTACACTCGATATATTATGATTGTTCATGAGAGTTCATGTTAGATAACACAACTGTTAACCCCAACATCTTAAGAACAACTAATTCTCATTAATATGTTAATCGGTGCATTGTCTCGTGCATCGACGGCATAGTAACACTCTTGAGTAAACTATTACACATGAATTTCAACCAACTCAACAGTTGACAAGCCCATGCTATTCTGTTAAAAGTTAATAATGTTTTACTGATAACTAATATAACACTAATCAACGAGTATAATGCCATGTAGGACATATATATATTAAAAAACACTGTTTGAAGTGGTTAGAGCGCATGCCCGGATAAAACGTCTGTGAAAGGTTATCGTAACTGCATTTTTTATTGTGCTTTTGTTTGTGTGCACTTTAAGGTGTGAGTTGTTTATGATAGTCGTTGATACTTCCGTTTATATATCACAAGGTATATATCTGGATAACATATTGAACATTGACAATCCTTTTTTTATACTATCGTTAATACTGTCTATCCTAAAGAACTTCAACGCAACAAAGCTAACATTTCTGATAAGGTTGATTTTTTTCTTGATTTACATCTCTGTGTTGAAAAGGGTGAAATAATTAGTAAAACCTGTGACAAGGGATGATTTTAATTTTGATATTGTTAATTATTCCCATTTAGATAGGGATGTTCCCCTAGATACTTCATCTGGGGTTAATGTTTCTTAACTTACTAGTTTTTCTAGAGGTTGTAGTCGTGTTGAGGACTCTAATATTCGAAGTATGTGTATAATTAAAAAGCTACCCAAGCAGGGCTATCGTTACCATATATTTCGAAAAGCCTTTACAATGTAATGTTTTATTGTCGTAAACCTGATCTACTTTTAAAATATAAAACATGAATTAAGAACTATTCTGCGACAATGCCTATCACAACCTGACTTCTATGGTAATGTGATTTACACACTTCGTAAGATCCTTGGTCATAATCCCTTTCATACAATATTCATAAAACTTGTTAAAAAGTTTATCAAAAGAGGTTATATCCCTACCGTTTTGCAATGCATTGCATGTTCAGTGGTTGACCCATTTACATTTCGCCACTATGCTTTCCTCTTTGATTGTGCGATGACCGGACAGACTGTGGACCCTATAAAGACGTCTACCTAAATATTGAAAGGGCTGGTAATGTTTAGTTTTTGTCTTCTATCTAGTGTTGTCATGCCCTTGTGGTTTAAAAGGGTTTCATCCAAGTCCCTGAGTTTTTATGTTGTGGCTTCTTAGGCTTTTGTGTTCGCATCTTGATCATGATCATCTTTGTGTTATACAACTGCTGCCTTATGTGTTAGACGATATAGCATGGCGTGATATGTTTTATTTACACTGCCCCGTTTAAATGGGATGACAATAAGTTAAGAGTGAGGTTTGATGCACCCTAGAACCTAGTATAAACCTCCAGCGGCCCGTTTGCTACTAAACGTTCCAAGGCGGCACCCCTATTGTCAACCATTTTGTGTTTGTGGTGACACATACCTTGTGTTTATTTTTGTTTCTGTTTTTATTTAATGAGTAATTTTATATTTTTATGGATGCTTGTGTTCTGTGAATGCTACATTTCCTGTTCGACTTTTATTTTTACTCTTCTAGGATACTCTTGATGTTTCCCTTAATTGTCTGTCAAATCACACATTTTTCAGACTAATAGTGCATTGTGCTAGAATACAATTGCGCAAAATATTTTTTGTCTTGATTAGAAACTAACTTAGCTTTTGCTTAGATGCTTCACGAATCTGAGTATATAATATATATGTGTGAACAAACAGTTCTACCTCGCGATCGAGTCCGATTGTATTTGGGTTTATTATTAGGTCGTACCCTAGATTAGTTTTCTCGTTGACTGCAATTTGCAATTGCTGTGGTAGTTTGGTATACTTTTAGATACGTCCTTAGGTGTTTTTAATTATGTACTTTTATATTTCTTTATAACAGCATGTAAGTGTATTGTTTGCTAATTTCTCTGGATGTGGGCTTTATTGTTAGAGAGTTCCTTTTGATAAGATATACTTGTATTTATCCTGTCTTGATAATAGCGAGGTTGTGAACCAATGTAATATATTTAACCTAACCAGTAGGCCATATTGCCTACTGACCTTTCTAATTTTGTAACTATGTCTCCACCGCTATTTGTGTTGTGTATTCGCCATTTCATTGCACACTTACTTTGCACCTAACCTGCGGCACAGTACGGACATACGGTGCCATTGCACTAGGGTGACGTGGTCTTTATAGGACTATTTTGTTTCCATTATAGCAACTGTAGTGCAAAATCTAGAAACTGACTTTAACTGTGTCCCTTACCTAGCCTACATGGCATTTTATTTCAAGAAATACTTATGTAATGTACAACACCACCGCGTTGAATGAATGAATGTCTATTTATAGAGGGTGTCCCAATTAGCCAACATTAATCTTCCTTGGATTAACGTCATATATATATATAAATAATGTAAAACATATATAATATAACAAAACAGTAATATTTCCTTTACATTATTGCGCACGCATACATGCAAATACACACACACACACACATGCACACACATTTACAACCATGTACACATTCATTCTTAATATATATATATAATTATATACATGGTTTGAGGTGGTGGTTTGCATAATGAAGTACCACACGGTACACAAGATGTCAATAATTATCTAAAACTGCCAAACATAACAACACGTTTACAATAATTACATTATGATTGTGTTTTCAGCCATTTAACACAGTTAGATGTAAAGGTTTTTAAAGAAGTACATTCTCGAATATATGATGGAATGCTACTCCAAACAATTATTCCAGAGTATGACATACTCCCTTTAAATAGTTCTTTGTTTGGTCTTGGAGTTATATAATTTAATTTGTATGCAGATCGTAGATTTCTCTGCGAGATAACAGTAGGATGAAACAAATATATGTTAATACCATATGTTTAAATATTGTCCAAACATTAGAATAACAAGATCGTTTGAGCGTATTTAACATATTGATTTAGCTTTCGGCAATAATTTATGCTGGAGTTACTTGGCGTGTTAAAGAGAAATTGAATTTATTAACCACTCTAACGTGAAAACCCATATAACCCCATATATGCGTGAAAATTAGATACCGATTTATTGACACTTGATATCACACATTTCAAGTGCATGATAAGCCTTTAGATAACTTTTTTTTTCTGTTTATAATGTATTTGCTTCTTGTAAGGTTGATTTAATACTTGAGGTCGTTACGAAAAATGACGTTCTCTGTGTGTGTACTGGCTAGCCCACAGTAGAGTATGCACGTTGGCGTATTTGTTTATATAGTTCAACAAGTTCTCTTGGGAAATATTTCACTTAGTAGTATTTCGATAATTGATCCAAATTTGGTCCTGATTGGGTTCGATCTCATGACCGCTTGATCACTAAGCTGCCGTGCTATCCAATACACAAGACATATGCGCCTTAAGCTCCTAGTTACATGACCACAGAGATACTTGCGATTTAGCTGTATAACTTCGGTACTGTATGCGAGTTATTTTTCACGGCGCTTGTTTCAGCCAAAGGTTTTCAGCTCTAACATGAGTAATTTTAAAAATATAAACATAAATTATATATCATTGAAATTGGCATTTTAGTGGTAAATAAAAATACCTAACGTTTAGAAATTGGTTGAGAAATAAAAGTTTTACAGTCTAAATGTTTTTTTGATGAGGCTTTTCTTATGTTAACTGCTGGTTGCTGGGACAGCACAAAATTGACGTTCTGAATTGACGTTTGTCCAACATATTAAAACCATCGTTGGATAGAAATTCTAAAAACAAACATGTTTCTAATTTTTGATCCAGCAGAACTTTGCATTGAAAATGCCCTATAAAAAACAACTTTCGCATGTGAAATTTTTATTTTTCAACTGATTTTGAAAAGTAAGGTATATGTATTGACCGCTAAAAATGTCTGTTACACTGATATACAACTTATTTTGTTAGCTAGCAAATTACAATGAACAGGCAGTCACACGGTCTATTAGGATATTTGTAGGCCACTATCTACCAGTATGTATTTTTTTACGATGCACACGTGCTAGTTAGGTACACAGTTTTCAGATACCTGTGTGACCATGGTGGCAGTTTCCATAACATCAGTACGAAACGAAAACACTTTGACTAGAGCCTTCCTTAATAAAATTAGACGTTTTAAGAAGTCCATATCTAACAGTTAACAGTACATGGGAAGTAATGACAGTGTCATGTGAAGTGTTGCTCTTGGTTAGATGGACTATGTTTTGTTGTTTCTTGTACTTGTTGTTGTTTTTGTTGTTGTTTGTATTTGTACTACGACGAAAGTACGGATTTTTATAGAATATCGACTGTCCAAGACGTGCATAACCTGGCGTCATCAGATATGTTATTACACATGTCAAATTAACAGTGAAATAACAGTGAAATCTCGGTGAAATGTCACTGGAATTTTACTGAAATTGTAGTGAAATTTCACTGAAAGAATTGGGCAAAATAAAAGTGAGTTTCAGTGAAATCTTGTTGAAATTACAGCAGTATTGGTCAATTTTAATATCAATGAAATCTCAGTGTAATTTCACCAAGAATACAACAGTTCAAGAACAGTTCACAAATATATAACATTCAGTCTACATCACTTAAAGAAGACCTGATCATACTTGGTGAAAGGATGCATATGATACTGAAATCAAAAATTATCTGCAGTGCTGAACACCATTTTTCAATCAACAACAAAAAAACAAGGTCAAATCCGCGAAAACATGACAATAGGGGTTTGGTTTTTAAATACTGTTTCCACTGTCTACATTTAGAAATTTCCTCTTTCAAATACAACTATTACATGTATAAGATGCTTTGATACAATAAGTAATGTAAGTATAGTCACAAAACACTTACTTTTAATCATTAAATGGTGCAAGAAAAAACTATAGTTGTTGCAATCTCCTGTCAAATTTCAAAAGGGTGCGCATTTTATTTGCACTTTTGTCAGAATCACTTTGCATTTTATTTGCACTTTTGTCACAATCACACTTCTAAACCAATCTTATCTATATTTATCTTCATATAAAACTTGCTACACATATCAAGGTAGCGGTCCTGTGGTGTATTTTGATATAAAACAACACAATTTGCCAATTATACATTCGAAAAATCTTTAAAATTGAGTTTTTTTCCAGGCTTTAATTATCTATATATATATCATTTCCCCCGGGATCCCAGTTGCATTTTCAGTAGGGTGAGTTACATGATATACTATGTGAGCATATATCTGTCTGTCTTCTGTCTAAATGAATAAATGTGTGGAGAGAGAGAGAGAGAGAGAGAGAGAGAGAGAGAGAGATGTCATTGAAATTTCAGTCAATTAAGTTTAGTGAAATTTCACTACTGTAAAAATTTCACTGAAATTTAATTGTAGCATTTCACTGAAATTTCACCAAAATTTTACTGAAATTTTGTGTTTTTACTGAGATTTGTCAATATTTTCAAATTTCACTGAATTTTGGTGAAATTTCACTGCCTTTTTCACTGAAGTACATGCTGAATGACCATGGTTGACCATGGTCAACCATTGAATGACCATGGTCAACCAAGGTCCAACAATCCTGGACCATGGTCATGTCGTTAAACCATGGTTGACCATGGTCTTTTAGCATTTCAATGTTATCAAAAGCATGGTTGACCTTTGCCAACCATGGTTCAACCATGGTTGGCAGAGCTTGACCATGGTTGACCATGGTTGACCAGGGTCATGTTTCGCAGGGGTATGTGAGATAAAGAAAAAATGTATATGTATGTATATGTGTATGTATGTGTATATATATATATTCACAAATATTTCTCCCCATATATATATGTAGTATAAATATATGTATATATATGTAATATATGTATGAATATGTGTATATAATATATATGTGTATGTATATATATATATATATATATAGGGAGAAATATTTGTGAACTACCGAGGACAGACAACTTTTGGACGAACTACTGCAGGGCGCCTATACACGTATAGCTCATATGAGTGGGCAACATTTAAGCATTCAACCACACACAGCTATATTGAAACAGACAATGAAAGGTGCCGGATCTTGGGGATACTGTGAATTCAGTAAATATATTAAAGAGAGATAATTTAAACTCACTACGGCAACTTTCGAAATTTGGGATCTCGTAAGAGATTCACGGTCACAAAGCAGAACTATATGTATGGAGAAATATTTGTGAACTACCAAGGACAGACAACCTTCGGAAGAACTACGGCAGGGCGCCTAGCTATGACGAGATACACAGAAATCAAGCATATGAATTCACTTCGTAAAAAAGAGAGCTGCAACACACGCTGATGAACTGTATCTCTACATCATAACAAACTCGTCTGGAGGCACAATTAACATATAGACGCAAACATACATACAAGTATAGCTCATATGAGTGGGCAACATTTAAGCATTCAACCACACACAGCTATATTGAGACAGTGACAATGAAAGGTGCTGGATCTTGGGGATACTGTGAATTCAGTAAATATATTAAAGGGAGATAATTTGAACTCACTATGGCAACTTCGGGATCTCGTTAGAGATTCACGTTCACAAAGCAGAACTATATATATGGAGAAATATTTGTGAACTACCAAGGACAGACAACCTTCGGACGAACTACGACAGGGCGCCTAGCTATGACGAGATGCACAGAAATCAAGCATATGAATTCACTTCGTAAAAGGGATAGCTGCAACACACGCTGATGAACTGTATATCTACATCATAACCCACTCGCCTGGAGGCAAAATTAACATATAGACGCATACACATACAAGTATAGCTCATATGAGTGGGCCACATTTAAGCATTCAACCACACACAGCTATATTGAGACAGTGACAATGAAAGCACAAGTAAATGCACGTCATGCGCTGTCGATGAAAGTAAAATCAGTGATCTTTTTATATATCTTGATGGATCAAATGACTTTTATTGACTGATAGAATTGGTCATAACAATATACTGGCACTATTCATGTCATTTGTACTACCCGATCCGTGTTTAAAACATGCATTCTATTGTATTAATAATGGACAGTCACGAAAAGATGAATGAGCCCGTGCACACAGTCCATGCATTTTTTGAGAGTTAAAGTGTAAATACGTGTGTGTAAAGTATTTGAAACATAAGCTCCAACATCGTGCTTATCATGGCCTTTTTGAAAAGTGCAAGTCACATGCCTGACCCTCTTTTTTCATTGAAACAAACGGTTATGGACAGCTGACATGTGAACAATATGAATGGATTTAAATTTTGTTTATGCATTTTAAATTCGCAGTAGATTATGTTTGTGGATTAATTGGAACAGCGCTTTGTTAAGCTTACTTCTGTTCGCCCTCCACTGTAAAACATTGAATGTAACAGATAGCATTTATGTGAGGTCAATCAGATGAATAGGGGTCTCGGCTATCGCCTCGCCCTCTATAAATCTTACTGACCCCACATATTTCTGTAGGGTGTCAGTAACAAACACAGTAACTAATAATGGCAGGTTCACAGATTCATATGTACCCTCCCCACTCTATCTCTGGAGCGGATGTAAATAACCAATAATGTGTTGATGAGTCATTACAATATTTCAATTCAATTCTTTTATTTGCTCATTAAATAGACCCCAACCGCCCTATTGTTAAATCCCCACTGAAGCTCGAACCCATGATATCCTTCCTATCAACTGAGTCTCGCTGCTGTTGGCAATTGTGTGATTTTACTTAAAAGTGACATAAACTTACCTTATTTGCAACCGAGCACGATTTTTATGTAAAATAACAAACGCGGTTAAAATACGGTTAATATTGAAACAATTTAATTAGGAAGTATTTTATTAAATTATATCTTATTCTATGTATTTATGTGTTAATTTTTTTTGGCATTTGCTGAGTAAACGGCGTCTTTTGTTTTTTATTTGTGCATTTTATCGATCGTATTGTACTACACGCAAGAAACCCTACCTGTAACTATCCACTATTTTCTACACAACTGTCCATTGTTTTAAAAATGGACTGTCCAATATTTGTATAAGATATTGAACAGTTACTGCCCATGGACAGCTGCGTGGTAAATATTGGACAGTTACAGGTAAGATTTCTTGTGTGTAGTACAATATGCTATATACTGTACAGAAACAACAATGACGTCATAGCAATGTTTAAAGTCAGAGATAATCCTCAAACTGTCCAATTTTTCAGAGAAACACATGGTCTCGGCGCAAGCGCCTCGACCACATGTTTCTCTGAAATATTGGACAGTTTTCGGCTTATCTCCTTTACATAGCATGGAGTCGTCGGATATTAGCACGTGTTACTGTTGTATATAGTGTAAATATTTGATAGAAGTCGAATTTGAATTTGTTTGACTGAATATTAGAAATACTCTGTTGTATGCATAACAGAAACATATACATCAATATTAATTAGTCTTGAACAGTATTTGTATGCTTCATTAAGGTAACTTGCAAGATCCTTGTATACTTAATGTTTGACATATACTTGGAGACTTTTCTAAGTCTACACTTTTTAAGACGGTTTTATTTTTACCCTATTTTTGTATGGATTGGCCAAAAATGTATTTGGTACAATTCATGTATGTATATTATAATAAAAATAATCGAAATATTACTCGTTAAGGTACATAATGTGATATACGCTCTGAAAACCAAACCGTACCGTCGTTTTTTTAAAAACCAAAAGTCACAAAATGGTGTTGCAAAATTTTCATAATTTCAATATTTTTAATAAAATTAAGTTTTGTGTAAATATTTTGTATTCGGTGTAATCCTTATATCAAAATAAATCAGGAATATGCAATTATGTTTGTGTTCCTTTAAAAATGTAATGGTATTCGGATATTTTATTTAAAAAGTCACAATATTGTGAATTATGTAGCAAATATCGAGAAAAAATATTATAAATTATTAAATTAAAAACAATTTATGTTTTCTTTTCGCATCTTTTCAACTACAAATAACGTTATAAAATTCTATTTAGAAACCCACCCAAAATTATTTAAGACAAAACTGAAAATATATTAATTTCACAAACAATGAATGAATTATCAATATAATGTGTTTTTTTGGTTGGAAAGTTGTCTTAAAAAATAAATTGTAAAGAAAGATAACATTGTTTGCACAAATTTTAATTTGCTGACGTGAAAATGCATAAAGCACGCGCAATGCATGTTGCCTGTTTTCAGTAATTAAAATTGATATAGTTTGCTTGATTTAGCTGCACTATCGGTTTACATTATTACATGCACAATTTTATAGAAATCGGTCAAACAATAAAAAAGATATTGGATTTCAAAAAGTGTAGACTTAGAAAAGTCTCCAAGTATGTGTTCGTTTCATCGTTTCATTTAATCATCGTCAGTTGGATCTGATCCGTGCATAGCATGGGCTCGTCGGCTATTACTAAAACAACAACAACAGCACTTTGATATTTGAATTGGAACGTGATTTAGATGCATGCTAGAATAACTTATAAACTATAGTATGCGAAATAGACACTTGTACATAAATAGTTATTTATGATTAACAATATCATTATGCTTCATTTAAGTAGCTTGTCAGAGTATTGTATACTTTGATGAATGATTGACTTCGATGCTTTGTTTCATTTAATCGTTGTAAGTTGGAATATCCGATTCGTGCATAGCACGGAGTCGTCGGATAGTAATATAATCGTGTTACATGTATATATAGTGTAAACATTTACTAGATGAACTCGAACTTGATTTGAATGTATGTTAGAAGTACTCTAAGCTATCATACGCATACTATAAAAGCACCATAGTAAAACAATAAGAGTATGCTTCAGTTGAGAAACTCGTCATAATCAGTCTTATATTAGAAATCTCCCCGTGCATGAGATCAATGTTGATATTTTCACCCATCCTATAGAGATGGCGTCGTTCGACGTTGTTTTAGCGTGGTTTTGCACTGTTATTTAAACAGCTTACACCTTATAAAAACATGAGTCGTATATTTAAAACACCAAATGTTCTTAAACTTCAATCTGTGTCTATTGTTTATCTTCACCAGGGAAATTCTAATATTTTAACACGTACATTATTGATCAATTTATCACGAATTAATCTTCATTCGGCATCTACCGTTCATATTCCTGGCACTAATTCTATATTCAGAAATACTGCTTCTGTTAAATTAACACCACTTAAAACGTCTGTACTTAATCGATATAAAATTAGACAGCAGTTAATGTTAATAGGTTAAACAGTAGACGTACGTTCTTCCCTCTATCCTTACGTGCAATTCGAAAAGGTGTAGCGCATGTAAATAGTTGTCGCAAAAGTCCACTATTAAGTTCACTACCAATGGTAGAGAGTTTAGTGTCAGTATACCTTCAGACATTAACTGATCGTCAAGTTATATCGTTTATGTTTTGACCTGAAATCATCCTAAATATGGTGGTATACAATATGTAGGCCAAACTGGTCGATCCAAGAAATTCGTTTTCGTGAACATTTATATAAAATGCGTCAGTCGAAACGATTTAAAAACATTCTTTATACTCACTTTAGGGATTCAGGGCATTCCATAGATGATGTTAGCATTCAGGCCGTGGAATATATTGAATGTGATAATACTGCTACCAAAGGTTACAAGATACAAGCTAGATATATTGCTGAACTCAAATTGATAAAGCATTTACAAACTCCTTAACCAAGGAAACATTTCCAATAACCCAGATATAGATCCTTTTAGCATATTGTCTATTCGTAAACGTAAACGACGGTCACATGGTCTCCGGAAGAGACCATAATCTTCAGTAAACGTAAATTTAAGAAAGTCTTTACTGTTGCAGACCTTTATTCTATTTATAAACATTCGGGTAGACACACCCTCCTTAGCAATGTAGTCAGTCTGTCTTTTTCTTGCTTACAGAAACTTGACGAAGAAGCGGATGCCATTTATGTCCGT
This sequence comes from Cyrtodaria siliqua, assembly GCA_037043455.1. Classification (NCBI taxonomy): domain Eukaryota; kingdom Metazoa; phylum Mollusca; class Bivalvia; order Adapedonta; family Hiatellidae; genus Cyrtodaria; species Cyrtodaria siliqua. The sequence continues at coordinate 63,494 of JAWPHD010000598.1, forward strand.
ACTAATCCAATATACATGTATGAGGTTGCATCTATTATTCAAAGTTACACGCAACATATTTTGCGTCCACATATAGATGCTCCATCTGACCATCAAAGGCATTTTTTGAAGATAACTTATGTTGATAAGGCATCGATTTCATAATTTAGCCGGTATGTTTAATGATATGCGGGCGACTGACAAAATTCCAAAGTATTTCAAGAATATTGAGACTCCTGTTATATGTTACAAATATAAGAAATCTACTAGAAATCTTATTTTCAATTATTATAGGATCGTTTCTGATTTTGAGATCGAGACATCTACTCCTACTGATTGAGAATATCAAAATTCTGAATTTTGTTACGAACCTGCCGGTCACATTCTTACTGGAAATCTTGATGTGATTGAGGATAAGAGGATTCGGCATTTAATTGCCAAAGGGCCTAAGTATCGCATTCCATATGATATTGATTTTAATGCCTGTCGCAATGAAATTGGGATTCTTTAATGGAGTTCTGTACAAAGTGGTGTAAGCGAGAAAAAGCAGATAAACATGCACTTACTGCTTGGATGAAAACTGTTTCAGAAATTGTTCAATTACGTATCTTATTTTACGAATCAAATCCATCCCTGCTTCCACGGCCTTCTACTTACAATTTACGACACATTAAAAAGGGCATTCAGAATTTACATACTAAATTTCCTCTAGTTCCAGCAGACAAAGCTTCCAACAATATAATTATTGTCTGACGACTACATTATATCAATGCTTTGAATGCTGAGCTAGCGAGCACTTTTGCTTGTCTAACTTCACCTCTGCTGTAGACGGACATTGTTTCCCAGCATGTGACCTTTATGGAGACTATAAAGGTTTCTGTAATTAGTAAGCAGACGAAGCTCCCTACAAGTTACTGGATACCCAAACGTCACAAAAGTCCTTACAAAGCACGTTTTATCGCTAATTTTAGTTCATGTAACACGACCAATATATCAAAACTATTGACTTCCTGACTTTCCGCGAATAAAGAACATACTGTTAAATATTGCGGAAAGGCCTTCGAGAACTCGGGAATCAATCTGTTTTGGTCTAACAAAAACTCTGGAGAAGTTCTTGACAAACTACGGTGTAAGCATTTGCATGCCTCTTCTCTAAGCACCTACGACCTTTCTACACTGTATACTACACTACCACATAATCTTATCAAAGAAAATTTGCTTCAGCTTATTCAGAAGACATTTGCTAGAGAAGGTACAACAGATCAAGGTAACAACAGATCGTAGGTAAATGACAGATCAAGGATCGCACTCGAGGCTCTGCCTCTCGTGAGATCCTTGATCTGTCATTTACCTACTCGATACGCACTTTCAGAACACGTTACTCTAATAATAATCCTATTATATTACTACTTTATTTATCATGTTTATAAATAGAAGTGATTGCTTAATGATTTCGTTGTGGACATATGAAAGAGAAGTATTATGTATGCATATCCATGAAACATATCACATACACTGAATGAGTATTTCATACTTAATAATGAGAACGTTGAACGAAGTTAACTGTGTATTAAAGAAAATGTTGAATGTTAGTGTGTACACTATCTTGCTTTTTATATGTATTAGTCGAACTATCATTTTTTGTACTTACCTGCTTTCTATATGTATATGTTGTCTACAAATTATTGTTATGAATACTATTAAATTTGGTAATGTAAATTGTAGGTGCATATTCGCAGACGATATGAAAAGGAGGGACATTTTCTCTAGATGCAAAGACAAGTATGATATTAATTTTTTAGTTGATACACATTCTGCAGATCATGTTGAGTCTCAGTGGAAAAGTGAGTGGGACTTTGATGCTAAATTCTGTTCATTTTCAAGTGCGAGTAGAGGAACAGCAATTGTGTTTGAAAACACATTTTGTTATAATATTCATAATGAGACAAAATACCCCAACGATAATTTTATAATACTAGATATAACAAATCAAGATCAAAGGATGACAATTGCCGTAGTTTATGGTCCGAACGAAGACAAACCGAACTGTTTTCAAGATTTTTTTGATTTAATAAAACGTTTTGGAAATACTTAAATAGTCATAGGTGGCGATTGGAACGTCCCATTAAATTACAAAAAAAGACACATACAACTATAAATATAAAACCATATTAAACATTATGGAAAACTTTGATCAACACATGGAGAATTGAAAATGAAAATTTAAAAAGATATACATGGCGAGGTCCTCAGAATAAAATGGCATGCTTAGATTCTTTCGTTATTTCGTCGGATCTTCAACTTTTTATCAGATATAAATCGGATCATTCACCTATATCAGTTGAATTCTCTTTTATCGACCAACCCAGAATTAGAGGAATTAGCAAATTCAAATATAGTTTATTGACCGATCACGATTAAGTTAATATTGTTAAAACAACCATAGCCGAAACGGAAAGCCAATATACTTTGCCAAATGAGTAAGTTAATATTAACAGGTCATTAAGTATAAATGACCAACTATTTCGGGAGACCTTAACATTAATGATGAGAGGGAAAACCATTTCGTATGCTTCATATGTAAAAACGATAATGAACTACAGGAAATTGAAAACAAATTAAGGTCATTATATTTAATATTAGATAATGGAGACTTTTCAGCCAAAAACGAAATAATAAAATCAACAGTACGACTTAAAACTATAAGAGATGAACGAATTAAAGGTATTATTTTAAGATCAAAAACAAAATGGAAAGTAGAAGGTGAAAAATCTACCAAATATTATTTTAATTTAGAGAAAAAGCAAATCACAGAAAAAATTATACCCAAACTAATTAAACAAGACGGAATAGAAACAAGTAATATAAAAGAGATTTTGACGAAATAGAAAAGGTTTTACGATAATCTGTACACATCAAAAATACATGGTGATCCACAATTTAAAAATGAGTTTTTTGTTGAAAATATCCCATTTCTAAATAAACTTTCTGATGAAGATCGCGAACTCCTTGAAAGGGAACCATCTGCGCAAGAATGCTTAAAATATGAAAAATAATAAATCGCCAGGGTCCGATGGTTTTTCAGTGGAATTTTATAATTGTTGCCGCCTGAAGACCATCCTTCCTAAAATTATTTCAGAAAGTCAATCTGGATTTTTGAAAGGTATATATATCGGAGAATCAACTGGATTTATATCTGACATTATTGAGAAATGTGAAGAATTAGATATATCGGGTATTCTAGTTTTATTAGACTTTGGAAAGGCTTCCATTTCTCTTGAGTGGGGTTTTATAGAAAAAAAAATTACGTTCCTTCAGTTTTGGGGATTCCATACTTCAGTGGTTTAAAACGTTGTACACTAACATAGAGAGTTGTGTATTAAATAATGGCCACTGTAGGGAGACTCGTTATCACCATATCTATTTATAATATGTGTCCAAATTTTAAGTGCGGATCTAAAACATAATCCTGATATTGATGGTATTAAAATAGATGGTTCAGAATACCTTATAATTAATATGCAGATGACTCGTCCCATTTTCTTGACGACGATGTAAAGTCACAGAATGCTACTCTAGAAACTGTTGACAAATTCTCGTTATGTTCTGGACTAAAAACAAACTCTTATATAACTGAAATTGTTTGGATCGGACATAAAATAAATACATGCAAACCAGTAAAATGGAATGAAAGTGGTTCTTTTAAAGATTTATGAATAGAATACAATTTGCAAAACAACAACTAATGTAGTTCACAATTTTCATAGTAAATAGGTAAAACAAATATTTTAAAAACACTTGCCCATGCTGGTAGACCTGTACAACTAACTACGGTAACGATTACGGTAAGGATTACGATAAGGAATACCGACTAAACAGAGGGTTTTTCTCAACAGGCAATACTCCTTGAATGCTCGACCAAGCGTTTGCGCATCTCTATATACAGGACAATGAAATGTATTATTGACACTACATGAAATTGTAGGAAGGAAAAATGGGTGGCCTGCTACTACTACAAAAAATTTGACCGTCACATATAGCCTAAAATGTGGTGAAAATGACGTACACCACCATTCAACCAAACAGCCAACCATCATTATTTTAGAATTTATTAAATTAGTTGGCATACATGATATGATGAGATGGTTTACAGAGCAATATATCAGTTTTGCAAACGACCAAAAGTTGATATTCGCTTCATACCATCTTTGCAAAATAGTTTAATTAATTTAATAATTTTTGAATTCACTTGATACTTTTCTTTAAAACAACATAGCGTTTAATCTCGAATATAATTCATTTTTCAAGCAGATGGGACTATTTACGCTTGTCTTCGTACGCATAGAAAATGGCTATTCCAATTCAAGAGGGTGAACGAACTGTACGCACTGCATGCACGCTTGCATCCGGTGTGTCTTAACGGAAAATGGATATTCCACTGCATGAAAGGACGCAGACAGTAGTGGTTTATCTTTAACTTTTTGTTATCATTAGAATTTTTACTGATACTGTTATAGCGACGGGAAAATAATGTAAATACAATAATTAATTCGCATTTCTTCGCTGTTTATTCGGTTTTGCCGGTATAAAATGGAAAAATCCGAAAAGCGCTTTTTTCCGGCGTTTATGCGGTTTTAAACACCGGTAGTGAATGGCAAATTTACCATAAAGCATTAACGCGATTCATGGATTACGCGATTTACTAGCGACATTTAAAACCGCATAAACGCCGAAACAAATACGAAACAATTCTTTAATAAATGAGCGGCTAATCTTCAATAGTGGCGGCCTTATCCCTTTCGATGTTAGGGTTAACTGATAAATTCAATTGATCTAGTCTGCATTCAAGGCGATAAGCGCACTTGCTGCACGATCTTTCAGTTTTTCAACCGTAGGGTTTCGCATTTAAAGTCAGATAATGAAATAAAAGGTAGCACAATTTGTGTTTACAGTACTACCATAGGTTTCAATACATGTATTGCTGCAATATAATCAACAGTTAGGAATATGTTAAGCAATTTATTTGCACCATTGTAATGTGTAAAAAAATAACAGAATGTCGCGACTTAAAAAAACACACCAAGCATTCCGTTTGTCTCTTTAAATGTTTCCTGGTGCGTAACACAGGATAGCATACAATGCTGTCCCGCAATGAATATTCTTATAAATATAGGGTAAATTTAGATTCGTGCATTATATTTAGACCATCTAAATTAGAAAACATCAATATTTTTCCACACCACAAGAAGCCCTTTAAAAATTGACACTTTCTCATTTGACAAGGGGGACGCCATTTCTAATGTTAGTCATCATTGGATTTAACATAAAATTATTCTGGAAAAATGCAACAGGGTTCGCTAAACGTCATGTAGAAAAACATTTTATTTCGAAGGATCCTCCGCTCCCCATGCCCCCGCCCCTCCCACAAATACGCAAATCAAAATCTTGGATCTGCATCTGATGTGTACCCTCCTCTCAAACCGTTTTTAGTGATCAATTATTCAGGCAAGGCCCTTTAAAACTCCAGTTGAGTCTGGGTGGTTGCATCGAAGAGTGTATTAAAAAACAATAGTCACAAAGGTCTATGCATATGACGTATAGACATATACTGACATAAATATAAATAACATGTATTTTTTTTATTTGACTTTTTAATGTCATTTTTCTACACAAACCCCTGTGAGCCTACTAAAACAGGTAGTTATACAACTTTGAGATCAGCCCCCCAACATTTTCTTGTGCTTAGTATTTAGTCTGATGTCCTAGTCGTTATCCTAGTTAGTTGTACAGGTCTAATACTCATTCAATGTATCACTGTCTTGCCTGATCCACCCGAACATGTATATCGCGACATTCAAAATGCGATTTCGATTGTATACCTTGCGGAACGTCGGTGGTTCTACCCAGGTGCCCGCCCGTACACGAAAATTGCCCGGAGGGGCACCTGGGGTCTTCCTGGAAAGTCGCCATATGACCTTAGCTGTTGGTGCGACTATAAAATCCAATTCAATCAATCGATTGTATATGGTCAGGTAAACCAGATAAAATAAAACGTAATGTGATGATAAACGCTATTGAAGAAGGTAAATCACTTAGTCACTCACTTAATTATCTTGGATACAAACGATTTTAGACCCTGACAAATTCGCACCGTGGAAAACACTTATTTTAAACGATTTAGGAAAAAACGGTGGATACAGAGTATGGCATGTTCATAATGAAGGGCTCATAAAAGTTGGTAATAAAATGAATAGCTTTTGGAAAAACGTATTCCAGTCTTGGGCGCTAATACAGGAAAATCGTGTTAATACAGTAAAAGATATTCTATCTGAGCCACTCTTTCACAACCCAAATATAAAAATTAACAACAGAACGGTGGTATTCTATAAAGTCTTATGTAAAAAATATATTTTTTTCAATAATGACATCGTTGATGACAATTGTATGTCTTTTGAACATTTACCGCTAAATATGATATAAACGTTCCTTTTTTAATTTATACAGGATTAGTTAATGCAATTCCAGCTGATTGGAAAGCAAGAGAACCCAATAAATAAAAACGTTAGTAAACTTAAAACAGATAAAAAGGTAATTCAAACATTCTACCTCAATTTTTTAAGTCAGTAGTTGAAATTCCAAATAATTCTCAAATGAAATGGCAAACGATTTGGAATGCGCATTGGGCAATTATGTTTAAGCAACCATTACATTTCCCATATCGAAAATGTATATTCCGTAAGCGGGAATTGTATTTCCGATATCGAAAATAGGGTTTTATTTTCCGATATCGGAAATTGGCCATAGAAAATCAATGCTACCTGAGGCGGAAGCTCTCCTAGCGGATAGTTTAGCGTTATATATCGAAACCATGGCACAAAACGTGGACGAGGCCGGCAATATTGCACTTCATGCGCTAGAAAATGCATCTATGCAGCAAGATGCAGACGACTTCGTGCATGAAAGCGGAGAAACTTCCGGAGAAGCCGAGGGACATTATGCATATTAAATTATGATTTAATTATCCTATCCCAGATTTTTTTAAATTTCTGAAATGAAATGATTAGTTTTTACCGCCGTTGATCCGAATCGGATATATTATTCGTTTATTATTATAATCGGGTATTGGTGTATTGTGAATAATTGCTTCGTCATGACCTGAGGCTCGGTAGCTCAGTTGGTAGAGTGTTTGACAGAGACAAAATCTGTAGGTTCGAGTCCCTTGTCGTGTCACAGTTTGTGTTATGTGTGACTTAAACTGAGTTCACAGCCGATGATATACCCATCTCCACATCGCCATAGCGCGCCTACATATTTCAACTTGCGACATACGGGGTTTGGCGATTCTCCCCCTAATTATTGTAAAACTGAGCGTCTGCTGAGAGAGAAATCGATATAACAATTCTATATAAAATAACAAGTCGGATGCTCCCCACGTCCCCACCCTCTCCCACAAACACACACAACACGTACACATCCGATTCCGCCCCTGGTTTTAAGCATATACAAAGGATGCTGAATCCGGAACAAGGCTGTAGGGAGCCGTTATTAATTTAAAAATAATCGCATTTCCGATTTCCGATATCGGTATGAGAGAATCATTTTCGATAACGACAACTGTATTTTCGTTATCGAAAATTGAATTTACGATATTGGATTTGTGTAGTTGATTTCCGTTATCGAAAATAGGCTTTCCCGTTATCGAGAATAGCTTTTTCCGATATAGGAAATTGCATTTTCACTAACGGAAATTGTAATCTCGATATCGTAAATACAGCATTACCGATATCGGAAATCAATTCCGTTAACGGAAATACAAATACCGATATCGGAATTACAATTGCCGATATCGGAAATACAATTACCATAAACGGAAATTGTAATTCCAATATCGGAAATTGTACGATATCGGAAATTGACGAATGAAAAAACCCGTTGGCTTGCCATAAGATTAACTGTTTTCTTTGACTTTGGCTGAGAAAGGCTGACCATTTTTTTCTGAAAAAATATAAATGTAAAGTTCACACGTATTGGCAGAAACGAATGTTTTAATTGCCTAATTCTGCTTCTAATTTATTTCCATCTAGCGCAAAATATATTATGTAGTACAGAAGCCGTATTGTGTTTATTGATCACACAATCTTAAATGTGTTCCTGCCTGTTTAGTTGGTCAGGCAAAGGATACTGTAATTAAAATATGAATAAAACATCAACTAGAGACACTGGTTATATAGGAAATATGAGTTCGAAAAGCTCGATACATATAATCTCGTACCTTCAACATCATTATTAGTTAACCCACGTTGGTTAGAGTATTTGATGTCACCGAACCTATTGTCCACACTTTAAACAAATAAAGAATGAAAGAATCAATATATATCACACACAACTGATTTAAGACAGACATGTATTCTCCTGTGACTACATTGATTAGCGATGCTTGTTTTGAAAAAAGAATGTATCGTACATTACATGGTCCCGTCTTAATTCCATTAAGCTATGGGAAAGCTTATATTAGCAGGATTTTATAATGGATATTTCGACAATAAAACACGTTTGAAAACATTGTTTACTGAAAAAACTCGATAACCTGTTATAGTTACCTATTAAATATTTTAATTTTACAATGCGCAAAATGTTTAGGGTTTTATTTTATACCCCAGCCAACCCCGTTTTCGCTTCTTGGAGAAGGGGTTGGATGGGTTATGGCAGTTAATACTCTGACCACGTAATGATTAAGAATGTAACTGGCTCCGTCTCATTAATTACATATACCAACTTAGGCGAAACTGGCTCCGTCTCATTAATTATATACACCAACTTAGACGAAACAGTAATTGTTCATTTTACACAATTTTCAAATACGTGTTTAAATACCCTGTATTATATGAATAAATAACATGTAACACTAGTTTGTTAATAACATGAGTATGGAAAACATACCACATTTAGAATGTCTCTACTTTCGCCAAAAATGCAAGCAACCGGAATGCCTGACAACATGCGCTACTAGACATCACACTAATACTTCCTGCCAAGTTTCATAAAATATGGAAGAGTTGAGCGGAAATGTTTTACACTTGAAAAAAGTCCTATTAGTCCAGTTATTACGTCAAAAGTCATTCAACCGGAACGACCTGGCAATTTGCGATACTAGACATCATAATTATCCTTTCTACGAATATTTATGAAAATCGGAATACAAAAGTACTGACGAGTGGAGGGGAAATGGTTTACATTTGAAACAACAACACCGGTAATTCCATCATATTCATGCAAGCGGAATGATCTAAAAGTACGCACTACTAGACATCATACTGATACGTTCTACTAATTTTCATAAAAATTGATATTTTTTACCGTGTTTTCTACCGAGGGGTAGAACCACTCTCAGCCCCCACCCCAATTCATGTTCATTTTATCATTTTTTGTTCATGCTCATTAAAGGTCTTCATCATGACTCCTGCATTGTTTCAGGTGCCATCTCGCTCATATCACTAGAGCAGTGGCAGAAAAACAATAACGTGGCTCCAGCGTAAATGGAGTATCTACAATAGAACTTGCAGCAACTCTGCAGTTCAGAGTGAGAAGGATCTAGGCCTGTTCTCCATAGTTTATCTCGATGTACATGGAGAATGAGCCTGGCATGTTCATTCCTGTTAGGCGCCATATAACCTTTCATGTGTTGGTGCGCCTTAAAACCCATCATGAAACACGAGGAGTTAAGGTGGAATCACACTTATGAATATTTTTTGAAACTACAAATAATATTTATACCACATTAAAATTTAAACTTTTTTGAATGTGAAACTGAATTATTATTTTTTTGTTAATCAGTAAGGCTTTTAAGATATTTTTTAGATATGACGTCTTAAAGAATGCATGGTTCGTCACTTTTGACGCCATTTTTTAGACACCCATTTTCCAGAAAGTTTGCATAATTTTATTTATACTGGTGCCAGTGCTACGAAATTCTGAGAAAATATTATATCTTGTTAAAGCGATTTTCTGATTTAAAAAAATTGTTCAGCTGTTAATTTGTTCGATAACTACACTGAAAATTGGTGTTTTTAAAATTTCCGTTTTTCTCAAAGAAAATATGTTTGATGAAAAATACTGAAACAACGTGTCGAAAAAATGTATCGATTTTTTGATACGTTATTTAGTAATTTTTGCCAAATCGATTCTTAGCAAGAAACATATACCGCAGCCATGTTCACGGCTGGTATCATACACCGCAGGTGCTATGTTAAAATGAGCAACTTCCGAGGATAGATTTGAGCGCGCCAAATTTACCAAATCAGAGCCCAGACATGAGAAAACCACCGTAAGGCCACAGCTGGAGTATGTGATTTAGGTTGTCGGTCTGTCGATAATACGTTCAGATGCGCGTCTTATTGATGTTTCTTTTTGTTTGTTTTTTACTTCTTTTTTTAATAACTGTCCATAGTTTAGTTGCGATGTTCAGCGTATATTGAGCATACCATGAGAATGACCCTCCATATGCATCCTTTCTCATATCATCAAATTCATACAACAGCCAACTATTAATAGTTCTAATTTCATTTGACAATTGTCCTGTAAAACAAATTACACAATGATGTACGTGTGCTTCCTGACATGCTCCCCTTAAATCAAGGGGTATGCCAAATCAACTACAACTACCCTGAGATTAATGAGAAACACTGTTTTTATCCAGTTTTTAAACATGTGTTTAAAAAGACTTAAACTCGGGGCTAGAGGGCGTGAGTGGCAGCTAGCATATTTCACTACCCTTCATGAACAGTCTCAATCAAACCGAGAATGCAATATTTCGTATATGTCGTGTTCGGCCGTTTCCAAAGTTCCACTCTCATACTCTTTTACTTAACACCTAACATATTTACTTATCAGTTATCATGACTGTTCGTTTTACTGTCATACTTTTACTATTTTACTAAATCTGCACAAACTCGAACATCTGCACATACTACTTCAATGGGACAGTTGCAGGATGAAGAGATAGATATTTCATTAGCTCGAATCTTGCATCGAAGCCTCAAAGTTAGATATATATTTTATTAGCTCAAATCCTGCACCAAGCCGCCATTCTAGCACCATCTACCACCATCAGACAATATTGGTCACATTTTTTAAAGTAGTGTAATTCATGCTTTTCTTCATACATTGTGTCACTGTTCATCATAAACGATGAAAATTAACTATAGGAAAAGAAAAGTATGTTTACCAGCTTTTGTTTTGAATGTTTCCGCTTCATAGGGGTTTAGGGAAACTCAGTATTTTTCAGATTTCAACGCAGAACTTGTATTGTAAACATTGTAATCTTCGATTTTGATACATAGTTGCAAAATAAAATATTATGGAAACAACAAGACAAGTCACTTTGAGTTTGTAAATGTTGGGCACTCAAATCCAGCCCCGGAAGTGCTCAACTTATTTTAGCATAACACCGGTGGCGTATGATTTGCTCATTTACCAGTCGTGACTTTTAATAAATCATTTATGGCAAACTTTCAGTGATATTATTTATAGAGTTTGAATTCATATATATTTTCGCAGATCCACATAAAACCTATTCTTTATTCAGAAAATAATGCATAATCTCTACGCCTTGCACAACAGGTTAGAGTTTCCCCATTTTGTGAAAAGCAAAGTCGGTAGCGTTATCAGACATTTCCGCACCCACTGACCTAGATCGACGGTTCACCTCGTGAGACGCTGCTGTCAATCGATTTTGACACGGCCGAGGAAAAATGCGTGTAACCACCTACACGCGGTGTACAAAATGTACATATGACTTGCTACGAATCGATTTGACTGAAGAAATTAAATAACATCGATACGTTTTTCGGACCCATTTTTTTTCAGTATTTTGCATCAAACATATTTCTTTTAGATAAACGGAAATTTCAAAAACTATTTTCTGTGTAGTTTTTGAACAAGTTTACAGCAGAATATGTTTTTATATCAGACAATCGCTTTAACAAAATATAGTATTTTCTCAAAATTTCGTAGAACTGGCACCAGTATAAATAAAATTATGCAAACTTTCTGGAAAAATGGTGATCTGAAAAACGGCGTCAAAAGTGACGAACCATGCATTCTTTACGACCTCATGTCTTAAACGCCTTACTGATTATCAAAACAATAAATTCCAGTTCGACATTCAGAAAAGATAAAATTTTAATTTGGTATAAATTTCATATGCAGTTTTAAAAAAATCATAAGTATGATTCCACCTTAAACAGAAAGGAATGTGTAATAGGCGGACGGACGGAATCATATCCACACGCTTTCCGTTTTGGCGATAATAAAATATATCAAAATCACAAACACGTTCGGGTACATGAATCACACTTTGTAGGTTTAATTACGTGGTAGCGCCTTAATTCCATTAAGCGACGGGAAAGCTTATATTAGCAGGATTTTATAACGGATATTTCGACAATAAAAATAAGTATAAACATCGAACAGGAAATGCAGCTTTCGCACAAAACAGGAAACCCAAAACATGCAAAACGACAAATATGAATGGCAATGTTTATAAAGAATAAAGGCATATGACGTCACAAACACAATAGGGTTGACAATAGGCCGCTGGTGGTTTAAAACAAGTTTAAAACATTTGTTTACTGAAAAAATGCGATAACCTGTTTAAAATTACATATTAAATGTTTTAATTTTACAATATGCAAACTTTTTAAGCCGACATTTATGTTTTAATTCATACCCCAGCCAACCACGTTTTCGTTTCTTGGAGAAGGGGTATGAAAGTTAATACTCGGAAAAGGTAATGCTTACTATCAGTCAGGTGGTAGTATACAATTGTTTGTAAATTTTTGATGTACGGGGTTTTATCGTCTTATTGTTTTTGCTGTTTATGGTTTTAGTAAAGAGTTTATCTGCTGGTAGTACACAACTATGTAAGTTTCGGTTTTCTTTTTGTTTTCTGAAAAATAATCGTACTTTAACTAAATGAATTTCGTTTTGTTTTGTTTTCCTGTGTAAAATAAGTATATGTGTTTAAACTTGATATACATCTGAACGTTATATGCAATTAAGCATTTATCTGAATATCTTGTCATTTTATCATTTCTGTATCCTGCCATTGATTCATACATATATGCCAGTGGGATTATGCTGTTCTATTATGCATTATATAGTGATACTGTCCGATTACCTTTGCAATTTATGATACTTTACGCATTACGGAAGTTTGTTGTCGGATTTTATACATTCGTCAAACATATTGATAGATTATAGTTTGGAGAATGTAAATTCAAATAAACATTGATGTAAACAAAATACTTAGATACAGTGCATTGGCGAAATTGAAATTATTTGGTGCATTCTTTCCATGCAAAACGCATCACTTAATGCAACACCTCTAAAACAAATGATTCGTTACTACCCGAACGAAGTGCGTTTTTGAAAAGAAAATTCACACAGTTACAAAAAAATGAGATATAAATATTTGCTGTTACAACCCATTTTATGGACAAAGGTCAAATTATTATCAAGAAATATAATATAATTATAATAACTTGTTAAAGTTTCAAACTTCTTGGGTAACAATGAAATTATGTAAATATCGGTGCGAAAAAACAACAACATTTAAAATAATTCACAGTTATAGGACAATACTTTCAGACATTTTTCGATCGTACAACTAAAAGGGTAAATCTAAATAAAAAACTAAATAGACATTTCCTTTCATTTTAAATTTAGACGTTTAAACCAAATGATTCTATATGCCCTAACCCACTATATCTTTCAATATTGAATGTGTCGTTGCTAAAACTAATACGAAGCTTTATTAAATTGTTAATGAACAAAACATATTAGATTCTTCAGAGTCACTCTAGCGAGAGGTACGGATATGTAAGAATAAGAGAACGTTGCCTTTGTCTTGCTAGTGCATATGAGCATATGTCTTTGATTACCATACATGTTCGATACATTTACTCGACAATTAAACTACGTAGATTTGCCAAAATGTTCATGAAACACTTCTATTGTCATATTATATACTGTTTTCTTCATGTACGGGGCTAGAGGGCGTGAGTGGTAGCTAGCATATTTCACTACCACTCATGAACAGTCTCAATCAAACCGAGACTGCAATATTTCGTATGTGTCGTGCTCGGCCGTTTCCAAAGGTCCATTATCATACTCTTTTTCAATTAATTATCCGCACTTAAAAGAACATGGGTTGTTCTCCGATCAACTTTTAGTCGTGTCTATGTTTCTCAACTTGTTTGTTTTAAAAGAGATTTTAGTCAAGTTGTGGACTTAAACATTCGCGTTTCAAAAAATCTCTTTTCTTTTTAATTTAAAAGACCTATTATCGATTGAGAATGAAATAAGAATTAACAGTTCACGCATTCCATTTAACATATAAAGGCGTACACGATATTCCTAAACTATAGATGTTATCACCTACCTAGTTCTGTTTACTTAGTTTGTATTATAAATTGGATCACTGATTCGAGATCATTAAATAAATAAATAATGCCCACAGCATAGCGATATTATCACCTACCTTGTTCTGTTGTGATATTGTTTGTTGTATCACGGATTCTAAATATTTGAAGTATAACTAGTCCAAAGCTTAACGATATTGTCACCTACCTCGTAATGGTGTATAATTATTTATTGTATCACGGATTCTAAATCATAAACTTAGCAATATGTCCACAAATTAACAGGTGGTAAGGTACGCGAACATTTTATCGATACATTGCTACTCTACACGCATACAAAGTGAAGTAAAATTCATGGTTAAAATAATTCTATATTAGATTGATAGATACTTATTCCCAATAGGCTAAACAGCCAGTGACGATACAAATAAAGAGAATAATATGGCAAAAGTGCAACATTTTATAATTTCAACAATGAAAATTCAGACAAGCATTTGTCTAGTTATAAATTGAACAAGGTAGGTATGATTCCGGGTAAATTTTTGTCAAGAAACGTTGATAATTCATTGAATAAATATTTGTATATTTCGTCATCAATCACATTAATTCGTTCTCAGCCAAACAGCTTGCTTAACAAATAATATACTTATTCCGGTCCAGCATGTATAGACTACACAACTGAACTGTTTGTCAACCAATGTAAAACAGGTATAATCTTAAACAGTTGCTTGACAAGCTAAAGATTAATAGTTGTCAAGTAACCACGTAAACCAAATAAAAATGCACTTACTGCTTGGATGAGAACAATTTCTGAAATTGTCGAAATGCGCATACACATTTAAGAGTCAAATTCCTCTTCGTTTCCAAGACAAAAGGAAACGGCTCTGAAAAACCTGAAAAACTTGAAGAAAAAAAACTTGAAAAAATCTGAAAGAATTATCAAAATACCATGAAAAATAAAGGAGATACGACAATTTCATTGCCATAATAAAGATATAGGGAACCAAAGTGTACCATTTGTGAAATTATCTCCCTTTACATTGAAATAAGAGCGCGTTATTTCTGTAAAACATGTAGATCACCACATGATGTAGCTATTGTTTTCTTTTGAGACTTATTCCCTTAATATAAATGATAATTATGTAAGCTAAATTGCCCATGACCGCTTCTACACATATTCTAGAATCTGGTTAACAGGATTTATATGTTATTTACTTGCTAAGCTTATTCTTATCAGTATATATTAGTTTTATATTGTACTCCATCTTGTATCTAGAGTCCCATAAATCTATATTCAGTAAATATGGAGTCCAACATCCATATTCCATAATTTGTATTGTGCGATTAGATGTGGAGTCCTGACAATCCATATTCCGTATTTGTACTATGGGATTAGATGTGGAGTCCAAAAATCCTTATTCCGTATTTTTACTATGGGAAGATAATTCAATGGGAAGATATTTGTTTTTGTTCTGTTCAAAAATTAACTGAAATATTATAAACAAATCAGGCTTTATAAGGTTTTGCAACTACCCCAGTCTACGTACCTTTTTCATAGTATACACTACTCTGACACATAAATTGATCAAAGGCAAATTGATTAAGCTTATACAAAAGGCATTTGCTGGAGAAGAAAACACGTTTCTTGCTGTAATAATTTCAGGGTTGTCTTTGCAATCGCCCCTAATGATAATTAATGCACGCAGATGATAATTAATGCACGCGTCCTTGCTCTGATGTTTGTAAATTAAAGTGTTAAAACAGTTTAGAGTTCTTTTTTTTATTTGATTCTTTTCCTCCCAGTTGGAGAGCATGCAATATAATAATACATACAATATTTACATATAAGCATGCACACAATTCAATGATAATATATACATGACAATTAAGGGACAAATACACGCGGTAACACAGAAGTACTACTACAATAGACAATGAGAGAAATTATGACATGGAGTAAAATATATACATTCACGTCGGAATATTTCAATATATTTAAAGTGATTCCATGACTGTACTCGTATGTTCATGGAACATATTTGCTTACACTTATAATTAATGTGCAGGTCATTTAAAAATACTTTTCATATTCAATATGTAAAATAGACTATTTAGTCAATAACAACACATATTACAATGTGTTTGCAAATTGTTATGTTTAGATATAAACTAGTAATCGAGTATTTACCCAACCTTTACGAAACGAAATAAAAGATCAAGTACGGAATCACAATTAGTTTACTTCATCTTACTTTAACCAGTTTATCAAATACATTCTGGAAAAATAAACACCATAACATCAATCTCCCTTATGGAAACGAAATATAAGGAAGAGTCAATGACATCACATTTTAATTTCACATTTGGCTATTAATGCGTTATTTTTACCTAACCGCTCGTCCAACACTCCATATTAAATGGAAAGCATTAATAACAACTTTTAAACAAGTCAGACTGCTTTATCACTTAAGTGTTCTCATATCATTCAGCATGAAAAGTATTTGTTCCCGCGGACTTAAGTTTATGAATATGTTAAATACATTTGAACCAACAATGGTAAAAATTGACTGCCATAATTTAACTGAAATATGTCATGTCATATAGGCTAAAACTATCATGGATCATTTACTTGTATTATAATTAAATCTCCATTTTCATACAAATAATGTTGACAAGACAAAAACCAAGACCCGTGTCTTCAATTTCTGATATTAAACCATTAATATATACAAGATAGAGGAAAGGGCTACTGACTCCTCCCTGTCTTGTTCCCTGTCGTACACGAAGCATTTCAGATACATCACTATTACATCGAACACGACTTGTCATATTATTATACATATCAATTATGGCGTTGTAAGTTGTAGGATCTATGTTAAATTTATTCAGTTTAAAGAAAAGTCTATTATGCCATAATCTATCAAACGCCTGTCTTGAGTCATTTAATCCGACATACAATTTGCTTTTATTTTCCATAGCAAAATAAATGCTTTCACGAAAGGCAAAATATGTCATTAAGCATCTTAAATTTTCTTCAAAACCCTCTTGAAGATAGTTAAGGTATTTTTTGTTTCATTTGCCATTACGTGTTCCGAGTATTAACTTTCATATCCCATCCAACCCATTCTCCAAGAAGCTAAAACGGGGTTGGCTAGGGTATGATTTCGGCTTAAAAAGTTTGCATATTGCAAAATTAAAACATTTAATAGGTACTTTTAAACAGGTTTTTGCATTTATTCAGTAAAAAATGTTTTTAAACGTGTTTTTTTGTCGAAATGTCCGTTATAAAATCATCCACTAGTATAAGTGTTCCCATCGCTTAATGGAATTAAGGCGGGACCACGTAATGCTAAGCGGGACAATAACACCCTTTCATATAATTTTATGAATGGAGATGACAGAGTTATCGCTGTGTAGCTATTAGGATCCCTATGATATTTTCCCCCACTTTTAAATAGTGTTATGATTATACCGCGTTTCATCTTTTCAGGCGCGTGCGCTAATTCAACATTGCTGTGAGCAATTTTCCTATCAGCTGTTTATCGAAACACCGTCATGAATGATATGTTCATAGTATATTTTGTCCTCGTCACAAGCTTTGTTTCGTTTCGCCAGTTTAGAAAATAATTAGTATGCGCTACTGAGATTGGTATTAATCGCATACATCATAATTATTTAATTGAGGCCCTCTCAGGAAAGTCCTTGTTCCCCAGATCCCTTAAAGTAATGGCTATTGTTCCCCTGATTCCCAAAAGTATTTTGCCAATGTTCCCCAAAAGTATTTTGTCCATGTTCCCTAGAACACTAAAAGTATTTTCACTGTTCCCTAGATCCCCAAAAAGTGTTAAACACAGTTCCCTAAAAGTACCAAATATTATTCGCTTAATATACATCATGTAAAACACATACTGTAGTCTTATCTGCGCTGCTTTTATCTTTTACACATCCAGAGATATTTTCCTTTTTAAACAGGGGATGATATTCGGGCCCTACTCCTAAGCTTTTTTTTGCTTATCATCATTTCCCCCTCGTACCTTCCCAATATCTGTTATGTTTGGGGATAGATTTATATAAGACATGTTATCTAAAATGTACTCTTATTTTAGCATATTTGCCCACCCAATCTTCAATTTCTGGCTAATACGGTATTTTTCCCTTTAACTTGGCCAACTTGATTTTTACTTAGGACCAACTAGACATCAAAAGCAACATTCCTTACAGTTTCAGGAAAATCCATCAAGTAGATTCAGAGGAGTAGTCGCCACACGCTTTTCCTATACTACTCTATGTAAACAAAGATAGCCATTGGTGGCCATGTTTGACATCGAATCAACATGAATTTTGTTGAGAACCAACTACATGTCAAGCCAGTCATTTTGGTATAGGTTCAAAATCAATACATTTGTGATTTTAGCTCGACTGATGAAAGATCAGCAGAGCTTATGCCGTGGTGCGGCGTCCGGCGTCCGGCGTCCGTCCGTCCGTCCGTCCATCCGTCTGTCTTTAATCCGTCCGTAATCTTTTTTTTTGGCGACTACTTCTCTGAAACTACTTTACGGATTTTTATGAATCTTTACAGGAGTGTTGCTCTTGATGTCTAGTTGATCCTAGCAAAAATTCAGTTCGGCCGGAAATTCAAGATGGCCGCCACGGCTGAAAATAGATTTTAAAACGGTGATATTGATTTGAGACCTTTACCAAAATAACTGGCACGACATGTAGTTGGTCCTAACCAAAGTTCATTTTGATTGGATGTCATACATGCTGCCAGTGGCCATAGAGTTTTATAGGAACACTCATGTATGTAGGAAATTCAAGATGGCCGCCACTACTAAAATATATTTAAAAAATGTGACTTTGTGGCGACTACTCAAAAACCTTAGTGATATTGAACTTTTACCAAAATGACTGGCACGACATCTTGCAGGCTGGTCAGGGTTTACACTGGGTGCTTATCAGTCATTTCACCGAAACATCCTTTGTACTATAAATGGACTGGTCCATATTCAAAGAAAGGACAGTGCATCATACATTCATATTGGGTTAGGATTAGGTCTCCTTTGTATTTTTGGCTCTCAGAAAAAATTGTAGGATTTTAAGATTTTATTTTGATTCTGATTTTTCAAATATAACCACTGAGACAAGAGCAAGTCTAATTGTACTGGTGAGATAATAACCTAATTATCATGAGAAATTGCATAACAAACCTGCTATATTTATTAATAGGGATCATTCAATTTATGTTACAAAAGGGCGATTTGGAGAATTACTGTTGAGCAGTACATAGGATATACTAAGGTTGATGTTGTAAATTGAATTGATATAGCTTTATAATTAAAATTTGTGGTAGCACTATGACATTTTTTTAAGCTGACACAGTCTTTAGACTAGGGTAAAATTGAATGAGATTATAATGTTGCATAGGTAAGGTTGTATAATAAATGATAATATTTAGCAATATAGGAATGTTGCTCTTGATGTCTAGTTGGTCCTAAGTAAGAATCTGGTTGGCCTATAATTCAAGATGGCCACCATGGCTAAAAATAGATTTTAAATACAATTTTGTGGCGACTACTTCTCTAAAAAATCATGTGGAATATTGGTCTTGATGTCCAGTTAGTCCCAAATAAAATTCAGGTAGGCCGGAAATTCAAGATAGTTGCCAGAGCTTAAATACAAGTTTGCGGCAACTAATTCTCAAAAAAAAAAGTGGTATTGATTTCGAACCTTTACTAATAGCAGCTGCCTTGCAAAAATGTCAGCGTAGCCTACCTCATCCGTAGAAGGTTTGACACTTGATCATAATAGAATAACACCCAGGAATATTTCTAGTCATGTGTAGTCATAAATTGTGGTAGCACTAAAATGTTATTCAAGATGGCGTCCAGGATGGCCGCCAAAATGTGATATACAGTTATAATAATTATTTTGTTGCATAACATTCGTACCAATAAATATATTTTTCTATAAATTTACAGGTATGTGTATCGTAGATAGACAATATATCTGACGCAAAAATTAGTAATGAATGACAAAGTTCAAGGTCACAGACAATGGTCAAAGGCCAAACTTGAACCCTTTTAGTGTCTTCGTGTCTACTTGGTTTATTTTAAAATATACAAACAGAGATATGTAGATGGTTTGACACTTGATCATGTTAGAGTAACATCCCAAGATTATTTCTAGCCCTGTTGTGGTCATGAATTGTGGTAGCACTAAAAAGGTATTCAAGATGACGTCCAAGATGGCCGCCAAATTGTGATACAGTCATGATAATTGTTTTCGTGCATGACAGTTGTATCATTAAATATATTATTATATACATGTAGAAGTTATCTCAGGCAAGATTTGGTAATATATTACAAAGTTCAAGGTCACAGTCAAGGTGACCTTTTTTGGTGTCTGCGTTTTTGTGGTTTATGTTAAAGCACACAAACAGAGATCTGTAGAAGTTTTGACAGTTTATAAAGTTAAAGTATTATCCCAGGAATATTTCTAACCCTGTTATAGTCATACTCTCTGGTAGCACTAAACAGTTATTCAAGATGGCGTCCAAGATGGCCACTAAAATGCGATATACAGTCAGTAATATACCACATACCTGTCCTATGCTAAAAACGCAAGATCACATTGAAGGATTAAATACCATATACAACTCTGTGTATGTTGTAAAGGAGCTGCCAATATGTTATATAAAGCTTGATGAATATTTGTATACATAATTATAAACATGTATTCCGTACTACATGTTCATGTCTCCTAGTCTAAATTTGGAAACACAGTCAGGGGTCAAATACATGGAGTAATATTAGATACTTTTCTGCCGTTTAATCTATACAGATACATGTATAAGCACGACTCTTAATGCTATATGTACTTTGACAATGTGATGACAAATACAAGTACAACCCAGTTCAGTAATATGAAGAAAAGGTTGAAGTGAATTGCTGAGTTAAAGAGGCATTTGGCGATGACGATTTGTTCTGTGTGCAATGCTCGTTTCGATAGTGACTTAAAATTAGCCTTTTGATATGATGTTTAAGGCTGTTTCATGTTGGTGATAGAGTTTGATTTAGTTTGATTCCTTTGACAAAACTGCCAGGGGCGTCCGTGGCCGAGTGGTTAACGTCTCTGACTTGAAATCACTTGCCCCTCCCCGCTGTATGTTCGATCCCTCAGGGGCCTAGGAATCTTTATGTGTGGAAGCTATCCAGCTGGCTTGCGGAACGTCGGTGGTTCTACCCAGGTGCCCGCCCGTGCAAGAAAATTGTCTGGGGTCTTCCTCCACCAATGGAAGCTGGAAAGTCGCCATATGACCTTAGCTGTTGGTGCGACTATAAAATCCAATTCAATTCAATTCAAAACTGCCAGTATCTTATATCGTCTGCAGGATCTTTAACATTTTTGGAGACAAACTTAAGATGCTGGCAGAATGACTGTCCTCCTTGAATGCTACTTTCCCTGTCCGATCTTTTTATATTTCTTGTCAATGGACATTGCATTCTCCAAATACAATACCGCCTCTTTTAGTGCAGTGAAGTACTACCTGACTACTGTTTCAGACTTACCGTTCTTTAACATATTTAGAGCATATATTTCTTGCCTTTTCCAGATAGTGCACTAGTACTATCACAACCTGTTATTGCGTGAACACCTGTATGAAATTAAATTGGGTTTTACGTCAAGATATCGTATTTTGTTATATTGGGACAGCAATCTCAGAGGGAGATGAGATGAATGATATAATGCCTCTGCCAAAGCGCGGAACCATGCGGAGCTGAGGTCTGATGCTCTAGAGCTGAATACCTAGATCCACTGAACTGGGACAGTGTGTATCGGTATATGTTGCAGTTTGTCTTTTTTCCTGTTAGGAATCATAGTTCATCACAAATTAGAGAGTTAAATGCGTATTCACCTATTAGTGCAGCAACATCCGTATGAGGTGAATGTATAACTACTCTAATATGATCCTGAGAGCCATGTTGATTATCAAAACCATGCGTCTTCGGTTGTATTTGTTCTTGACAAATGTATACAGTGCGCATTTCATCCTTGAATTCACCAGCAAGAATGACAAATATACCATGTCGCAATATATCAGATGCATCACGGCACCGCCTTCCACAAAGGAATGCTGCTAAGTATTGAAAATGTGTTCTCTTGGAAGCAACAAACACAAACAAAAAAATTAACAGGCCCGGTTTTATTGAGTCTGTTCATGAGAGGTAATTATAAGATGCAACACCTCACACGCCTCTTAGCAACGGCTTTTAAGCGATATTCTACTTTAAAGCAACACAGAATGGGCTTGAAGTTGGCTTTATTGGTATAGTTACTAATGTACTTGTGCCACTACGGAACAGGACTGGTGTTATCAGCTGCAATTATGTCATGTGCATTTGACGAACATTTTGTCCTCTTCCTGCTTTGATCAACTCAGCTCTATCATATTTGTCGAAAACTATATCAGATATATCGCAACTGTCTTGTTTAAGGGACATTATAAATATTTTCCAGTATTTATTTGCTGTAACTGTCAAAATTCGAAGATCTATATTAGCTCTATCTAAGTAAGTCAGCACTCCTGTTTTGAATCAGTGAGACAAGAGTATCAGTGGTTCTGTCAAAGAGGCCAACTTAACAACATGACATCATGACTATGTGAAATATGGGGCAACGGTGAACCAGAAATATTGCATCGTGGTAAAGTTCTCATTCACGCTATCGAATTTCAGGGATAGCACGCAAATGATTTGTCAAGCGCAAATAAATACAACCACTGGAGGATCTCAGGTCTCACCACACAGAGGCAGCTCGCCTCTGAAAACTCTGTTAAGAGTAGTTATAAATTCCGATGTTGCCGTACTAAATGTATACACATGTAACTCTCTACCTTTTAATTAACTATGGTTCCGGTTAGCAGTAATAGAAAACAATTATTTTATTATTGATGTATAGTATTTCCTTTAGGTGTCTCTGTTTTAAAGTAACAATTGTTTCACTATTAGCTTTACAAGTTGATATAATTCAAGATTACTGTATATGTATGATATATTTGTAACTGTTATTTCCAACATCCAACTGAACGTAAAAATACACACACACAATATAATAGAAATAGCGGATTTTAAGTGAGATTTAAGATATAGTTTATACATGTAACGAGCTATCTAAGATACACATACTGATACATTTTTAAAATGACATTTTTTTGGATACAAATGTTATTCAACAAAGCAAGTATAATGACAGTATATTACATTTTGGTAGCCATATTGGACGCCATCTTTAATAACGTTTAAGACTACCACTATGCTAACTGCAACAGGGCTAGACATATTTCTGGGATGTTAGTCTAACATAATAAACTGTCAAACCTTCTAGAGTTTTTACAGTTTTCTGTTTGCATGTTAAAATATACCAAGAGAAAATAAAACACGAAAAAAGCTAAAATTTGACATTTGACCCTTGACTGTGACCTTGACCTTTACCATTTATTACAAAATGTTGGTGAGAAAAATTGGTAATAAGATACACAAACCAGTGAATTTATATAATAATATCTTTATAGGTACACATGTTATGCAACACAAAAGTTATTACGACTATATCCCATTTTGGCGGCCATCTTGGACGCCATATTGAATAACTGTTTAGTATTACCACAATTCCTGATTACAATAAGGTTTGAAATCTTCATTGTATGTTATTCTAACATGATCAAGTATCAAACCTTCTACATATCTCTGTTTGTATGTTTTAAAATAAACTAAGAAGACACGGAGACCCCCAAAAAGCTCATATTTCACTTTGACCATTGACTGTTACCTTAAACTTTGCCATTCATTACTAATTTTTTTGTCAGATAAATTGTCTATCATAAGATACACATACCTGTAAACGTATATAATAATACCTTGATTGGTTCTGATTTTATCCAACAAAACAATTATCATGACTGTATATCACATTTTGGCGGCCTTCTTGGACGCCATCTTGAATAAAAATTTTCGAATCATCCCGGCATCGGTGTCGGCGTCGGCGTTGGCGTTGGCGTCGGCGTCCCACATCAAGGTTTGCGTATAAGCTGTGTTTACAAGTATGTATCTCTTACATCTCTTATCCTAGCACGACCATGGGCTTCCTAATAGCATTATCTTAAGGGCTGCATAAGCAATCTTGGTTCAAGTAACCCTTGGGCTCCCATGGAACTCAAATTCTGCGTGTAAGCTGTGTTTACAAGTCTATATCACTTACAATTCTTACTAAACTGAACTAAATTTTGGAATTGATTTCCTTATAGTATGTTGTAAAGGGTTGGGTAAGTAATTTTGTCTTCTGCAAATTCTGGGCTCCCATGGAACCCAAATTGTGATGGCCCATAAAATGTGCAATAAAGGCAGATCTAGGTTTGCATGTAAGCATGTATATATCTATAATTAGCTCGACTATTCGAAGAATAAGAGAGCTTATGTAATCACCCCGGCGTCGGCGTCGGCGTCGGCGATGGCGTCTGCGTTCCACATCAAGGTTTGCGTGTAAGCTGTGGGCTCCCGTGGAACCCAAATTATGATAGCCCTTAAAATGTGTCTGTTTCACATCAAATTTTGCGTGTAAGCTGTGTTTACAGGTCTTTATCTCTAAATTTCGGAATTAGTTTCCTTATATTACGTTGTAAAGGGTTGGGTAAGTAGTTTTGTCTTCTGAAAATTCTGGGCTCCCATGGAACCCAAATTGTGAAGGCCCATAAAATGTGCAATAAAGGCAGATCTAGGTTTGCATGTAAGCATGTATATATCTATAATTAGCTCGACTATTCGAAGAATAAGAGAGCTTATGTAATCACCCCGGCGTCGGCGTCGGCGTCGGCGTTGGCGTCTGCGTCTGCGTCCCACATCAAGGTTTGCGTGTAAGCTGTGTTTACAAGTCTGTATCTCTTACAATTCTTATCCTAGCACAACCAAATTTGGCCATGGGCTTCCTTATAGCATTATCTTAAGGGCTGCATAAGCAATTTTGGTTCCGATAACCGCTGGGCTCCCATGGAACCCAAATTCTGATAGCCCTTAAAATGTGTCTGTTTCACATCAAATTTTGCGTGTAAGCTGTGTTTACAGGTCTTTATCTCTAAATTTTGGAATTAGTTTCCTTATAGTATGTTGTAAAGGGTTGGGTAAGTAGTTTTGTCTTCTGAAAATTCTGGGCTCCCATGGAACCCAAATTGTGAAGGCCCATAAAATGTGCAATAAAGGCAGATCTAGGTTTGCATGTAAGCATGTATATATCTATAATTTCGGTTTGGGATTTCTTATAGCATTATGCATCTTATTCATACTTCACCCATATTGGGGCATGGGCTCCCTCCTCCCACGCTCCCCACCCCAGCCCCCACTCCCACCCCCTCTACACTCCTTTTTTTTACTGTTTTTTTAAATATTTCTGTGTTGTTTTAGTCAATTCTTACACATATATGTTGCCCCACACCCACCGCGCCTCACCCCCTCCCCCACACACACTTGAAACTCTATTTTTTCTTCATATTTCTGTATTATTTTGGTCAATTCTTACACATAGCTATGTTGCCCCCACTCCCAACCCCTCCCCCCCACCCCACCCCCACGCTCGAAACTGGAATATTTTTATTTAATGTTTATTGTTTTTTTACATATATCTGTGTTGTTTTGGTAAATTCTTATACATAGCTTCTTACACATATATGTTGCTCCCCCCCCCTGCTCCCCCTCCACACACACACACACACACACACACACACACACACACTCGAAACATTTTTTTTTACATATTTCTGTGATGTTTTTGTCAATTTATACACATAGCTATCTTGCCCCCTCCCCTCACCCCCTCCGCTCACCCCCACTCATTTTTTTCTAATTTTTATTTTGTTTACCATATTTTTGTGTTGTTTTGGTCAATTCTTACATCATAGCTTCTTACACATATATGTTGCCCTTCCCATCCCCAGTCTCTCCCACATCCCCACTCAAAACTTGATTTTTAATTATTTATTTTTTACATATTTTGTGTTGGTTTGGTGAATTCTTACATAGCTTCTTACACATATATGTTGCCGTCTCCACCCCACTCCCCCACCAGCACCCCCGCCTCTCCCCCACCCCCACCCCACCCCACCCCCACTCAAAACTCGATTTTTTCTTTTCTTTTTTACATATTTCTGTGTAGTTTTGGTCACCCCACATTGTTTTAGCCTTGTTTTCTGATGGTATATACTAGCTATATAATTTATTATTCTCTGAAAAATCGAATAGTCGAGCTGCGCTGTTCTCCGACAGCTCTTGTCTAGTCCTCTTTTCAGAATCTGCTCTCGGACTATAAAATGACTGGCATGACATCTAGTTGGTCCTAATCGAAATTCATTTTGATTCTATGTCAAACGTGACCACTGGACATACATAGAGTGATATACGAACAAAATTGTGAAGACTACTTCACTGAAAGTGTTGGTCTTATTTCCATAAAACTTCACAGGTTCCCATAGCTGATCTAAACCTATCAGTAGAGCTTCAAGGTCATTGAGCTCTTGTTTGAGAAGCAGTTGCCACTAACTATTTTTAAAATCAATTTTTGACTGTGGTGGCCATCTTGGATTTCCAGTCTACCAGATTTTCTATATAATGTAACAAATGTCTGCTGTAGGCAAAATTAAATTTTGTTTAGAACCACCAATCAATTTGGTAAAGGTTCCAAAGCAATAACCCTTATGGATTTTTAGAAATTGTATTTTTAAAATATATTATTAGCTGTGGTGGTCATCTTAAAATTTCCCCCAGTCTGATTTTACGTAGGACAATACATTAAGAGCAACATTCCCGTAATCGAGAAGTCTCAGAGGAGTAGGATTTTCCCATACAACTCTATGTAACCAAAGATGGCCATTGGCGGCCATGTTTGAAATCGAATCAAAATGAATTTTGTTTAGAACCAATTACATGTTAAACCAGTCATTTTGTTATAGGTTCAAAATCAATAACACGTGTGGTTTTTGAAAAGTAGTCTTCACAAACTTGTATTTTTAAAATCTATTTTTAGCTGTGGCGGCCATCTTGAATTTCCAGCCGACCTGATGTTTACTTAGGAGTAACTAGACTCAAAGATCAACATTCCTGTAAAGTTTCATGAAAATCCATAAATTAGTTCCAGAGGAGTAGTCGCTAAAAGTTTCTCCTATATAACTAAATTAACAAAGATGTCCGCTGGCAGCCATGTTTGATATCGATTCAAAATGAATTTTGTATAGGACCAACTGGATGTCATGACAGTCAATTTGGTAAAGGTTCCCAATCAATACCTGGTGTTTGAGAAGTAGTCGCCACAAAATTATATTTTTAAAAATCTAGCTGTAGTGGTCAAATTGAAATTATAGCCAAACTGTTTTTTACTTCAGACCAAATAGACATCAAGAGGAACATTCCTATAAAGCATCCTAAATATCCATCAGGCAGTTTCTGTGGAGTAGTTGCCACACACTTTTCCTGTATAACTGTATGAAAACAAAGATGTCCACTGGTGACAATGTTTGACGTCGAATCAAAGACCAAAATTATGTCATGCTGTCATATATCAGTATCACTTACAGTTTTGGAGAAGTAGTCGCTACAAACTTCTTCTTTTTATGCTCCCCGAAATTTTCGGGACTATAACGAACCTTCACACAATAATAGAAGGCAATGAGAGGAACTGCAGCGTGCAAAAACCGTAACCCTTGTAATTTTATACTTAGAACTTTTGTCCAGAGCATAACTTTAAAACTACTGATGTGGCTACAATAAAATTTCACACAATGATAGAGGGCAATGAGAGAATGTGCAAAGTCAAGAACTGTAAGTCTGTCATCATTTAAATAGAGTTATTGCCCTTTGTAATTTTATACTTAACATTTTTGTGCGGGGCATAACTTCATAACTACTATTGGGACTGCAATGAAACTTCATACAATGATAGAGGGCAATGAGAGAAAGTGCAGAGTGCAAGAACCGTAACTCTATTTTCATTCAATTAGAGTTTTTGCCTTTATAATGTTATACTTGGAATTCTTGTCAGGAGCATAACTTCAAAACTACTGATGGAACTACATCGAAACTTCACACAATGATAGAGGGCTATAAGAGGAAGTGAAGAGTGCAGAACTGTAACTACTCTGTCTTCATTCAATTAGGGTTATTGTCTTTTTAATTTTATACTTAGAATATTTGTCCAGAGCATAACTTCAAAACTACTGATGGAACTGCAATGAAACTTTATACAATGATAGAGGGCAATGGGAGAAATTGTAGAGTGCAAGAACCGCAACTCTGTTATCATTCAACTTAGAGTTATTTACCTTTGTAATTTTATACTTATACTTTTTGCCTGGAGCATAACTTCAAAACTACTGATGGAACTACAACGAAATTTCACACAATGATAGAGGGCAATAAGAGGAAGTGCAGAGTATAAGAACTGTATCTCTGTCTTTATTCTAATTTATTGCCCTTTTACACTTGGAATTCTTGTCCGGAGCATAATTTTAAAACTACTGATGGAACTGCAGATTGAAAACTGCTGGGTGATTGATACAAGGCCATATGAAAAGTTGAGGATACATTTCGGGGAGCATCCATCGGTACCGATTTTCTTGTTTTAATCTATTTTGAGGTTTGGTGTCCATCTTGGATTTCTAATCGACCTGAATGTTTGCTAGGATCAACTAGACATTAAAGGCAACATTCCTATACATTTTCATGAAAATCCATCAAATAGTTTTAAATGAGGAGTTACCACAATAAAGTTTATGGATGGACGGACAGACAGATGGACGAATGACACACGACGGCATAAGCTCTACTAATCTGTGATGAGCTAAAAAATTACATACATGGATTGATATTCTCTGAAATTAGAGCATCCTGTTGATCAAGATTAAAAAATAAGGCGCTACGAAAAAATATCACAAAAGGTGATACTGAAAGCCGTCCAAAGCAGTCAGCAGTGATCAGCAGTCCAAATGTCATATTTTAAAAGTAAATTATAGCAATTATACTTAAATAAGTGTTTCTTTTTCTTTTTACTGTTAGGACGCTGTTCCCTAGATCCCTAAAAGTAAGCATTTGAACCTTGGATCCCTTAAAGTAAATGCCAATGTTCCCAAGATTCCTAAAAATAGTTGGCCATGTTCTCCAGATCCCCAAAACCCCTGGGAGGCCCTCTTAAGTCTACGTTCATTGAGTGTACTCATTTACAGGTTGACAAAAAATGCACTATCAAAATTAGCATCGTACAAATCAACAAAGAAATTACGCCAACCCGACAGTATGTCTGTTGGATTTCTAGATAGTATTTCATTAAAGTTCATATGACAATAGAGAAATCAATTTTGACATTGTTAATTACCCGCACTTAAAAAAATGTGGGACGTTCACCGATAACTCTATGTTTCTCAAACTAGTTTGTTTACACAGAGATTTTAGTCAAGTTGTGGGCTTAAACATTTGCGTTTCAAAAAATATATATTTTTTAATTTAAAATATATATTATCGAATGAGAAATGAAATAAGAATAAACAGTTCTGGCATTCCTTTTAACATATAATGGCGTCAGTGCACTATATCCCTAAACTATAGATTGCATATAGATACATAGGTATATATAGTAGATACGAGGGTGCTTCAAAAAGTTCTGTCACTAGGCATATATCCTTTGAACTGGATATTACACTGAGATAAAGTAGTGTATTTATAGTACTACTGGGTTCGCTCTCTTAAATTGCAGAACAAAATTGAAAAAAAATCCGGTTTTTTATACCCCTGAATTACCTCCCTACCACACCTTTTGGATACTGGCATCTCTGAAAATGTCCTTGTTACAAAACGTTGTAAATATTATTTGAATAATTCTATGATTTTAAATTTTCTTGTACGCCATCTGTTGTTATTCGCCCATAATCCATGAAAATTATTATCGAGAATTCAGAAAGGTCTTGCTGCAAACCAGATATGAGTGAATGCATATCCCTTAATTTTAGTAGAAATAACACTGATTTTCTTCATTTTGTTTACGGAAATGGTATAATATCTTTTAAATGTCGTAATTATTCTAATAGTATTAATATGTTTTCATATTTTTTTTACAAATCTTAGTCCTTCAGTGTTTAAATTTCATATTCAACACATTATTGTAGAATTTTGTACAATGTTTAGTAAAAATATTGATCATCCGGAAACGTTATTTCAGAAGACTGCCCTTCCATTTAATGTCCATTTATCATTAAATTAATTTTACACGTTAGCTTAAAATGTTAATTTCTAAGACAATGCCTTTTCATCTACCATGCTTAAATTCCGAATCTTGTAATGCACAGATATAACTGGTAATGTATGAGAAATTTCAAAGGTCTTCGACAAATACTTAAAGTGAAACAGGCATTTAAAGAAGTAACATTTAACATACCTGAAAAAACTCATGACGAAAAATGCCTCAGTATGTATAAGTGATGTGTATTAAATGTTCCATAACTTTCACACAAAAGATACAGCATTCATTTTACCATCAATAGAATGGTATTGAAACTCTCTTTCATTTGGTACCAAAAATCAACACTCACAACGAGAACATAATTGTTAAAACGCGTTAGTGACAGAACTTATTGAATGACCCTCGTACTTAGTTCTGTTTATTGATTTTTTATTATTATTTGCATCACTGATTCGAGGTCATTAAACAAATAAATAATGCAAAGAGCATATCGATATTATCACCTACCTTGTTCTGTTGTGATATTGTTTGTTGTATAACGGATTAAATCTTTGAATTATAACTAGTCCACAGCGTAACGATATTGTCACCTACCTCGTATTGTTGATGCGTTTAGTAATACACCTCTGTAACACTAGATTCATACTCAATATTTACAATCCGTTTATTGTTCATATTGACAATAATATATATCACCTGAGCTCACGTTGAACAAACAGTTCAGATACTGTAACATAATTCCTCGATGTGCATCTCCCGATTTTAAATGATTACATATTATTAAAATCTATGATGAAACGTTGGCATCGTAAGGTTTTCTCGTTATCACATACTACGAAAATCTTCTGAAAGATCGATCGCCTTAAAAAAAAATAAAAAAATAAAGATATATTTTGCCGGATTAGTTGAACACCAGCCTCAAAACATTACTGCGAATAGGAATATCACA
Source organism: Cyrtodaria siliqua (assembly GCA_037043455.1). Classification (NCBI taxonomy): domain Eukaryota; kingdom Metazoa; phylum Mollusca; class Bivalvia; order Adapedonta; family Hiatellidae; genus Cyrtodaria; species Cyrtodaria siliqua. The sequence continues at coordinate 95,111 of JAWPHD010000598.1, forward strand.
ACCATATTTTTTAATTTAGAATTGTGCTCTATAAACATTAGAAGTTAAAAAGGGGTATTTTAGATTTTCTTACCACTTAACAAAAGTAACAGGAAATTCTTTTGAAACCGATACGACCCTTTAGAATTGCAACGCACGTGATGTTAGTTAATGACCTCTATTCAGTCAGTCACTATGCTTCACTGTTCCATTGATTGATAACTGGACAAGATCATTGGATTATATGAATGCACCTTTTGAAAAGTTAAAAGATTCTAATGATGTATTATGCATAAATATTATACTACAACATTTAAGTGTATTGCTTGCTAATCTCTTTGAATTTTTACTTTATAGTAAAGAAATATAAAAAGGTCGGACAGGGAAAGTAGCATTCAAAGAGGACAGTCAACCACAAAACACAGAAATAAACCCTTTGTTTGTTTATGATGTTACATGCCTTTTATTTTAGAATGCTGCCGTGGTGCAGTCGGTAGCGCGGCGGATTTGTAACCGGAGGCCCCGGGTTCAATCCTCCATGGTGCCACTGAGTTTCTTGGTGTGTTCTTGGGCAAGACACTTTCCCTTAGCCTCGTCCGTCGGATGGGGGCGTAAACCGGGCGGTCCCGTGTATCGGTTTATCCTCCGAGCACGTTAAAGAACCATAGGAATCTATTCGATAATAAGAGAATGGCACGGTTCCCGGATTCCTAAGTATTCCTCCCCTCTTTCTGGGGCGGCTATTAATGTTGTTCGTTTGTATTTGTTTGTGGTCCTGAATGCTACATTGCCTTATTGCAACAGCATGAGCTGTTTTTGGGAGATGCCGTTTGTCCGTTTGTCCATTATATTGGTATGTCTACTGCAACAGCGGTCATCTTGGTAGACAAGAAGATGTTGTTTATGTTAAATTGCTAACCGATGACGTACGACCGACAAGAGACGACGGACCGACGAACTAAATGAATTAAGACATGACTCTCATGGGGCCGTTTTTACCGTAGAGACTTTTTCTGTACACAATTGATAGCCAATAACGTATCGATCATTTCTGAAGAAAAAATATATTACATTGTTCGGCAGTCTATGTTTTTAGCGGCTAATTTGCATATTGGTCAGGTAGATCCAATTTTGGCAGTTAAAGTTCTAATTATTGAATTTTGTAGAATTGAATTGAATGTTGTTTAACGGCTCATCAACACAGTACAGGTATTTAGAGCCGCCCCAGAGAGAGGGGGAAGGATACATAGGAATCCGGGAACCTGCCCTACTCTTATTATCGAATAGATTCCTATGGTTCTTTAACGTGCTCGGAGGATAGACCGATACACGGGACCGCCGCGTTTACGTCCCCATCCGACGGACGACGCTAAGGAAAAGTGTCTTGCCCAAGAACACACCGACGGAATAATTTTGTAGAAATTTGGTCTTCAAAGAAAACGCAAACGGGCAGTGTGTGCTATCTCTCACCCATTGTCATAACTCATATCACTGTTCAGGTATGTTTTAAATCCATCTAGTTATTTTTCAAAATTTAAACTAGATGAAAATGTTCTGTAATCTTTTTACTTTATGTCTTTTTCTTCATTATTACAGTATTAATATGAAAAGAAAAAACTGCCGCAATTGATTTTGAGAAAAAACAATGTTCAAAAAGACTATTTTTAACTCTACTGGCCAGTAGGGCTTATGCCATGGTCTTTTGAACGTCGTCCGTCCGTAGTCTGTTAACTTTTTGATGTAAGCACTCTAGCACCTTCATTCATTTTTCATCGGATCTTAACCAATCTTTACCAGTTGTTTAATATCAATAAAAGCTCGGACGAGTTTGAAAACCAGCCAGATCGGACCAGTAACACCGGAGTTATTCCCCTTGCACTATCGAAAATTGCTATATTTTGTTGTGTCAACACTCTAGCGCCTCTTTTTTACCAAACGTTACCAGATTATTATTATTAATGAATGCTCGGACAAGTTCTAAGACCAACCAGATCGGACCAATAACACCGGAGTTATTGCCCTTGAATTAACTAAAAATATATTGTACGTATGTTAAATGTAATGGATTAGACGAAAAATGCTGACCCCTGATTGGTTAAGATCTCAACGTTGTTATGATGGTCACGTGATACTCACCAGTACAGTCAGGTTATCTATCATTCAGCGATGGAAAGCGAACGACTATAGGCGTGGTTATTGAAATTTAAAATCGAAAATGCCATTAACAGCACCTTACAGTTGGTTTTGGCACAATTAAAGGATAAAAAACGGAGCTAAATTCACTCAGAGACGATTTGAGGGGAAAACGTTAACGATTTCGTCGGAAGTGAGAAAGTTCAAAGAGAAAGAACTGCCGTGGAAAAGAGACGGTAATAAGATACAGTTTAATTTTAATTCTGATATTGCCAACCAGTGCACACAGCTTTCCTGGGCTATAGAGAATAATAAATTGGTATATGGGCAGAAGATTTTACGAGACCTCTGTGACAGACTGAAAAAGAGAAATAAATTGATTAGGATTGCGGACACCTCAGAAGGTGCTTGGGACACCATCCGTAAATACGAGATCAATCCAGTGGCGAGAGATAGCGACAATGAAACGAAAACTAATAAAGCGGAAAACCGGGGGTTGCGTAAGCGAAAACAGCATAATACGAGCAATGTGTCGAAACACAGCCGTGATTCAGTTCCTCCTTATGTACCAGGCAATAGTGGGAGCAGTGCATTACAGTGGGAAGCACCAGCCTATGGGGGACAACGTTTTACTGGATCCGAGAAGACCTCCACTTTTCGTCCCTTCAACAATTCCATTAGACGACCAAAAGGAAGCTACTTCGGTTGCGGAATATTCTCGCATTTTAGAAGAGACTGCCCCTATGATGCCAGGCCCATCACGAAGTCAGAACAACCCAAGATCCCCTATAGTAGAAAATGAGTTCGATCCATTAAAAGATGAGTATTCTATTGATAGATTTACTGACAATTTTTTACCAAGATTACTACGAATATGAGCAAGGTCAAAAGCATATCATTGTGAAAGATAGGCTGAAGAACAATTTTGACTTCTGGAAAATCATTGCAACTAATGATTTTTTTTATAAATACGTATATTTATGGGTATAAAATTCCTTTTTTCTCTGCACCAGAAAAGTGTGTATTGAATAACAATTTATCTGCTTTAAAAGAAAAATATTTTGTTCAAGAAGCTATAAATGATTTGTTAATAAGGGGATTGATTGTCAAATGTGAGGAAATTCCACATGTTGTCAATCCATTCACAGTGTCAATTCAAAATGGTGGGAAGAAAAGATTGATTTTGGATTTAAGGCATGTAAATAACATCGTTGGAAACAGTCTATGAAATATGAAGATCTAAGAATTGTTCTTAGTTATTTTCAGAAAAATTGTTTTATGTTCATTTTTTTTTGCTTTTAATATTTTATTCAGACATCAAATGTATATCAATTATCATATATAATTTACAAATAAAAAAGGGGAGAATTGGAGGAAACATATCTACTTTGTTTACCACTTTACCACTCGCCAACTTTATAAAAGTATAAATAATAGACAAATATACAATATGAAAAGAAATATAAAAAGATCGGACAGGGAATGTAGCATTCAAGGAGGACAGTCAACCACAAAACACAAAAACAAACACGCAAACAGACAAACAAGAAGGCAAAAGCAATATTAAATGCAAACGACATCACAAACACAAAATGGTTGACAATAGGGCTACCGCCTTGGAACGGTCAGTGGCAAAGTAGGCCACTGGGGGTTTAAGGTGCACCAAACCTCACACTTACCCTACTGTCATCCCATTAAAACAGTGTAAATAAAGAAATCCCCGACATACTAACAAGGCAGCATCAGTAGGCAATATAAGTAAAACACAAATATGCTCGTGTAAATATAATACAAAAAACAATAGCCTAGAAAGCCACCATGAAGGTACTCAATTACTTGGCAGAAGACAGAGCAACAAGAAAATAAACCATTAAAGGAAATGTAGCGCCACAGCCAAACAGCTATTTCATTGAGAGTTCTGAAAAACTTGGGAAAAGGTGAAAAAATTATCAAAATCGGATGATAAACAAAAAAATATATGACCATTTAAAGGTTGTTCTAAACGGATATTGGAGCCGCCATTTTTAGAACTATGATATCATAGTTCCATATTACCATATATGGAATATTGATAAATATCATATAAAACGGAGAAAAACATTGCGAATGAATGCAAAAAAAATGTACTGATCATATAAAGCATTATTGCCAGTAGGTATTACATATTTTTCATAGTTGTGTCATTTTTTCCATATAAATCAGTAAATTTTCATATTTATAAATATTCCATATATGGTCATTTAGAACCGTGATGTAATAGCTTTCAAAATGGCCGCTTCCATATCCGTTTCAACAGAAACTTCAAATGATCATATCTTTTTTGTTTATCATCCGATTTTGATAATTCTTTCACTCTTATTCAAATTGTTCAGAACTCTCAATAATAATGATGGTTTGGCCATGTCGCTACATTCCCTTTAAGGGCACGACAAGAAAGATCATAGACAAACATCAAACGCCATCGTCCCAGTGGGCTTTAGGTAGGCGTCATCATAGGGTCAACAGCCTGTCCGGTCATCGTACAATTAAAGAGGACAGCATAGTGGCTAACTGTAAAGGGTCCACCACCAAGCACGCAGTACGTCGCAAAATGATAGGGTCATAAACAAATCTGCGACAAGTGGTGCACAGTTCGTACCAATAGGGATACCAACATTAACAAACTTCACATTACATTTTTGAAATATATTTTAAACACGCATAAGAAGGCCACAAACGATGCTTTTTTGGGTGATTTTGCTAGATACCCTATGTTCATAGACGTGTTGGTAGCAACTATTAAATATTTTCAAAGAGTTTCCTCTACCGAATCGGAATTATTATCGAATTCATTTCATGAAAGTGTAAATCTATATAGAAAAAATAAGACTAGTTGGATTTCAAGCATCTATTTCCTTCTAAGATCAACTAAATATTTCACCTGAACAATTTAATGGCACAAAATTAATTGGGATTATAAAGAATAAGCTTATTCAGGATTTTAAAATTAAATGGTCCAAAGAAATATAAAAATATCGGACAGGGAAAGCAGCATTCAAGGACGACAATCAACCACAAAACACAAAAACAAACACGCAAACAGACAAACGAGAAGGCAAAAGTAATAAAAAATGCAAACGACATCACAAACACAAAATATTTGACAATAGGGCTAGCGCCTTGGAACGGTCAGTGGCAACAAAGGCCACTGTTTTTTTTAAAACCGGTTCAAACCGGTTCTAGGGTGCACCAAACCTCACACTCACCCTATTGTCATCCCATTGAAACAGGACAGTGTAAATAAAGAAATCCCCGCCATGATCTAATATCTAACCAACAAGGCAGCATCAATAGGCAATATAAGTAAAACACAAATATGCTCGTGTAAAAATAATACAAAAAAACAATAGCCTAGAAAGCCACAATGAAGGTACTCAGTGACTTGGCAGAATCCAGAGCAGTAAAAGAATAAACCATTAAGGGCACGACAAGAAAGATCATGGACAAACATCAAACGCCACCGCACCAATGGGCTTTAGGTAGGCGTCATCATAGGGTCCACAGCCTGTCCGGTCATCGTACAATTAAAGAGGAAAGCATGAAAGACCTAATTGGTCAACATATTTTGAACAATATTCCATCTTGCTTTAATATGATTTGACTTCAGTATGAGGTGCATGCATGTTGATTACAATTTAAGATTTCTAAAACGTTTTAGTTCTTCAATAAAGATTGCGACATTAGGTTGACATGTTTTCAGTCTGCATGAGTTAATATATTTTTTGTAAATAAGTAAACATATATATATTATAATATCTGAAATTGATGAGCATTCTGGGCCCAATAGAATATTTTCAGGGTTCATTTCAACTGAGATTTCGCACTTGTCTCTTAATTGGTAAAATAAATGTATTAAGACATTCTTTGACCATATGCAATCATAAAACAAATGAATCATTGTTTCTTTTGTGTTATTACAAAATGTTCTGTTTCTGACAATCCGCATTTATATAATCTCGCATTTGTAAGCACAATTCTATGACATATTTTGTACTGAAGGCTTTGAAGATTTGAGTCATCAACTATACGGAAAGGCTGATTGTATAGAGTTTTCCAACTACCTCTACTCAGAACCTTGTTAAAATCTGTGTTCCTTTTTGTTGTGAATGTGTAGGCAATTCTACTATAAGATTTAAAAACTCTGGATAAAACATTTTATTTATCTGTTTTGCTTTTTTTTTAGTTTGTTTATGTTCTTATACGGCTGTTTGACTCTATTTTTATTTGTTATTATTGTTTTTCACTTTCTTGTTATTGCATTTACTAGTCCTAAATATGTCAAAATTGGAACATGAATTCCACGAGATGTCTTCAAGCGGTAAGAACATATAGTTTTCGTTTACTATATCGTTATCAAAAAATATTCCCTTTTCACAAAATTCATATCATTTTTTATTTTAATATTTATATCATAAAATAGAGGTTCAGATAAAAAAAATCCGGCGTTGAGATACTTTTCTTATCAATAAGTTCCCAGGACCTCAAAACGCTCTTCCAGAAACTGCTCATATGTTCTGCTACCATTACAAGACCTTCTTTATGTAAATGCCATAACCTATATCCACCTATTTTCTCCAGATTATCTAAAATTGGGGTTTTCCATGGAGCAAATTTATCTGGATCTAAAATCTTTTTAATCAAAGATATTTTTACAGACTGACTGAACAATTTAATGTGTGGAAATGCTAGTCCTCCTTCTTCATGTAAGCTAACAACAACGTTTCTCTTAATTTTATCAGGATTTCCACACCACAAAAATGTGAACATCATATGTTTTGAATTTCATTATATATTTGATCGGGAGGATCAGGCAGAACGGTTAAACATTGGATAATTATCGGGAGAACAAGTGTTTTAATTACCGTTGTTTTACCAATAATAGAGAGGTTTCTGAAAGACCAATCCAAACAACTTGTGATTTTTCAAAATTAGTTTTCAACCCTGAACATAGTTGAAATTTATCTATTATTTCTAGAGCTGAATTTAGGGATCTCTCGTCGTCACATACACATAATGAGGAATCATCTGCGTACTGATTTATCAAATATTCGGAGTCCTTTATTTTTATTCCAATAATGTCATCCTGGTTTTTTAAGCTGCACTTAAAAATTCTACACATATTATAAATAGATATGGAGATAAGGGATACTTTCTCTATCACCACAATCGAATATGTTCTTATGTTCCATAATCAAGTAAACTGAGTAAGCAATGCATAAATATTATGTCATTAAGTGCTGTAGATGTGAGATTGAAATGTGACTTATGTTTCCAGCCAATATAGCAGATGACGGAGTGGTGACGAGATCAGCGGATTTTGCCGTTCTGTGTTTATATTGGTCAGTTTAAGGCACGTGTTAGTATTGGCGTGAATTTGATTGATCAGCGGATTTGGACCTCACTTTTAAGTAGATTATGGCGCGCCTGTCTATATATACTGAGTAAGCGCGCATTTCAAAGAACTCTCGGCTCCCGCAGCACACACAACATCTATAGTGTGCTAGGGCAAATCCGTCATCCGCCAGATCCGTCAGAATCCGTCAAATTCCGCTAGAAGATATAACATGTCCCTAGTACTGAGTATTGTATCCAGGTATTAACAAAACATTAAATACATTTCCGTTTTACATCTAATTATAATATTTAACGGATAAATCCGTCAAACTATAAATCCGTCGATGTTTACAGTCATAGATCTATACAAATGGTATAACCTGCAATATATAGTAATAAGCCGATACTCGTCACCACTCACTTCGTCGTGCCCGGCGTTCTCCATATATCGTATATATCATTTATGGTTATGTAAATGATGATGAAACAAGCCGGGTGTTGTTTTATTTAACCCTTCCAGAGATTATATCGCATTCCTCCTTTACCTAATAAATAGAACGGATTAGTCAAATCCTGACAGCCGCACCTACCGTCCTATTACAATATTGATTTACCGTTTCATTGATTGTCATGTTTACAATATGTATACACTCGGGATCTGTCAGTAAACTGTTATTGAATTTCCATAAACCACGGCCCCTTGGCTGATCGATAAAAGAAAAAATTACTGATATAGGAGAATGGTCCGATTTATAACTTATGCCAATATCAGTATTCTCAAGAAACATTTGCAGATCAGATGAAATAATGAAATAATCTAAGCGTGCCATTTTATTGTAAGGACTCCTCCATGTATATCTATTTTCATTTTCTATTCTCCAAACATCATGTAAGTCTCAAGTTTCCATATTGTTTACGATCATTTCGTTTGACTTTATACTGTTTTAGGGTTTATAATTATATGGGTCAATCTCATAATTTAAGGGTACGTTCCAATCACCACCATTGACTATAGATGATTACCGAAACGTTCAATTACATTAAAGAACTATTGGAAAAACTTCGGTTTATGTTCAAATTTGATATTCATTCAGCATACCATTTTATATCTATATTTCCACTTCATACATAATTTCTTGTTTAATCGCAGGGGATAAACACTTTTTACAAGTTGTTATGCTCCCTTTTGTTCTTAGGTTTGCGCCTTACATATTCAGTAAATCAACACGTCCGTCCCCTAATTGCTAAGTGGAGGGGTGAAGGAAAAAAAGGTAGTGATGTTTTCTGATGATGGGTTTGGCTGTAAGAACAATTTTGAAAGTTGTTCATATATGGCTATGTCTATCAAAACAGATTTGATCTGTTCTGGTTTTGTACCAAAAGAAGAAAAGTCTTTGTGGATACCAGTGCAAAGATTATAATTTTTGGGAGAAATGCTTGAAGCGGAGACAGATTGTTTACATATTCCTGAAAGGCGTATAGGTAACGTTTACAATACGTTGTGTACTATTGAAAAAAGTGTTAAAAACACAGAAGGGTTCATGTCAAGACAACAGCTAGTTCCGTTGGTCAGATTATTTCTATGTCAATTGTGCTTGGAAATATATGGCAGATTATGACAAGATACATTAGTATGGACATAAGTTTAGCTTTTTCATGGGCACCTTATATAATGTTGTGACGACAGCATTGATCAGTTGGATTTTTGGAGGAAACATTTAGATACAATGAATGTTAAAAAAGTCAATGTAACAGAACCATTCTCTAAAATTGTGTATAGCGATGGTAGTTGTTCAGGTTATTCGGGTTTTGAAGGGAAACTATTAACGGGGTTGCCCATGGTAGGTGGAACAGTGTAGAATGTAAAAACTCGTCTACATGGAGGGAATTCACAGCTGTTTATAAACTACTGATGTCATTAGTTCATATGCTCAGTGGCAACAAAGTGAAATGGTTTACTGATAGTCAGGCTCTTAGTATAATAGTTAAAAAAGATTCCATGAAGGTGATTTACAAGATATTGCCCAGAAAATCTTCTCATTTTATGTTGAAAAGTCTATTGGTCTAGATGTGGAATGGATTCTACGGGAGGTGAACGAAAAGGCTGATTATTCGTCTAAGACTATTGACAAAGATAATAGGGGAATTTCTTTTGAAATTTTAGAAATTTCAAATGTAAGTGAGGACTGCTAGAAGTAGATTTGTTTGCGTCAAGTCACAATACAAAATTGCCCGTATTTTATTCAGGTACTGGAATGAAAGATATATAGGGGTTGATGCATTTGCAGATACTTGTGGGTGATAAATATAGTTTATTTGTACCACTAAGTGTACTTATTTCAAGAGTATTAAGGAAAATGAAAACGGATCAAGCTAAGGGTGTATTGATTAAACCTTTATGGGAACCTTTTAATTGTTGGCCATTGTTATGGTTAGGCGATACATTTATTGCAAATATCATAGATTGGTTTGATTTACCAACTGAGAAAGAGTATTATGTTGCATTTAAAAATGGGGTCGGAATTTTTAGTAATGAAAACTGTCATTTCAGAATGTTAGCTTTAAGATTACAATATTAAAGGGATAGAATAGATTACAGGATATAGGTGTGGCAGCCTTTATAACTGGCTAGACAGATGAAATGTTGACTGTCTTGGGTGACAAGCCATGATAATATGTGGGGTATAGATAGAATTTCGATTGTAATTATGCATAGAACGAAATGCTTTGAAAAAGTATAAGTGTGGCAGCCTTTATAACAGGCTAGAAAGATGAAATATTGATTCTTTTGGCTGGTATTCCATGTTAATATTGGATGTATAGATATAATTGCGATTGAAAGTATGCATATACAGACATGCCTTAAAATATTATTGGTGTGGCAGCCTTTATAACAGGCTAGAAGGACGAAATATTGACTCGTTCGGCTGACATTTTATGATACTATGGGGTGTATAGTAAGGAAGTTTTCTATGGAAGCAATCAACTTAAAATACACCGTTAAAGTACAGTGACCATAGTCATTTATTTGGATGTATGGTGTAAGGGTAATAATTAGAGCATTAGCTATCATAGAAAAATATATATCCCTTGAGCTATGTATTAAAGGCACGGTTATATATAGGAAATGATACAAAATGATTATCTTGGCTGACATGATATTATGTGGCAAACAGAGGAATTGCATTGAAATTACGATGTAGAAATTATTTAATTTAATTATTATTACTATCATAGGTGTGACAGCCTTTGTAACTGGCTAGGCAGATGAAATGTTGACTGTCTTGGCTGACATGTGGGGTATATATAGAATTTCGATTTTAATTATGCACATACAGAAATGCTTGAAATATCATGGGGTGGCAACCTTTATAACTGGCTAGATAGATGAAATACTGACTGTATTGGATAACATTCCATGATAGTATGGAGTGTATAGATAAGATGTCTTCAGTTGAAGAAAATTATGATAGTTGGTCTCTTTAAATACACCGTTATAGGAACGTGACCATTATACAATATTTATACCTGTGAAATAAGGGAAATAATTAGAGCAATACCTACTCTAGAGAAATATATTATTTGCCTCCCTTGAGCTATGTATGGAAGGCACGTTTGCATATCAGATATTATTTGAAATGCACACGGTTTTATGATTGATTTACGTATGGTATAAGGTGTATTTCACAGCTGTTCTGTCATGACACGATTTATTGGATTATGATTGCATTTGAAGATGAGATGTTCAATTAAAATAAATTTAGCATATCAAGAGAATTTTTTTTTAATTGCTTTACTGATTATGATGTATATAGGTTGCATTATACATTTATTTTTTCAGCTTTATGCAGAAGAAATAGAGGATTTACCAGATGTATTGGTTGACAAGGCGACATTGATCCCGGAACTACTGAAAGATTCTCGCGCAAAAGTACCACCAAATCATATTACATTATATTAGGTTTTGAGCGGTGGAGAAAGTGGGCTTTGAGTAATTCTTTGGGAGAAGAGGACATCTTGCCAGCTAAGGCATTTCATTTGGCTTTATATTTGTGTTCTATAGTGCAAAGTGCAAATTCTCTATAGTGCAAAGTGCAAATTCACCCAGTCCTGTGATGTGTTCTATAGTGCAAAGTGCAAATTCACCAAGTCCTGTGATAGCTTCATTTTATAGTGTGATAAGAGTTTATGATCTGTACGATTTAAAATCGCCTACATAGTCTCTATTAATTAAAAATGATTTAGAGGCTGCAAAAAGGAAACTTTGCAAAACCGTGTCTAAGAAAGAACCTTTAACAATTAAAATGTTAAATGATATGTTCAATAGATTATTCATTGTTGGTAATGTAAAACCTACGAATGATGTGTGCATGTTTGCTAGCATATGGAGGATGTTCAAGAAGTAATGAATTATTGAACATTAAACGATCAGATATTGTTTTTGATACTACACATAGCTTTTTTATCGAAAGTAGTGAAACTGATCAATATCGAGATGGTGCATGGGTATTAATAGCCAGATCAGGTACAATGTTGTGTCCTGGTTCAAATTTTGCTATGGGCAAATATCAAAGAAGATTCAGATTCTTTTATATTGTGTGGTATTAGTGCTTGTAAGCAAGGTTTCAAGTTAAGAAATTTGAATATACCTTTTTTGAGAGAATTACTTATAGATGTATTTAAACCGCATGTGAATTATATTATCAAATATGGTCTGCACTCTTTACGTGCTGTTGGTGCCACCACAGCAGTAAACAATGGAATTAAGGATAGGCTATTTAAAAGACATGGAAGATGGTTAAGCGATAAAGCCAAGGATGGTTATATTAAAGACTGTTTACAAGAGAGATTAAGTGTATCTCAAGCATTAGGTTTATAAATTGTATCTATATAAGCTTATATACACATATATTTATAATTATTGACGAAGAGAAAGTTTAATTAACAATTTAAAGCAATAAATATCATAGGTAAACAGATTTTACTTTAAAATTTATATGAGAAACTGTTGTTCCCGTTCTTTTAGTTCAATTATGAATTGCTATAGTTTGTCTTGTCAACACTCTAGGGCCTCCATTTTTTATCCGATCTTTATCAAACTATACTAGATTATTACTATCAATAAAAGCTCGGACGTGTTTGAAAACCAGTAACACCGGAGTTATTGCCCTTGAATTAACGAAATTTGCTATATTGTATCTTGTCAACACTCTAGTGCTCCCATTTTCCATCCGATCTTTACCAAGCTTTACCAGATTATTAATTTTAATGACAGTTTAGACGTGTTTAAAACCAGCCAGATCGGACCTGTTACACCGGAGTTATTGCCCTTGTATTAACGAAAATTGCTATGTTATGTCCTGTCAACACCCTAGCGCCTCCATTTTGCATCCTATCTTTACCAAACTTTGCCAGATTGTTGATATTGGTAAAAGTTCTAAAACCAGACATATCGGACTAGTAACATATTTACCAATCTTTCCAGATTGTTCATATCTATGAAAGCTCGGCCAACATTAAAACCCAGCGAGATCGGACCAGTAACACCGGAGTTATTGCCCTTGAATTAACATAAATTGCTATAGTTTGTCTTGTCAACACTCTAGCGCCTCCATTATGCATCCTACCTTTACCAAACTTTGCCAGATTGTTGATATTCAAATTTAATGAAGCTCAGTCAAGTTCGAAAACAAGCCAGATCGCCCCAGTAACACCGAAGTTATGGCCAGTGAATTATTAAAAAAACACGCCAGCACCTTCATTTTTCATCCGATCTTTACCAAACTTTACCAGATTGTTTTGATAAGGCCTTCATTGTTCCGTATTTCAGCAAAACTTTACAAGGAAGACCAGTACGAAGCCTAGTTTTCACCTTGTTCCGATTGAATGATTTTTGGTGGAGTTATGGCCCTTTAAAGGTTTGCATACACATAACTTTGTATGGACCAGTTATGCTGAACCCCTGGCCGGATTTCAACAAAACTAAACGATGATGATCAGTATCAAGCCTAATTTTGCATATTTTCACCATGTTTCAGTTGAATGCTTTTTGGCAGAGTTATGGCCCTTTAAATGTTTTACTACACAACTTTGTCCGGACTAGTTCTCCTGAATCCCTGGCCGGATTTCAGAGAAACTGTGCAGGAATGATTAGTACCAAGCCTAGTTGTGCATGTCATCACCATGTTCCAGTTCAACAATGTTTGACAGAGTGATGGCCCTTTACAGGTTTTAATACACAAACATTGTCCGGACTAGTTCTGCCGAACCCCTGGGCTGAATTTCAACGAAACTTGGCAAGTATGATCAGTACCAAGCCTAGTTGTGCATGTTACCACCGTGTTCTGGTTGAAAGAATTTTGGCAGAGTTATGGCCCTTTAAAAGTTTTACTACACAAACTTCGTCCGGACTAGTTCTCCTGAACCCCTGGCTGATTTCAGAGAAACATTGCAGGGATGATCAATACCATGCCTAGTTGTCCATATCATCACCGTGTTTCGGATGAGAGAATTTTGGCGGAGTTGTGGCCCTTTACAGGTTGTTGTACACTAACTTTGTCCGGACTAGTGCTGCTGAACCCCTGGCCGAATTTCAACGAAACTTTGCCGGAATGATCCGTACCAAATCCAGTTGCACAAGTCATTGACATGTTCCGGTTTAATGATTGTTGACACAGTTATGGCCCCTTATACACACACTTTATCCGGACTAGTTTTCCCGAACCTCTGGTTGCATTTCAGTGAAACTTGGCAGGAATGATCAGTACCAAGCTTAGATGCGCATATCGTTGTCCTGTTCTGGCTGAATGCTATTTGGTGGAGTTGGTGGTCGCTCATTAAAACGTTTTAATACACAAACTTTGTCTGGACTAGTTCTCCTCAACCACCATTCGGCTTTCAACCAATCTTGGTTCGTATATCATTGTCTTGTTCCGGTTGAAGATTTTTCGTGGAGTTATGGGCTTTAATGCTTTTAATACATAAACTTTGTCTCGACGACTTCTCCTGGTCCGCTGCCTGGATTTCCATGTAACTTGGTAGGGATGACCATTACCAAACCTGGTTGCACATGTCTTTGTCGTGTAACAGTTTAATGATTTTTGGCGGATTTATGGCTCTTTCTCCTGTTGGGGAGACAGCTGTTTTTACTAAAAACAACTCCTAGTTCTAATTTAGTATGGTTATTTAGGGACTCGAAGCACAACAATTATATAAAATGTGTTTTGAACGCCTGTATAAAGGGGTCGCTCTACAAGCGGTCAAAACCTATTTTATACGATAGTTGTGCCTCGATTCCCTGAATAACCATACCAAATTAGAACTATGGCCGCTTTTTTAAATTGCTAGAATGGATCAAGGGTTTAATTTTCTGTTGTGGGTGTTGTTTTGTAGGGATTTATGAATTGTTTTATAAGGAGTACTGATTAGAATGTTATGACGACAACCGTTGATATAAGAGCAGTTTTAGCTAGTAGAGCCTCCCTCCACATGCCCTCTTTGGCCTCTTGTTTATTGTTATCGGATTGACCTTATCATTTCACTCCAACACACCCATTTCACATTTTGTTATATCGATATGGCAGTTTTAGGGAATTTGTTTAAAGCTACAGACCCTGTATTTAAATCGCTTTCTTCTTTGTAGGCGTGTCTTTCTTTGTAACTTCATGTTCACCAGCTCATAGCGAAATCGGGTATTTAAGCTATCAAAATTAACGCAGGACATCATTTACTTTACATGCATCGAGTATTGCACAAGCATTATAGTTTGGAGAAGAAAGTTTTCCTCTCTCGGGAATTGAACGCACGATGTTTCAAATTTACAGTAAGTTACATATACCGTTCGAACCACTGAAATACAGGGACCTCTTGGAAACATGGTATAGTTAGTACCATTTATTATAATGCAAATAACATTTTTGAACATATTTGAACGCTCCTGAAGCGCATATGTTTAATTATTAATATTAATTTTAAGAATAGTGTATGGCAAATTGTTTTGTGCATATTAATAACAGTTGATTACATTTCACCAATAATATGTTCAAACCTATGGTAGAATAATTAATAAAAGTTGAAAACTCAAACTTGTATTTAAATATATGCAAGCAGATTTAAAGTCAAAATGATGCTAGATTAATAAATCGAGAGGGTAATTTTAATAGCTGATAAAGACTCTAACATTGCCACGTTTTCCTTTAAAAGTGCTACAGCGTATCAAAAAATATCCATGGCCTAGTGGTTATATCGACATGAACAAGAACAAATAAAAGCAACACTTTACTGGTTCAATTCCCGTTCTGGGCAGCTATTTTTTTTATTTTTATGAAGAAATAAAATGTGATATTTTACATACCGATTCTGGCTTATATACCGACTTTTTGGCTGCTCGTCGAATTGAAACTACTTCACACGTGACTCGTTCATATTCATGAGTTAGTACTAGTTTAAATATAGAGTCTGTAGCTTTATGCAAAAGTTGATCGACAAATGGCCGGCAGTCGACGTACAACATGGATCTCAATCATGAAGCTTAATCCTCGGTAATTAACCCATTTAAGACTTGTGTGGACTAAACACATTGTGTTTTATAAAGGTAGACAACTTTTACAAATAATATCCTTAAAATAGTAAAGAGTTACGTCTCAATCGAAGCGCCGTTTTCTCTAGAATTTCTCTAAAACTTATTTAACTAGTGTGCGTGCGAGGTGTTGCAGCTTATACTACCTCTCATGAACAGACTCGACAACACCCAGCAATCAATTGTCCCTTTTGTTTGTGTTCGTTACTTCCATGTTTGTTAGGGAATATAACTTGGCGGGGATATCTTTATTTACACTGCCCTGTTTATTGGTATAAAATCGGGTAAAAGTGAGGTTTGGTGCATCCTATAAGCTGGTTTAAACCCCGAGCGGCCTTTTTTGCCACTAGCCGTTCCAAGGAGGTAGCCCTATTGTCAACCTTTGTATGTCTGTGATGTCATACCTTGCATTTTATCCATCTGTGTAGTTGTTATTTGTTGCTGTGCGTGTTTGTGTGGTTGACTGTGCTACATTAAGCAATGAGAAAGCTTATATCAGTAGGATTTTATAAAGGATATTTCGTCAATAAAACATGTTTAAAAATATTCTTTACTCAAAAACATGCGATAACATGTTTAAAATGACCTATTAAATGTTTTAATTTTACAGTAGTATGCAAATGTTTTAGGCCAAAATTAAGGTTTTATTTCATACCACAGCCATCGCCGTTTTTGCTGCTTTAAAGAGGGGTTGGATGGGGTATGAAAGTTAATACTCGGACCACGTAATGTTATAAATGTCAAGCGAAATATTGTGCAAATTAAAACCACTGTGAATTTATAACGTTCTTTCACAACCATATTTCTTTATTAGACCTTACTCATATTGAAAACGGCAACCATGACAAATATGGCTGCCATAACTTAACGCATATTGATATTAATTTGAACGTTGAAGACTTAGCCGCGGCATAAATACCATTATCGTTTATCGTTTAAGTTTATGATTAGTTTAAATTAAAGTTTCATAAATATTTCCCTGATATTACTTTTATTATAATTGGTCAAGTATCATTTGCAAAAACAAAAACAGCTACAAAAATCAACAACATAATAATGATAACAACGAAATGATGGATATGCGTTTTGGACTCCCCTGAACACAGAAAATCTAGGATCAAGATAACTTGTGTCCGTGTAGAATCCAATTCATATCACATCGGTTATACACAATTTGACAAATGATATTAGCCCCAGACACAAGCTTGATGGGTTAATGTCTAAGAAAATGTGTAAGAAAAAAAAATGACAATATTACATATGCTTGATACCTTTAAAGTATAGATATATGGTATTTAAGTTAGACATTTACGAATTTTTATTAAACACTGAACTCAACCATTGTTGTCCGAATCCAGTCCTTGTAATAAGAGACACGAGTGAACACAGACGGCTTCTTATCACATGTTTTAGATCCCCAGGAAGTAACGCCATATTGGATAAATTTGTTGTTCACTTTACACACGAGAGGACCACCGCTGTCACCCTAGAACGAGAGGGTATGTACAATTAATACAAAACATACTAGCAAACCGACTGTCTCTGTCTCCCTAAAACGAAAGCGGATGTATAATAAATACAAAACATACTAATTAACGGACTGACGCTGTCTTCCTAGAACGAGAGAGGCTGTAAAACTAATACAAAACACACTTACAAATACAAACAACAGTTACATATACACAGTGTACGTAAGTATTCATATCACGTTAACCTGACAGGCTGATTAATACATTCGCATATCTGGCATATCCTCACCAGATATATGTGTATTGAATTCACACGTTTAGTATATACTCACCAGACAGGCTGATGTCTGTTTCTTGAATGCACACGCTTTGGTATATACTCACCAGACAGGCTGATATCTGTTTCTTGAATGCACACATCCGGTATATACTCACCAGACAGGCTGATACCTGTTTATTGAAAGAATGCACACATCCGGTATATACTCACCAGACAGGCTGATATCTGTTTATTGAATTCACACATCCGGTATATACTCACCAGACAGGCTGATATATGTTTATTGAATTCACACATCCGGTATATACCCACCAGACAGGCTGCTATCTGTTTAATGAATGCACACATCCGGTATATATTCACCAGACAGGCTGATGTCTGTTTCTTGAATGCACACGCTTTGGTATATACTCACCAGACAGGCTGATATCTGTTTATTAAAAGAATGCACACATCCGAGTATATACTCACCAGACAGGCTGATACCTGTTTATTGAAAGAATGCACACATCCGGTATATACTCACCAGACAGGCTGATATCTGTTTATTGAATTCACACATCCGGTATATACTCACCAGACAGGCTGATATATGTTTATTGAATTCACACATCCGGTATAAACCCACCAGACAGGCTGCTATCTGTTTAATGAATGCACACATCCGGTATATATTCACCAGACAGGCTGATATCAGTTTATTGAATTCACACATCCGGTATATACTCACCAGACAGGCTGATATCTGCTAATTGAATTCACAAATCCGGTATATACTAACCAGACAGGCTGATATCTGTTTATTGAATTTACACATCCGGTATATACCCACAAGACAGACTGATATCTGTTTAATGAATGCACACATCCGGTATATACTCACCAGACAGGCTGATATCTGTTTATTGAATTCACACATCCGGTATTTACTCACCAGACAGGCTGATATCTGTTTATTGAATTCACAAATCCGGTATATACTCACCAGACAGGCTGATATCTGTTTATTGAATGCACACATCCTGTATATACTCACCAGACAGGCTGATATCTGTTTATTGAATTCACACATCCGGTATATACCGACCAGACAGACTGATATCTGTTTAATGAAAGCACACATCCGGTATATACTCACCAGACAGGCTGATATCTGTTTATTAAATTCACACATCCGGTATTTACTCACCAGACAGGCTGATATCTGTTTATTGAATTCACAAATCCGGTATATACTCACCAGACAGGCTGATATCTGTTTATTGAATGCACACATCCTGTATATACTCACCAGAAAGGCTGATATATGTTTAATGAATACACACATCCGGTATATATTCACCATACAAGCTGATATCAGTTTATTGAATTCACACATCCGGTATATACTCACCAGACAGGCTGATATTTGCTTAATGAATTCACAAATCCGGTATATACTCAACAGACAGGCTGATATATGTTTATTGAATTCACACATCCGGTATATACCCACCAGACATACTGATATCTGTTTAATGAATGCACACATCCGGTATATACTCACCAGACAGGCTGATATCTGTTTATTGAATTCACAAATCCGGTATTTACTCACCAGACAGAATGATATCTGTTTATTGAATTCACAAATCCGGTATATACTCACCAGACAGGCTGATATCTGGTTATTGAATGCACACATCCTGTATATACTCATCAGACAGGCTGATATCTGTTTATTGAATTCACACATCCGGTATATACTCACCAGACAAGCTGATATCTGTTTATTGAATTCACACATCCGGTATATACTCACCAGACAGGCTGATATATGTTTATTGAATTCACACATCCGGTATATACCCACCAGACAGGCTGCTATCTGTTTAATGAATGCACACATCCGGGATATATTCACCAGACAGGCTGATATCTGTTTATTGAATTCACACATCCGGTATATACACACCAGACAGGCTGATATCTGCTTATTGAATTCACAAATCCGGTATATACTTACCAGACAGGCTGATATCTGTTTATTGAATTCACACATCCGGTATATACCCACCAGACAGACTGATATCTGTTTAATGAATGCACACATCCGGCCGGTATATACTCACCAGACAGGCTGATATCTGTTTATTGAATTCACACATCCGGTATTTACTCACCAGACAGGCTGATATCTGTTTATTGAATTCACAAATCCGGTATATACTCACCAGACAGGCTGATATCTGTTTATTGAATGCACACATCCTGTATATACTCACCAAACAGGCTGATATACGTTATTGAATTCACACATCCGGTATATACTCACCAGACAGGCTGATATCTGTTTATTGAATGCACACATGCGGTATATACTCACCAGACGGGCTGATATCTGTTTATTGAATTCACACATCCGGTATATACTCACCAGACAGGCTGATATATGTTTATTGAATTCACACATCCGGTATATACCCACCAGACAGGCTGCTATCTGTTTAATGAATGCACACATCCGGTATATATTCACCAGACAGGCTGATATCAGTTTATTGAATTCACACATCCGGTATATACTCACCAGATAGGCTGATATCTGCTTATTGAATTCACAAATCCGGTATATACTCACCAGACAGGCTGATATCTGTTTATTGAATTCACACATCCGGTATATACTCACCAGACAGACTGATATCTGTTTAATGAATGCACCCATCCGGTATATACTCACCAGACAGGCTGATATATGTTTATTGAATTCACACATCCGGTATATACCCACCAGACAGGCTGATATCTGTTTAATGAATGCACACATCCTGTATATACTCACCAGACAGGCTGATATCTGTTTATTGAATTCACACATCCGGTATATACTCACCAGACAGGCTGATATCTTTTTATTGAATTCACACGTCCGGTATATACTCACCAGACAGGCTGATATATGTTTATTGAATTCACACGTCCGGTATATACCCACCAGACAGGCTGCTATCTGTTTAATGAATGCACACATCCGGTATATATTCACCAGACAGGCTGATATCAGTTTATTGAATTCACTCATCCGGTATATACTCACCAGACAGGCTGATATCTGCTTATTGAATTCACACATCCGGTATATACCCCCCCCCCCCCAGACAGACTGATATCTGTTTAATGAATGCACACATCCGGTATATACTCACCAGACAGGCTGATATCTGTTTATTGAATTCACAAATCCGGTATTTATTCACCAGACAGGCTGATATCTGTTTATTGAATTCATAAATCCTGTATATACCCACTAGACAGGCTGATATCTGTTTATTGAATGCACACATCCTGTATATACTCACCAGACAGGCTGATATATGATAATTGAATTCACACATCCGGTATATACCCACCAGACAGGCTGATATATGTTTAATGAATGCACACATCCTGTATATACTCACCAGACAGGCTGATAACTGTTTATTGAATGCACACATCCGGTATATACTCACCAGACAGGCTGACATATGTTTATTGAATTCACAAATCCGGTATATACTCACCAGACAGGCTGATATCTGTTTATTGAATTTACACATCCGGTATATACCCACCAGACAGACTGATATCTGTTTAATGAATGCACACATCCGGTATATACTCACCAGACAGGCTGATATCTGTTTATTGAATGAATGCACACATCCTGGTATATACTCACCAGACAGGCTGATACCTGTTTATTGAATGCACACATCCGGTATATACTCACCAGACAGGCTGATATCTGTTTATTTAATTCACACATCCGGTATATACTCACCAGACAGGCTGATATATGTTTATTGAATGCACACATCCGGTATATATTCACCAGACAGGCTGATATCAGTTTATTGAATTCACACATCCGGTATATACTCACCAGACAGGCTGATATCTGCTTATTGAATGCACACATCCGGTATATACTCACCAGACAGGCTGATATCTGTTTATTGAATTCACACATCCGGTATATACCCACCAGACAGACTGATATCTTTAAAATGAATGCACACTTCCGGTATATACTCACCAGACAGGCTGATATCTGTTTATTGAATTCACACATCTTGTATTTACTCACCAGACAGGCTGATATCTGTTTATTGAATTCACATATCCAGTATATACTCACCAGACAGGCTGATATCTGTTTATTGAATGCACACATCCTGTATACACTCACCAGACAGGCTGATATATGTTTATTGAATTCACACATCCGGTATATACCCACCAGACAGGTTGATATCGGTTTAATGAATGCACACATCCTGTATATACTCACCAGACAGGCTGATATCTGTTTATTGAATTCATACATCCGGTATATACTCACAAGACAGGCTGACATATGTTTATTGTATTCACACATCCGGTATGTACCCACCAGACAGACTGATATATGTTTAATGAATGCACACATCCGGTATATACTCACCAGACAGGCTGATATCTGTTTATTGATTTCACACATCCGGTATATACTCACCAGACAGGCTGATATCTGTTTATTGAATGCACACATCTGGTAAGGCTCTATCAGGCTATCCCAATTACTCCTCTTGTTACACTCTGTGTTCGGAAGGATACTAACTTCAGCCTCGACAAGTTTTGGGGACAAGTCATTGGTAGCGCTCTTTTCTGAAATTGGTAGTGTGATAATTACTAAGGTGTATATCTAAGATATGGCAATTCACAGGACAATTATATTCTTTAAAGAATCAGTCCTTAAATTGGAAGAAGAAGATATGAGTAGTCTGACGCGTTTAAGTTTGAACGACGATTAAGTATATGCATAAATAACAATTAGCTGGTGTATGCAGCAATGGTTTTACTGAATTCAGATAGTGAGGTTCTTATGTCACTTGGACGTATTTTCTGACACTGCATTGACCTGTTAGTGGCATATGTCGGATTATAGCAATGATGCGGTATTGTAAGCAGGGTTATTACAATAAATCAATGTACAGTGGAAATTATATTGACTGCAGTACAAACAGTTTTATAGCATGAAGAGACGATAGTTATTTAAAAGAAAAATTGTATAGTATACATACATTAATATGGACAATGTCGTAATTATAAAAGTGACATCGCGATACGACAACGCGTCAGTACGATACAACATCACGACAATGCCCTATCTCAATGCGATACGACAGCGTAGTTTTTAAACATTCAAACTATAAAGCATAAGCCATAACTATTTTAATTTTTAGCCGCGTTTTCAAAAACATGGCTTATAGATTAGTGAAAACCGGGCAGGCGGCGGCGGCTGGCGGGCGGGCGGGCTTCAACATATTGTGTTTTTTTTTATATATCTCAGCATTACCATGTCCGATCTTCATCAAACTTTAACAGCACCTTCCTCTCATCAAGCTCTGACCATTTCCTGAAAACTACGTCACTACGACCTACTTTATCCAAAATATGCGTTACGTTAACCTTTTTGTTTAAGTTTGGGCGGGGGGTGGGAATTAAGTTTTTGTTATATCTCAGCATTACCAGTCTGATCTTCCTCAGCTGTTAACAGCAGTTTCCTCTCACCAAGCACTGACCATGCGTCCAAAAATGGTCACTGAGACCGACTTTCTCTAAAACATGCGTTATGTTATGTTAACTTTTTTGTTTAAGGTTGTGCGGGCGTGTGTGATAGGGGGCCGGGATTAAGTATTTGCTATATCTCAGCATTACCATGTCCGATTTTCATTCAATTTTAACAGCTCCTTCCTCACATCAAGCACTGACCATATCCTGGAAACGAGATCACTGTGACCTACTATCTCCAGAATGTACCTTATGTTAATCTTTTTGTTTGAGTTTTTTTTTGTTATAATCTCAGCATCACCATACCCGATCTTCATCAAATTTTAACAGCACCTTCCTCTCAGCAAGCACTGACCATATCCTGTAAACTAAGTCACTGTAACCTACTTTCCCCAGAATGTACCTTACGTTAACCTTTTTGTTTAAGTTTTTGTTTTATATCAGCCCCTTCCTCATCAATTATTTTTATATCTCAGCATTGCCATGTGCAGTTATTATTAAACATGGACAGTTGTTGACATGTACCAAACATCATAGCATTGCGCTGAAAATGAAAACTAGGTTTCAACATTAAAGCATCCTCCCACCACCCAAAATACAATCTATCTAGACAAGCTCTATTAAATAGTTTCACCAAACACACAGGCACTCATCTTTAACATATTGGAAAACCCGACTTTAACGCCACCAGGCGTTTCTCTCTTGTTTTTTCATAAGTTGGTTGGTTGGGAAAAAAACAACCCTTTAAAACTTTTAAAATACATATTTCCAGATAGTTCATATTGTCCTTCAACTATTCTAGTTGTCAAGAGAGAATATCTTGAGAGATCAATCACTGAAGAGAGAATGCTCGATGTCGCAGTCATTGCGAGATCCGACCTCACATTTTACCCTTTGATACCATAGCTATAATTCGAAATATGCCATTAACAGGTCAATGCAGTGTCAGAATATACGTCCCAGTGACATAAGAACCTCCCTATCTGAATTCAGTAGAACCAAGGAAGCCAACCGAGTTGGTACCTGGATTGAATCTATTACCTTTATCGGTTGTTTAGGTAGCCTACCGTCCTTTATAGTCTACTTGGAATATATACTGAACAAAACACGTTTAGCACGACTTTTTAGGGGAATAGATTGAACACATGGACAGCGATATAATTGTTTGAAGATATTAGAAATGCTAGTTAAGGATATTATTTGAACAATTATGCTATTTTATTATTTTCTAAGGGAAGTAACAGAATTACCTCCCATATATTAAAAAAAACTTATTTCATTATACAACCGTATTGCTTTGAACAAAGTTAATGCTTAGCATTGACAATAACTGTTCATTCTGTCAGTGTGTAAAACGATTATTATGCTCATACAAAAACATTCCAAATTTCGTAATTTTAAAATTACCTCCCTTTTCATTGAAAAGAGAACGATATTCGGTAACCTATAAAAGTATTTTCCCATAATCTTTGCTTTATTTTTACAAAATGACCTTGTTACAAATGACTTTGTAGCATAATTATTGCTCATAGCTATGTCACTTTTTCACTGATCCCAAACCTACACGGCTTTTGAATCTCGTCTATGGAATAACATGTATTTTTTATTGCACCTCGCAAAAAATCCTAGGAATTTCATTGGATTAGAGCGGTCACATGGTGACCCTCTATTATTCTATAGTGGGTCAGTAGATTTCATAGAGGGTCAATATGGACTACAATTCCGATTCAAAGTTTAAATCATTTGCATATAGTTCTTTAAGGCGTTAGTAACAAACATAATAAGTAAATTGATAATGTTTTTAAACTGTACCGGTCGTGACGTCAACGTCATGACGTCAAATTACGCGAACATCTCAATGACGTTGACGTTCCATTAGAATGGGTTACATATCGGTGTTTGCCTTAAAAAAGGTGCTCGATGCAATAAATCTCGATGCAATAAATCAGTTATTGAGTTTGTTACTGACCCCCTACAGAAATATGTGGGGTCAGCCAGATATATAAGGGGACTCGGCTATTGCCTCGCCCCCTACAATTTTACTGACCCCACATCTTTCTGTAGGGGGTCAGTAACAATGCCAATGAATAATAATGTCCTAAATTTATTTTGCTCAGTATATGATGGTTGTATGAATGTTTTTTTTTGTTGTCATTTTCAGCAAAAATTAAGCTACTTATGACGGTCGATGTTTTCGTGGTGGAGGAAGACCACCCACTTTATCCTTGGTAGAGCCAGTACTGTATACCTCCCACCATCCGTAGGAACCGACACTTTCTGACTTGACAAGTCCAGATACCAGTGTGATTCGAACCCACTGCTAATTATAAGGAATTTAAGGTGTCAGACCAGTCAGGAAATACTTCAGAGATGTAGAAATTGAAATAGTTCCATGAAAAATCCAAACATTCTCATTTGCAAGTGTTTTTCTTAGGATTGATTTTCATTTCACAGTTAAAGACATTTTCTATAGTTTGTTCTGCATAACAGATTTTCTTTAAACTTTTTGTACAGTAAGTCTGTTATATATATAGACAGAAAAGGCACAAATAATGGTAGGTCACCATGATTGTTTTAAAAAATAATGTGTGATGCCACCGTCATGTCAATCTGTCCAAAAAGTTGAACAAGTCCATGAAATAGCTAAATAAGACATTTTTGAAGTCTAATCATTTATTCATTGATCACAATTCTGCTAAAATTGTATTGAAGTAAAGATCATTTAATTACTATAACATTTAAAGCTCATCTTTATGTAAAACCTATATTTTTTTACAAAATCTGTTGAGACCATTACCACAATTTATGCACAAATTAGCCCATAATGTTACAATTTCCTTTTTTTTTTGCATGTTCCCAATAATAGAATTTGTTTAAACTTTCAAAGCACATAGTTTAACATATATAAAAACAAAATGTGCAATAAAAATGATAGGTCCCCATGCTTGTTTAGAAAAAAACAATTGAAACCCTACCCCTATGCTAAAAGGCCAAGTTTTGTATGAAATTATATAGAAATGGTATATTTTTCTTTTTCGTCACGTTCCTAATAACAGAATTTGTTCAAACTTCCTAGGTACTTATTTGAACATATATTTAGACAATATATGCAATTAAATTTATAGGTCACCATGCATAGTGAGATAGTAATATAGGTTTTTGGAACCGTACCTTTATGCTTAAATTTTTTAATTTTGTTGGAATTTTTACAAAATGCTATATTTTCCCTATTTTATGTATATAATAATAGGCCTTTATTTGAAGGGAATGTAGCGACACGGCCAAACAAGCTCTGTTATTGAGAGTTCTGAAAAAATTGGAAAAAGGTGAAAGAATTATCAAAACCGGATGATAAACAAAAAAGATATGATCATTTAAAGGTTATTCTAAAACAAATATTGGAGCCGCCAATTTTAGAACTATGACGTCATAGTTCCATGTTACCATATATGGAATATTGATAAATATCATTTAAAACGAAGAAAATCACTGCAATTTTTTTTTTTTTGACTGGTGATATAAAGTATTATTGCCATCAAGTATTACATATTTTTCATACAGTTGCTGTCAATTTCCCCCTATAAATCAGTAAATTTTCATATTTATAAATATTCCATATATGGTCATTTAGAACCGTGATGTCATAGCTCTCAAAATGGCCGCTTCCATATCCGTTTCAACAGAAACTTCAAATGATCATATCTTCTTTGTTTATTATCCGATTTTGATAATTCTTTCACCCTTATTCAAGTATTTCAGAACTCTCAATAATAAAGATGGTTTGGCTGTGTCGCTACATTCCTTTTAACTAAAGACGATAAATAAAATAAAAATAAAAAAAATAAAAAAATAAAAAAAAAAAAAAAAATTCAAAAAAAAAAAATCGGAAAAAAAAGACAAAAAATACAACTAGACATCAAAAACAGCATTCCTGTAAATTTGTAGGAAAATCCATCCAATAGTTTTAGAAGAGAAGTCGCCCAAAAAAGCTGCGCTTGTAAAACTACAAAAAATGCCTTTAAGTTTACCATGATGTTAAAGTGTCATGTCTGTTGTCATGAATAACAAGTATTTCACTGTGTTTTTCAGGACTCTCTTCGGCGTGTATGAGTTTGGTAGAGATGAGGCTCGACATGTGTGTTTGTATTTCAACAGATGTATATTGTAAATGAATGACATGAGAGCCAAAGCTGTGTGATTCACAGGATTAAAATATATATAAGTGAACGAATGTTGTGGAACTTGTTGGAGACTGAGTCCAGGTTTATTTTTCATTGTGTTCAATGGGCTTTTTTTCACCGGTCTGACACCTTAAACGAGCAGCTTACTTATGCTAGATATTCCCCAGCCGGTCATGTAACACAAGGTAGAACTGGTCACCGACTCGCTCTCCGCTAGGGCTGGAATTGGAGCAACGTTTTTGTTTATGGTGACTTTGCTCGTCAGATGCAGCAGGGCAATGTCGTGGCTATACAGGGACATCAGCGTACCGGTGTAGTTTGGATGCTAAAATGGAACCACACATATACGTACATGTTCAAGTAGCTATCACACCAACAGCTGCCAAATTTACAAAATATGTACACAAACAAGCATCAAACGCTACCGTCCTTTGAGGATTTAGGTGAAATTCATCATAGTGTACAACATATATCTGGTCATCGCATAATCAAAGAGGAAAGCATAGTGGCGAACTGTAAATGGGTCAACCACTAAACATGGTTGCAAAATGATAGAGTCATAACCTCTTTTAAATGAACTTGTGAACAATGCTAATAAAGAGGTATGAAAGTGATTATGACGAAGGATCTTACGAAGTTTGTAAATCACATCAGCATAGAAGTGATAGTCATTGTCGTAGAATAGTTCTTTAAATTGCCTTTGTGTTTTAAAAATAGACCAGAATTGCGATAATAAAACTTTGCAATGGTTTTTCAACGTTTATTTTAACAGTAGCCCAGATGGAGTAGCTTCTTAGTTCTACACAGATTACGAAAATTCAAGTCCTCAACTACAATCTATTGAAGAACAAATAAGTTGAGAAACAGCTCGCTGAAAATCCCTATCGAAGTGGTGATAATTAACAATATCAAACTTAAAATCATCTCTCTTGTCATAATTAGTTCGTTCTCCATGTTCAATAGAGGGATATGCATCGAGAAAAGAAGCTGCAGTATCAGAAATATGAGATTTGTTGAGGAGTTCTTTAGGATGATTGTATAATAGACTGGACAAGTCATACGTTCTGTTAGCTGACAGTTGACGATTACTGCACATTTCATCAAGAAAGTCTCCTGAATTGTAATTGACAAAATGAATTAATCCAAGAGTTGTCCAGCTTTAGCACAATACTGTTTAACGTGATATTTAACGGCAGTAAGACAAAGTGTTAACACATTGGGTGTACTTGTATTGGCGCTGGCACTAAAATCAGAAGGAAACAAAAACACCATCTTTATAAGATTTTTGTGTAATTTTGGAATCCAGTACATTATTGGAAGTTTGTTTTGCTTTTCTTCTACACATGCCTTGGAAACGGTGCAAGAGTTATATATGTGAAAACAAGGTCCTCCTCATTAGATTGACGTAGTGCTCCAAAGTTCCAGAAATACAACTTGATGTAATGGAGGCGTCAAACAATAATTACATTATTACCTGCTTTATCAGCAGGAACTAAAACAAATTCCCGATTTAAAATTATGAAACGAAAGAAGGTCTCGGAGGAAATAAAATGGGGTTAACTGTATAATTTGTTAAGGGTATCTAGGATTTTAAAGCTTTTTTCCAAGTAGAATGGGAGTTGTGGTCCGCATGTTCTATACAACAATATTTTATAATACAATCCTCAATGGATCTACGACAGACATCAATCATTGAAGGCAATCTATACTTCGGCCTTCAGAATACAAATGTCTTTACTAAATCCAAATTACCATTGATGAGATGACGAGCCTGGCAAACAATTTGAATTTTTACTCTCACTACAATTTGTCGATGCAGAAAATATTTATTTATTTCTAAACTGATAACAAAGTATATTAGACTTGAGTAATTATTGTTGACTTTACCACAACAATGTGTGACACCAGCATGGTCTGCTCTGTGCCCTCCATGACGTCACGATCAAATTCGCCTGCAATCACTTTAACGGAAGCGGACCTGAAGTATGTAATCAAAACTGTTTGGAGCACATAAGCAAACATCAGTTATTATAATTTTGTGTATCTAAAAGGATAACTTATAATAACAATAAAATACTCTCACGCTGTATATCAGTATGAATTAAGTCCAGTTGTTTCTTTTGGACTAAAATTAAAAAAAGACAAAGAAGTTGAAAATTGACTAGAGATCTGCACGCTCTTCACTTGTATAATGATGGTTCAGTCGATTACCTTAAAAGGTGTCTGCAATCTGATCACTTCAAGAAAATCGGTACGGACAGACGGAAGGACGATCAGATGACAAAGTGACGCAGATATGCTCCTTCTCCAAGGCATTTATATAAACATTGACGTAAATATTAAGTGTGTTATTTATGTTTCTTTACAAATATAATTTAAACATTTATTTACGTCACATCCGGGTTGCGTACGCAATGTGCCGCTGTAAGGACCACATCATAGGCTATAAGTGATCCGCCACATTTAAACTTAAACTGGTCATCTTGCAAAGTGTTGATAGCTACCTGTATTCATAAAAAATATACTGAAAGGAAAAAGAAACGAAGGGTGCGTATTTCCGCTATATATTGTATGTTTAATATGCTACTGATAATCGAATGGTACAGGGCGACATTAGGCCTGTCCTTTTAGAAAGAAGGTTTAAACAGCACTGAACACACCAATGGTTACCCCTTTACAGTTTCATTATCGTCAGAATGCGCATTTGGCTCAAGGAGGTGAGCAAACTTAGGCTTTAAATGTTGCAATTACTTAACATTAAATACAGTACTGAACTGGCTCAATTTTTCAAAGAGGAACTTCAGCATTTATGAATTTCTTGTTACAACGTGTACTGTGATTAAAACGTCTACAACGTCACAGTTGTGTTCTTTCTCTAACTAACTGCACTTTTTTTTTTACAAAACATCTTGGGATTTGTTTGGAATATATTTGGAATTAAGTGTGCAGTATATGCAATATATAGCGGAAATACACACCCTGCGTTTCTTTTTCCTTTCAGTATAGTATATAAATTATGATGGAATACTACTAGCGTATGCGGCATATAGATGGATTGGACTGTATACGATTTCTCATTAATTAAGTCATCTACACGACAGCAACATTGTCTCGGTGTAGTGAATCATTTATTTATGTATCTATCACCTATGTATCGCCTATGTATCACCTTTGTATCATTTTATCTTTGAAAAGGCGTGACAACAATGACAAAACTCCTAAATGTCAGCGTACTGAGTTTATGTTTGAGGCATACTACTGTTGTACGCCATTTATCGGTAACATTTTAGTTGTCTATTTGGTTTATATCTAACTTATGTTTTTCAAAAGCAGTTTAATTAAAACCTAGGTCATTTCAATATATTGGGTAGTTTATCTCGACGACACGTAGCTGAAACATTACATCGACTTTCTTGCATGATTAGACTATTACAGCTGTTGGTGGTTTGATTGGTGTTTTACGTCATTTTCAGCACATTTTAGGCTATATATAACGGTTGATATTTTCGTGGTGGAGGCAGATTACCCACGTTTTACTGGATATAATCATTACTGTATACCGACTGCCATCCATAAGAATCGACACGTTCACACTTAACAAGTCAAGCTCCCAGTGGGATGCGATACCCCCAGCGATGGGAGGCGAGAACGTTTCAAGCGCAGCGTCTTTACCATCTCGGCCACTGAGGCGATAATAAAACATAGTAACCATGTAAGTAATACTTTGTTCCCACATAAACGGATTTTGATTTTTACTCATTAACTACATTTGAATGCAGGTAGTATATAGTTGCATTCCAATTACATCTAACGAGTCTTCGTCTCAGCTATTGTTATTTCTCAAACCTAGAGCGTTATTACATGGAACCTAGACATTAAAGCTTGACGATGATTCAGCTACATAGAGGTTAAATAATCAACACTGTTTTCGTATTACGGGATATAATTACCGAGGCCAGTTCACATACCTAGTTTAGATATGTGAACTGGCCGAGGGAATTATATCCCGTAATACGAAAGCAGTGTTGATTAACTTATATATTACATTTATTTACAAGAATATGCCTTTAAGTCGATAAATATTTCTGGATTCACTCATTTCACTAGGGCTCTACTTTGCCTTACTTTCAAACTTCGCGCATGAATACACCACAACTGTCACAACAATGTAAATAAAAACATAGTTCCGGCAAACTCTTATAATTTTCCTAAGGATTGATTTCCCAAGGGAATTACAACTTTTAATTCCATCAGAATCACAGGCAGAAATGTAATATATAACATAATACAGCTATTGACCAAATGAAAGTACAGCTATTGACCAAATGAAACTACGGCTAAGGAACAACGACAGTACAGCTATTGAACACGTGAAAGTACAGCTATTGGACAAACGACAGTACAGCTATTGAACACGTGAAAGTACAGCTATTGAACAAACGACAGTACAGCTATTGAACACGTGAAAGTACGGCTATTGAACAAACGACAGTACAGCTATTGAAAACGTGAAAGTACGGCTATTGAACAAACGACAGTACAGCTATTGAACACGTGAAAGTACGTCTATTGAACAAACGACAGTACAGCTATTGAACAAACGACAGTACAGCTATTGAACACGTGAAAGTACGGCTATTGAACAAACGACAGTACGGTTATTAAACACGTAAAAGTACGGCTATTGAACAAACGACAGTACAGCTATTGAACATGTGAAAGTACGGCTATTGAACAAACGACAGTACATCTATTGAACACGTGAAAGTACGGCTATTGAACAAACGACAGTACAGCTATTGAACACGTGAAAGTACGGCTATTGAGCAAACGACAGTACAGCTATTGAACACGTGAAAGTACGGCTATTGAACAAACGAACGTACAGCTATTGAACAAACGACAGTACAGCTATTGAACACATGAAAGTACGGCTAAGGAACAAACGACAATACAGCTATTGACCAAGTGAAAGTACACCTATTGCTCAAACGACAGTACAGCTAATGAACAAATTTAAGTACAGCTATTGAACAAACGACAGTACAGTTATTGACCAACTGAAAGTACGGCTAAGGAACAAACGACAGTACAGCTATTGACCAAATGTAAGTACGGCTAATGAACAAACGAAAGTCAAGATTATAAACAAAGACAGTACAGACAGATGACAGTACTTGTGTTGTCAACTGAAGTTGACGTTTAATTATAGATCGTAAGTGTAAACAACAAAAGAACACGGATTTGTGATTTAAAAATAATGATGTGCTGCTTACTTACTATTACGCACTTGTTTTGAATAAACGAGAATACAAGTTATAAAAACACATTTAATTCTTAGTTGTGTTAAAATGCAACTGTGGTTTTATTCTAAACAGTCTGTGTCTGAAAACAAAGTTTACCTGAATGACACACACGTAAACAAAGGTGTAATTGTTTCCTTTTTACATTATTATATAAGAGTTTTATGGGAACACAAGGATTAAACAAACAATGTTTTATAAACTAAAACCTAATACTTTATATATACTAGAATTAAAGTGACAAAATGAGAATCAACAACTGCGCACTCGATGTTAAGATAGGGCATCAGTATTTATATAAAATCAAAGCTCTGAAGATACTGGAGTGTTGGATAAACGTTTAATATGTGATGTTTGATGTTGTAGTTTGTTTTCTTTTTCTTATACATTTAATAACAGCATTGTTTAACTTAAAAATTAGAATATTTGGATGTGTGAGGTTTGTTGAACTCTCGACCGAACATTGTATAACTCATTGTATAGCATTGTCAGAATTCAGTGTTTTGGTTCAACGGGAAGAAGTCAACGTGTGTAAGTGATATTTTATGTTTCATTTGATTGAACTCTGTGTCCAGTTATGCCGTAGCGTCATGTTCATATTATATTTCCTCATTAGCCGCTCTCATTCACAAAATAGCTTATCAATTCGTTCAGGGGTTATAAAGGTGCGTATACGTATGTCGTATGTGACAGTAACAAAGAGAGGAGAAGCTGGTTTTCATAACAGACAATATATTCATACGCCAGTATATTCCTACGCCAACAAAACTAAACAGACGATTTAACTTAATATTAATAAGCACTTGGATAACGCCATGATATAAACAATAAAACAGACGGGTACACATATATCTTTATATTATTTAATGCCATTTTACAGCTTAATTCAATCTGTGAGCACAATAATTATAATCATTTTCTCGAGTTTTATACTGCACTATTTTAACCGATGTGGTAGTAAATTATTATTAAAACTAGTGTTATTCACTATCATCTAGAATACATAATGTCACACATTGTTGTATTTTATCCTGCTGGTGGTACTACGTTTGCCAAACTTTTGCTAAATCGAGCAATCCCGTAGAAAGAATCTAAAACTAATACAATGTCGGTTTAGTTTACCCATTTTTAAGGTTAAGTTCATTGTAACCTTGGCCTTTGTCATAATGACCCCAAACGCAGTACCTGTATGACTATCCCAATGCAAACATGTATGCAATGGTTACTGAAGATTAAACTAAAATTAACTAATAAAAAACGAAAGCGCAGACGACGGCGCCAAAGATAAAACATATATTTTGGCAAATAGTGGAGGTAAAAGAGGTAAACGAGGTAAACGAGGTTAGAAGTTATATAATTGCGAAATTAAAACCTCGTTAGTATATCTAGTACCTGCCATGCCCGATTCGACATAGAAGCCGTGGCTCCACCCACTATTTGTTTCTTCACTGGATCTAATGTGCTGAGGGTATCTTTCTTCCCCTTGGCCGGTGATTGTTTCCCAGTTGAATCAGTCGCTGACTTTTTAGGTAAACCATTAACTGCAATAATCACCGTATATCATATATAAGAGTTTAGCACCACATTTTAGGAAAATAAGATTAAATTCTGGGTAAGGATGTGCTTTTCAAAACAGAATATGTTATTTAATTATTTTCTTAACAAAGTATCAGAATTACCTCCCATATATTAAAAATAAATTATTTCAATATACAATTATAATGTTTTGACAAAAATGAATGTATGGCATTGACAATACCTGCCCATTCTGTCATTGTTTAAAAAACGCTGAAATGTGTTCAAAAACGATTGTTATTCTCAAACAAAAACATCCCAAATTCCGTGATTTTAAAATTACCTCCCTTTTCATTGAAATGAGAACGTTTTTCGATAACCTATAAAAGTATGTTCCCATAATATTTGCTTTATTTTTATCACCGGCTTTGTTTACAAATGACTTTGTAGAAATAGTATTGGTCATATCTATGTCCCTTTACCATTGAACTCGAACATACACGGCTTTGTATCTCGTCTATGGAATTGACATGTAGTTTATGCGCTAAATTATTTTGTCTCAGTATATTGAATGATAAACTCAATATACTGATAATGCAACCTGATCGTTTTGCCTATATAACTTATGCGATGGACTCATATTTCAAAATGATATGGAAAGAAATATAGTTGTTTAATGAGTTTTAGATGCAACTGTAGGCTAAGGATATGCTTAAATATGGGCTTGAATTAATTTTAAACCATTTCTGATTGGTATCTCATCAATATTTAGGAAATAATAAATACATACGTGTATTTTATCGGTGAAAAAAATAGTTAGAAAATCGGATGATTGGTAATTAAATCACGAGTGTGTTAGCACGAGTGATTTAATTACTCGCATCCGAACGGCTATTGTGGGAGGCACTATATATTATCTCGGAGGTCAAGGTTATCAGGCTGCTATGTTTACAGGCGTATACAGCGTTCTGCGCGGTATAGTATGTTTAAATACACTAGTAGTCACGTGACAAACAATTAAGCCATTGCTTACGTCATATAGCTTGCGCTGTATGAGGTTAAACGTTCTCAGCTTGTTCAAGATGCTTAATGTTATGGGTACTGATTCATATGATGTTTATATCGGAACGTGTACGGAATCCTGTTCGTGCCATATTAGAACCTCGAGAATACGCGAGGATGATTAACGGGTTTATTCGCCCTAGTAAATGAACGCGAAAACACGAAAACTCGACGTTTTGCGCGAAAACGCGACGCGAAAACCCGTTAATCATCGTCGTGTTTTCGAGTAAAATTTCGTAGTTTGCTATTAAATCTGGCAGGTCGAAAACACGAAAACACGAAATTTAAGATTTAAAACCTCGCGTTTTTTTTCGCTTTTTTGCCCCAGGACGATTTTGAGGAGTGATTATTTTGCCGAGACAAATATACGGGACTAAATGTTCGTCTTTGTTTACATCATCACCGTACGCATTTCCCGCCAGTCACACGGTCATAATTATATACTACGTTTACCTCTAGGGACGGGCCGTAACTAATGTTGTAGAACTTGTGGCCCAACCCTTTTGCAAACTATTTTAAATGTTGCAATAAAATATGTTTAAACCATATACTCGGCAAAATGGCCCGGAGGCGCAAACGCGAGGTTTTAAGTCTAAAATCTCGTGTTTTCGCGTTTTCGACTTGACAAATTTGATAGCAAACTACGAAATTTAACACGAAACTACGATAATGATTAACGGGTTTTCGCGTCGCGTTTCGCGCAAAACGTCGAGTTTTCGCGTTCAATTACTAGGTCGAAATCCTGTTAATCATCCTCGCGTTTTCGTGTTTTCGGGGCGAAAACACGAGGTTCTAATATGGCACGAACTTGATTCCATAGACGTGTGCAAGTTTGGGAGCATGGCAAGCTTGTTGTAATTAACAATTCATTAAAATTACTGTTGAGTTGTCTTCGTGACGTTTATTTACCAAGTGACGTCATGTAACGTGGCGCTTCCAACGGATGAAATATACGCGGAGAATTAATGGAACAACCGAATAACATACAGTTGTCTCTTTTCTTTGTGTATATGAAAGACTGCACAGGTCGTGTTAGAATTCATGTTAAAGTTGATTTGTTTTATTAATTTTTAATTAAATCCTTGACTTTGTCAACCCTTTTGTGTTTGTGATGTCTTATTTGGCCTTTTATTCACCTTTAACTTAGTAAGCGTATTGGTATGACTCTGATGGCTAAAATAAATGCATACCATATTTTCTGAAAGTTATCTTTCAATAGAGACCTTAAAAACACTTTAAACAATAAACCTTCTATAGAAGATAATATGAAAAATATCCATGGTGTGTTATAACTGGTTCGGTATACATATAAATAAACAGTAGTAGTTGTCGATTTGGTGATTTACTGTTTTATATATTTATTTATTTTTAGAAAATACATAAAACATAGAACATGCAATGCGTTCATATTCAATATTATTTTAAAGTTTTTTAAAAACGTAATAAACAAGAAAAGATTAAACAAACTTACCACTGTTTCGTTCGTCAAAAAGAATGAAAATCACGAAAACAAGTTTGAAAATCCATTTCATGCTTGTACCTATGTTGAACATCCAAACACTACGTTTACCTCTAACTGACAATAAAACATAATGTTCATGTTTTATATGTTGCAAAATGTACGTGAACATGACCGATGACTTGACGTCATTAGCATATCAAATGTCAGAGGGAAACATTAAGAAAATCAATTATAACTGCTTGTCAATTACACAAAAACGTTGTAACTATAGCAAATGAATAAGACAACAAAACAAAGTAAACAGTTTAAAAGAGAATAATAAATGTGTTGAAAAAAGAAAAGAAAAAAAAAAGATAAACAAATAACTGTGTCAACTACGAATTGGTGGATTTTAATTGTGAACGATATACTGTATAGAAGATAGGTTCATACAGTGTGTACACTTTTGGAGAGTACGACCACTGGGGTTATATTGCAACTAAACTGTTGTAAAACGTACTTGTTGGTATGGCACCATGTTTCCTTTTTATACTACTACATACAGACTTTTACTCTTAACAACAGTTTAACAACTAAAATTCCATGTAAAGTATGCATAGGCAAAAAGGCGTTTACAAGCGGCCTTTACCGCAATTGAAAAAAGTTGTGACTGAATCTTGTAATCAGACCTATAACTCAAGATATTTATATACGAGAAGAGGTCGTTGTACCTTTGTTTTTTGTATTATAAACAGTTATCGTTATCGGTTACGAACTGTCATCCTTGAAACTATCTCGGTGTAAGGAAAACCAGTTGACCTTTGGTCCGTTAAGCTGATAACGTTCTTGTTCTAAATTAATCAGCAATTAAGTAGTAACCTTTCTGTTATTGGCATACCACAAACAGATCTGGGCTCTAGTATAAGACGATCTTGTTGGTGGATATATTTTCCATTTATGGCATGCTTATTGACTTTGCGTGCTATATATAGTCTATCTCCGTGTACTTCTTTTCTACAGTTATTACATGTAATAAATTGGTTTTCATGCATTTGTTCGCCGTTTGTTCGTGGTTAACTCTACTGGCCGAAGGCCTGCAGAGATAATGGGATGGCGAGTTGTCTGCCGTCCGTCGTCCGTCGTCGTCCGTCTTCGTCCGTTAACTTTTGACTTGTGAATACGATAGGACCTTCGTTAATAATCAGAACTTTACCAAACTATGTAAGGGCCTCGGGTCAGAAAAAAATGCATATATTGTCCCAGTGTGAATGTATTTGATTCTAGTTGCGTATGGCCATTTAGGGACTCGAGGCACAGCATATACAAGACCGGATTTGTCTTCTGAGTATAGGAGCCCCTCTATAGGGGTACAATTTGGGCAGCTTGCAGTAATTTACTATTACAGATGTTCGGTTATTTCTTAGTTAAGGATGTGTAGATGCGCAATAATTTTTCGTATTTTAGCTCCAACCGCTGGGCCCCATAGACGGTAATCAGGTAAAAGCCCAAAACATGCATATCGTGTCCAAATGTGAATGCATTTGATTATAATATGTTATGGTCATTTAGGGACTCGAGGCACAACTTATATAAAGGGGTTTTGTCCTCCTGTCTCTACAGGGGTACACATTGAGCAGCTTGCAGTAAATTACTGTTATAGAGTTTCGGCCTTATGACATAGTTCAAGTTCGCGTATATTGTTTTTCTTAGTTAGGGTGTGTAGATGCGCAATAATGTCTCGGATTTTCGCTTCACCCGCTGGGGACCGCTAGGGGGTAATATCGTCAAAATCACGAAAAGTAACATATCTTGTCCAAATGTAACTGCATTTGATTCTAATTTGGTATGGTCATTTAGGGACTCGAAGCAAAACATATATAAAACGGGTTTTGACCTCCTGCATAAAGGGGCACCTCTACAGAGGTACAACTTGGGGAACTTGCACTAATTTACTATTACGGAGTTTTCGCATTGTGACGCTAATTTCTTCTGTACCATTTAAGATATCAAGTTCACCTGAAGTGTATTTCTTAGTCAATGATGTGTAGATGCACAATACGTTTTCGTATTTTGTCTCCATCCGCTGGGGCCCCTAGGGAGTTATCGAGTATTGCATATCATGTCCTAATGTGAATGCATTTGATTCTAAGTTAGTATGGTCATTTAGGGACTCGAGGAACGACAAATAAAAACGGATTTTGTCCGATTGATCGGGAGCGATGAGGAAATAGAAGGTAAACGAATGGCTGATCATGTGAGTCAGGCATGAATGGTTTTCATACTTGTCTGAGATTTCTTTTATATTAACATTCTAAACAAGTTCGTTAAAGGTCAGATGAACATTAAATATGACAACTAAGCAAAATATAGCATTCTCTTTTAGTAAATCTAGGGCAATAACTATGTCAATACTAAACATATCTAGCTGATTTTCAAAGTTGTCCAAGCTTATATCGATATCCCCAATCAGGCCATATTTGGTAAAAATCTGGGCTCCGTTTAATTAAACAACTTACGACTATTTTGTTCGTAAATCAATTTCTTAAATGCTTCACTATAAATTACACTTTTCAAATAAACTTGATTTCATTTAATTTTCTTATACATGTGATAGTTTTGCACAAACGATTGTCTACATTGAATGCTTTGGTGAAGTAAAAGAAATATTTTAAAATTTGAGACTTATCGTAAGATGTTTTATAAAACGGGGCCAGACGTTTAATGAAGGCCTTATCGTCTTAACCTTTATTTACACTGTCCTGTTTTAATGGGATGACAGTTTGGTGTGTGAGGTTTGGTGCACCCTAGAACCGGTTTAACCCCTCCAGTGGCCTACTTTGCCCCTGGCCGTTGCAAGGCGGTAGCCCTATTGTCAACACTTTTGTGTTTGTCATGTCGTTTGCATTTATTGTCAATTTTGCCTTCTTGTTTGTCTGTGTGCGTGTTTGTTTCTGTTTTTTGTGGCTGACTGTCCTCCTTGAATGCTGCTTTCCCTGTCCGATCTTTTTATATTTCTTTAACGTTGAATAAATATGGCATATTTAACTAAATCAAGCGCGATAACGTTGATATTACTGGTCCGATCTGGGGTTTTTTCAAACTTGTGCGAGTTTTATTGATATCAACAATCTGGGCATGTTTGGCAAAGCTCAGATAAAAGATAAAAGCACTATTGTCTTAACTAGGCAAACATTAACAGACGAACGGACGGACGACGATGGAAGACCGACAACTCGCCACACATACAATAATATTAGAATTTCCTTTTTTTCGAAGTTATTAATGTAGCATAACCATTGAAATATACTGCAGTTGTCCGAACTATGATTTATTCCCGCCCCTACACACTTATATAAGTTTATAACGCTGGGGGAAAAGTATTGACTAGTGGAACTTTATAATGGTACTATATCATATATGTATATCTATTGATTTAGAGAAACAGTGCACGTTTGTATTCGTCTATGGTATTATAACAAACCTGAACTTTTTTTAATATAACATACATAAATTGATTTAAGAAAGTTG
The DNA here is from genome assembly GCA_037043455.1 of Cyrtodaria siliqua. Classification (NCBI taxonomy): domain Eukaryota; kingdom Metazoa; phylum Mollusca; class Bivalvia; order Adapedonta; family Hiatellidae; genus Cyrtodaria; species Cyrtodaria siliqua. Next base: position 135,530 of record JAWPHD010000598.1, read on the forward strand.
ACGTGACGTGGACCTACGATGCCATTGCGTTCGGACGTTGTGGTTTCTATAGGACCCTATATATCATTTTATTGTTAGAGATTTCCTTTTGATGGGATGTAGTTTTGTTTACACTGTCTTGTCTATTTGGGCGCTGAAGACAGGATAATAGCGAGGATTGTGCGCATATAAAATCGATTCAAGCTAACCACTAGGCCTTATTGCCTACTGACCGTTCGGACGCTGTGGTTTCTATAGGACACTATATATCAATTTGCTTATTCCACGTAAATCATACAACGGTTAATGTGTTATCGTATATTCCACGAAAATCATGTTAAGTAAAGTTAACGTGATATCTTTTCTTCCATGTTAATCACGTTAAGTAAGGTTAATGTGATATTATTTATTCCACGTAAATAATTCAAATAAGGTTAACGTGTTATCAATTCTTCCATTTAAATCACGTTAAGCAAGGCTAACGTGATATTGTTTATTCCACGTAAATCGTGCAAAGGTTAACGTGATATCGTTTATTCCACGTCAAAGACGTTAAGTAACGCTAACCAGTAAATGCGCACCCTTGATATTTTCCTACATCTCTTAAATATTTGGTAACGCATGACAACGAAAAGTTTACGTCATCTTTCGGCAACGTAAAAAAAAAATGAAATGCCCGCCACTTTGGATTTTTTAAAATTCATCCTTTGGAAGGTTGTGACCATTTTCGATGATAAAATTTCAGTTCCCCTTTAAGTTTCGGGATTTTCCGCTGTACCGACTTTTATATAAGATGCTTTACTGCGAGAGAAATGCAGATCCGCGCATGTAAAATTCCGAAACGAGGGACGATAACCGTTTTTAGAATACGTTTAAAATGACAAAAATTGTGTGTTTTTTTTTTTAATAAAATACAAGGAGATACTTGAATTATATTGTTTTAGCTCACAGATTACATGAATGTTGCTGCATGTCACGAAAAACATGTATTTGTGACTCGACTGTCCTCGCAAGTATACAGGCGCGTATTCGATAGGGCGGGTAGTATTGGGCACGCTCTCACATGTGGAAAGTGTACGTAACAATCGCCACTGTTCCAGGTGGGAGTTGGTGTGGAGGGAATGAGAGGTAGCTGAGATTTAAAAGGATGCGCCCAACCCCTTCCAACCCCCTACCTCCTACCCCAACTAAAATCATGAAAGTCTGTTTTGAAAGCTCTTGCAAGCATACATTTTTAAACATATTTAGATAATATATTTATTGCTGTGTTTTTGACTAGAATGTCCAATGTCTAATTGTCATCCGCGACTGCACTCAACATTGTCATATGTAGAGGTGAGAATCATGGCTCTTAAGGTGGTATGTACCTACCAGAGATGGTACTGTATAGGTACACACCGTAAGACTCATGATAAGAGCTACGATTCTCGCAGCTATGTCATATGTAGCTGTCCCATGCTGGTATTCATGAATCAACCGTGGAATATAGCACCCACACATCAAAGGGTTTAAGGGAATCTTACATGTATTAGTTTAAATATATACCATTTTTTGGTTGAAACCTAAGATGAATTTTCTATCAGACAGAAACACTGTCGTACTACTGATTCAATGATTCTGATAGTATCGAAGAAACGAAACGAAGACCATTTTTTTTACTTTATATTTTTAAAGAGTATTTTCATGCTGTTTTATGTTTGTTTGTTTGAATGGTGTTTTTTTGTCATTAGAGCACATTTTAGGTCATAGCCCATTTTATGCCATAGCGAAAATGAGAATATATACACATATAACAAGGGCAACCGAAAATCTCCATAACTCTACATCTCCATGGGACACGAATGACCCCACTGAAAACAATCCGTGGAAAACTGAACAATGCAAGAATACATATTCATAAATAATGTTGATTTTGATGCAAAATCAATATGCACCTCTTGACATGCTTGACATCGTAGATAAACATCGTGTAAAGTTTTGAAACAATTGGTTAAAAAACGTGGAAGGATATAGACGCAAAATTATGTTAAATAATAAACTTTGAAGGTACATCAGGTCTTAAATATTATCTTTCATGACTAAGTAAAAAATATGTAACAAGTCAGATAGCAAATAATTTTTATTTGATTTAAACATTTTGTTTCCAATATTTACATCAATACATCCAAAATATAAAGAGTATTACATAAAAAATTAACTTTCGTCATACAATATTGCTTTTATTTATTAAAGGAACGGCATTTTTGAAGCATTAAAATTAGCAACTTGATCCATTAATCAAGCTCTAGGCCGAACTCTCGTTCATCCCTTAAGAAGACATGGGACATGGTGCGGCAAATAAACGGTAAAGGTAATTATATTGTGTAAATCATCTTAAAACTGATAATGAAGATATTGCATCTGTCAAAGATATTAAAAACACTTTAGATTATTTTTTTCTAAAAACTCTTCTTCTGAAAATTGTCAACCAAATTTTCTAAAAAATAAGAAACTAAAAGAACAGAAGAAGCTGAATATCAAGTCGAAAAATTTGGAGAAATACATTAAACTGTTCACTCTCAAAGAACTTCGAGAATCACTTAAAACGGCTCATGATACATCAGCTGGTCCTGAACTCTATCTCTCTACACTTCGTGATATATTTTGGTTTGGGTGACAGGAAACTTCCCGGATTCTTGGCGGGAAGCAATCGTTATTCCAGTCCCCAAACCCGGAAAGGATCGTACGGAACCAATAAATTATCGCCCTATTGCTTTAACGAGTTCTATATGTAAAACCATGGAACGAATGATTAATGAGAGACTCGTTTGGTACCTGGAATCCAACAAGCTGATAACAAAGTATCAAAGTGGATTCCGGCGCCAACGAGGCACAACAGACACTCGCATTCGATTTGAAACATTTATTAGGGAAGCTTTCGTAAAGAAAGAACATCTAGTCGCTGTATTTTTTAACTTGGAGAAAGCTTATGATACTGCATGGAAGTACGGTATCATGAATGATCTTTATGACTTTGGTCTTAGAGCCCTTTACCAATTTTTACAGAGACTTTCTTAGATGATAGACAGTTTCGTGTCCGAACGGGTTCAACCTTTTCTGACATTCATGAACAGGAGATGGGTGTGCCACAGGGCAGCATACTCTCTGTCATCCTTTTTAATATAAAAATTAACAGTATAGTTAAATGCATTAATCCTGTTGTGGATTGCTCTCTATATGTTGTTGACTTTGTTATATGTTATCGTGCAAAAAACATGAACACTACTGAGAGACAACTTCAACAATGTCTGACTAACCTTCAGACCTGGTCGCATGAAAATGGTTTTACATTTTCTAAATCTAAAACTAGTTGTATGCACTTTTGTCAACTATATAAATATCATGAAGACCCTTATCTAACATTGGATGAGTCACCAATACCAGTAGTGGATGAGACAAAATTCCGTGGTCTTATTTTCGACCGTAAATTGACGTTTATACCACACCTTAAATACTTGAAGGCCAAGTGCCTTAACGCTCTTAATTTACTTAAAGTTGTTGCAAGCACTAATTGGGGAGCAGATCTCGTATCAGGTCCAAGCTGGACTACGGCTCAATAGTATATGGATCGACTCGCAAGTCATACTTGCAGATACTAGATCATATACATAATCAAGGATTGCGACTCGCCTTAGGTGCCATTCGTACATCACCAGCCAAAAGTCTATATGTTGAAGCTAATGAACCATCACTGTCTCATAGATGGGACAAATTAGCCCTTCAATATGCCATTAAATTAAAATCTAACCCTTCAAACCAAACTTTCGATAATGTTTTTAATCCTAGTTATGAACCTTTATTAGATCGAAAACCGAAGGCCATTCGACCATTTGGTCTACGTATTAACCAAAATTAAAAGACACTGAAATCGACCTAAATCTGATTCGAATTCTTACTTTGCGCAGAGCAATTCCGGAATCGTCCATATTCTTACTTTGCGTAGAACATATACACAGATTCTTAAGCTGGAGATAAGGTAGCTGCAGCAGCTGTTGTTCACAAATACAGCATAAAGAGCCGCCTGCCTGACAAGGCCTCTATCTTTTTAGCTGAACTTAAGACAACTGAACTTGCTTTAAATTATATTTAGGAATCTGATGATGACCATTTTGTATTCTTTTCTGATTCCCTTTCATCTCTTCAAGCACTGGATAATATGAAACATGATAACCCAGTTGTGCTTCAACTTTTAGAAAACTACAATTCTCTTAAAGTAAATAATGTTATTATTTTCTGCTGGCTTCCAAGCCATGTAGGAATACGTGGTAATGATAGAGCTGATAGTGCGGATAAAGCAGCATTAGGTTTACATATATCTAATGCTAAATTACCTTATACTTATTTTATAAGTTGTATTAACACATTTATTCATAACCCTTGGCAAGCCGCTTGGGATTTGTCAGTTAACAATAAACTCCATTCAATTAAACCGTTACTTGGTGAATGGCGTTCTTCTCGTAGACCCATTCGTCGAGAAGAGGTTGTCCTACCCGGTGCAGGATAGGGCATACACGTTATACTCATTCATATTTATTACAAGCTGAGCAATTACTAGAATGTACCCTAACCCTTCTTTGCATCGTTAACGGTCAAACACAACTTGTTGGAATCTGTAGATTTTGATCCTATGCGTCAAAGGTACTACAATGTTAATACTATGAAAGAGTTTTTTGATACTATAGATTTTAGTCTTGTTTTAGATTTCCTAAAAGAAATCAGACTATAAAAATCACTATAATGTGTTCTTATACATATTTACTTGTTTATATACAGTAATTAAAAGTGTATTTACTTACACAAGTCCCTACACAGGCTACAGTGCAATTCAGGTCATGACTCATTTGCTATGTGTGTTTCACTTTTCAATTTTAATTCTCCGACATAGATCTATTTTTTGTATTTGTAAATTACACACTCACTCAAGTCAATCATGTAAAACATGGAACTATATACGATCATGAGTATTGTACCACTAAATTTCGATACCGGCCTGACGATGAAAATAATCCATCGATCTATGTGTGTATGTGACCTATGAATACACACCGTGTGTAAGCTATTTTTAGCACATCGCTTGGATACAACCGTTCAATTCAATTTACAATCTAGTTTCAGTGACAGCGTGAACCAGTTTGTCATTATGTTATTTTAATTTGTCCAGGGAGTAGTGGGTTTTATGGCGTATGGCTGACCGGTCCTAGACTGGGTGTATTTGTGTGTCGCCGCCAATTTTAATAACCTCTGAAAGAGGTAAATGCAGGTACCAACTTTCAAAACGGTCACGAAAAATGTATATTCACGAGAAAAAATATTCAGAAAAGGTGGATCAGGTAATGATCTTCGACTCCTGACAATTTCAACAATATTTAAGAATAAACAGTTTTTGTACTTGTTTTGAAACATTGGCAATGTCGAAGGAAACAAAAACTTGATATCTCAATAAAACTTATCAACGCGATTGTTTGATGAATCTCGGACGTAATTTAAACTTACTTCTTATATGATTGTTTTCCCTGTCATCTAGTATAAGCTTTAAACAAGTGTTCTTTAAAAGAGTACTATAAAATCCGCGCATCAGCACGTGGTTGCAAAATGAGAACTACGTTGCATCCAACAATAATTATTTATGTTTGAGTTATGCGGTCTAGATACGTGAAATGAGTCAGCTGCGCTCCTACTGAACGGGCTATAGTTTATTCCAAGTAAATCATTTTTAGGTTTACGTGATATAGTTTATTCCACATCAATCATGTTAAGTAAGATTAACGTGATATTGTTTATTCCACTTTAATCATGTTAAGTAAGATTAACGTGATATTGTTTATTCCACGTCAGTCATGTTAAGTAAGGCTAACGTGATATTGTTTATTCCACATCAATCATATTAAGTAAGGCTAACGTGAAATTGTTTATTACACTTTAATCATGTTAAGTAAGATTAACGTGATATTGTTTATTCACGTCAATCGTATTTAGTAAGGCTAACGTGATATTGTTTATTTCACTTTAATCATGTTAAGTAAGATTAACGGGATATTGTTTAATCCACTTTTAAATCATGCTAACTAAGGGTAGAGTGATATCGTTTATTCCACTTTAATCATGTTAAGTAAGATTAACGTGATATTGTTTATTCCACGTCAATCATGTTATGTCAGGTTAACGTGATATTGTTTATTCCACATTAATCATGTTAAGTAAGGTTAACGTGATATTGTTTATTCCACGTCAATCATATTAAGTAAGGCTAACGTGATATTGTTTATTCCACGTCAGTCATGTTAAGTAAGATTAACGGAATATTGTTTATTCCACTTTAATCATGTTAAGTAAGATTAACGTGATATTGTTTATTCCACGTCAATCATATTAAGTAAGGTTAACGTGATATTGTTTATTCAACACCAATCATATTAAGTAAGGCTAGCGTATTGTTTATTCCACTTTAATCATGTTAAGTAAGATTAACGGGATATTGTTTAATCCACTTTTAAATCATGCCAACTAAGGGTAGAGTGATATCGTTTATTCCACTTTAAGCATGTTAAGTAAGATTAACGGAATATTGTTTATTTCACGTCAATCATGTTATGTCAGGTTAACGTGATATTGTTTATTCCACTTTAATCATGTTAAGTAAGGCTAACGTGATATTGTTTATTCCACGTCAATCATATTAAGTAAGATTAACGGGATATTGTTAATTCCACGTCAATCATATTAAGTAAGGCTAACGTGATATTGTTTATTCCACTTTAATCATGTTAAGTAAGATTAACGGGATATTGTTTAATCCACTTTTAAATCATGCTAACTAAGGGTAGAGTGATATTGTTTATTCCACTTTAAGCATGTTAAGTAAGGCTAACGTGATATTGTTTATTCCACGTCAATCATATTAAGTAAGATTAACGGGATATTGTTAATTCCACGTCAATCATATTAAGTAAGGCTAACGTAATATTGTTTATTCCATTTCAATCATATTAAGTAAGATTAACGTAATATTGTTTATTCCACTTTAATCATGTTAAGTAAGATTAACGTGCTATTGTTTATTCCACGTCAATCATGTTAAGTAAGGTTAACTAGATATTGTTTATTCCACTTCAATCATATTAAGTAAGGCTAACGTGATATTGTTTATTCCTCGTCATTCTTGTTAAGTAAGATTAACGGAATATTGTTTATTCCACTTTAATCATGTTAAGTAAGATTAACGTGCTATTGTTTATTCCACGTCAATCATGTTAAGTAAGGTTAACTAGATATTGTTTATTCCACGTCAATCATATTAAGTAAGGCTAACGTGATATTGTTTATTCCACTTTAATCATGTTAAGTAAGATTAACGGGATATTGTTTAATCCACTTTTAAATAATGCTAACTAAGGGTAGAGTGATATTGTTTATTCCACTTTAAGCATGTTAAGCAAGATTAACGGAATATTGTTTATTTCACGTCAATCATGTTATGCCAGGTTAACGTGATATTGTTTATTGCACTTTAATCATGTTAAGTAAGGCTAACGTGATATTGTTTGTTCCACGTCTATCATATTAAGTAAGATTAACGGGATATTGTTTATTCCACGTCAATCATATTAAGTAAGGCTAACGTGATATTGTTTATTCCACTTCAATCATGTTAAGTAAGATTAACGTGATATTGTTTATTCCACGTCAGTCATGTTAAGTAAGATTAACGGAATATTGTGTATTCCACTTTAATCATATTAAGTAAGATTAACGTGCTATTGTTTATTCCACGTCAATCATGTCAAGTAAGGTTTACTTGATATTGTTTATTCCACATCAATCATATTAAGTAAGGCTAACGTGATATTGTTTATTCCACTTTAATCATGTTAAGTAAGATTAACGGGATATTGTTTAATCCACTTTTAAATCATGTTAACTAAGGGTAGAGTGATATCGTTTATTCCACTTTAAGCATGTTAAGCAAGATTAACTAGATATTGTTTATTCCACTTTAATCATGTTAAGTAAGATTAACGTAATATTGTTTAATCCACTTTTAAATCATGTTAACTATGGGTTGAGTGATATCGTTTATTCCACTTTAAGCATGTTAAGTAAGGTTAACGGAATATTGTTTATTCCACTTTAATCATGTTATGTCAGGTTAACGTGATATTGTTTATTCCACTTTAATCATGTTAAATAAGGCTAACGTGATATTGTTTATTCCACGTCAATCATATTAAGTAAGATTAACGTGATATTGTTTATTCCACGTCAAACATATTAAGTAAGGCTAACGTGATATTGTTTATTCTACTTTAATCATGTTAAGTAAGATTAACGTAATATTGTTTAATCCACTTTTAAATCATGTTAACTGTGGGTTGAGTGATATCGTTTATTCCACTTTAAGCATGTTAAGTAAGGTTAACGGAATATTGTTTATTCCACTTTAATCATGTTATGTCAGGTTAACGTGATATTGTTTATTCCACTTTAATCATGCTAAATAAGGCTAACGTGATATTGTTTATTCCACGTCAATCATATTAAGTAAGATTAACGTGATATTGTTTATTCCACGTCAAACATATTAAGTAAGGCTAACGTGATATTGTTTATTCCACTTTAATCATGTTAAGTAAGATTAACGTGATATTGTTTATTCCACGTCAGTCATGTTATGTCAGGTTAACGGGATATTGTTTATTCCATTTTAATCATGTTAAGCAAGATTAACTAGCTATTGTTTATTCCACTTTAATCATGTTAAGTAAGATTAACGGGATATTGTTTATTCCACGTCAGTCATGTTATGTCAGGTTAACGGGATATTGTTTATTCTACTTTAATCATGTTAACAAAGGTTAACATGATATCGTTTATTCCTGGTAAATCGCGTTATGTAAGGTTAACGTGATATTGTTTATTCCACGTCAGTCATGTTATGTCAGGTTACTTTATTATTATTATTTATTATCGTTTATTCCACGTAAATCATGTTATGTAAGGTTAACATGATATTGTTTATTCCACGTAAATCATGTTAAGTAAGGCTAACGTGAAATTGTGTATTGAAGCAATGTTAACGTGATGTCGTTTATTCCACGTCTATCATGTTATGTAAGGCTAACGTGATTGTGTTTATTCCACGTAAATCATGTTAAGTGATTTTTTTTTCACGTAAATCATGTTAAGTAATGTTAATGTGATATCTTTTATTCCACGTCTATCATGTTAAGTAAGGCTAACGTGATTGTGTTTATTCTACGTAAATCATGTTAACTAAGGCTAACGTGATATTGTTTATTTTACGTAAATCATGTTAAGTAAGGCTAATGTGATTTTTTTCCACGTAAATCATGTTAAGTAATGTTACCGTTGCTTAACAATCTGGTAAGGTCATCAACGTGATATCGTTTATTCTACGTCAACCATGATACGTAAGGTCAACGCTTTATTGTTTATTCCACGTCAGTCATGGTATGTAAGGTTTACGTGATATTGTTTATTACACGTAAATCATATTAAGTAAGATTAACTGGATATTGTTTATTCCACTTTAATCATATAAAGTAAGATTGACGTGATATTGTTTATTCCACGTCAGTCATGTTATGTCAGGTTAACGGGATAATGTTTATTCCATTTTAATCATGTTAAGCAAGATTAACTAGATATTGTTTATTCCACTTTAATCATGTTAAGTAAGATTAACGGGATATTGTTTATTCCACGTGTGTCATGTTATGTCAGGTTAACGGGATATTGTTTATTCTACTTTAATCATGTTAACAAAGGTTAACTTGATATCGTTTATTTCTGGTAAATCGCGTTAAGTAAGGTTAACGTGATATTGTTTATTCCACGTCAGTCATGTTATGTTGGGTTACTTTATTATTATTATTTATTATCGTTTATTGCTCGTTAATCATGTTATGTAAGGTTAACGTGATATTGTTTATTCCACGTAAATCATGTTAAGTAATACTAACGTGAAATTGTGTATATTCCACGTAAATCACGTGAAGCAATGTTAACGTGATATTGTTTATTCTACGTAAATCATGTTAAATAAGGCTAATGTGATTTTTTTTCACGTAAATCATGTTAAGTAATGTTACCGTTACTTAACAATCTGATGAGGTCATCAACGTGATATTGTATATTCCACGTCAACCATGATAAGTAAGGTCAACGTGATATCGTTTATTCTACGTCAACCATGATAAGTAAGGTCAACGTGATATTGTTTATTACACGTAAATCATGTTAAGCATTACGTGATATTGCTTATTCGACGGTCATATGTAAAGGTAAAACTCATGTATACGTAAGTATGGTGTCGTTTGAATACAATTTCTAAAGCGTTTCAAAACTTGAACTATTGTTTTATGGCAACTTGCAATAACTGATTACGGCAGTTAATTTTAATTTAGCCTGACAATTCATCTTACCACTATACTGTTTACTTTTACCTAAACTTTATAATTACGTCTGTAATAAAAGCTTTTGTTTCGTAAGATGTATAAATCTAACTTGTGTTGTAAGCAAAGCGAGAATATCGTTATCTATTGTTTCTTTATATTTTGTCATACGACCTCGAGAGAATCATCGGGCAACTGCGCGTCGTGTCGAGTTAGTTGACAAGAACATTTAAAAGCAAGAGGTTTAAAGAGACACACAGCAATCTTGAATGTGTTATCAAGCTTTGAAATTAGTGTCTCAGTTTATTAACCCAGTATCACTTGACTTCTGCTTGCATATATTTAAATACATTTTTGAGTTATCAACTTTTCTTCTACCATACGTTTGAGTAAATTATTGGTAAACAGTTAGTAATATGCAAAAACAATTTGCTTTATACTATTCTTATAATTAATATTAATGATTGAAATTTTGCAATTTATGTAGAAAATCTAACGGGACAACGCGATTTTGACAAAAATCAAGATTGCCGTGTGTCCCTTTAATATTCATTATTGTAAGACCCATTGGACATAATCTTAGACATCTAGTTTTAGGACTTATTATGCTTTATGTCGTCTACGGCTGTCTAAAGCATATAAGGTTTGAATACAATTCTTTGTTTTACATAAGCGTGCATTGATTCATGTCACTCCATTTCTGTAAACAATAATCGACTTATTGCCTCAATAATCGACTAATTGCCTTGCTATGCGTTCAATGTAGTTGTTTTTATCAAACATTGCCATTTCTATTTTGCATTGTCTTTAAAGTCTTTTGCATTTGATGAAGTTTTGTTTTTGTAACGTAATATATATATTAAATGCGTTGGGTTTTTGTAACATCTAGTTTTTATTTCTTTAACATGAACTGAAGTCAATATGTTACACTTGATTATTCATCATAAAAACGAAAACTCCAATCGCAATTATAGTAATTGTTCGTTTTCGTCCTCTTGTATTAATACTTTTGTTTGCTCAGATAGTTCTTCATCGTGCGAAAAATTAGGATTTTCCATTCCAACAGTAGACCCTGTCGAGTTGTTTCCCTTTAATAAATGTTGCTTAGACTGACTTGTAGATACACCTTTTGGTGAGCTAGTATCGGATGACGAATCATCATTCTGACTTGTTGGCGCGGAACAAGTAATCCCGACAACCAATCCATCATCATGTTGGCGCATGCGCACATGAATGTTTTCTGCATTAACTTCCACATTGCCGACCCTTTCCTTTTCTGAATCCCCATTGGCCTGACGCGTTTTGTGATTCGTTCTACCATTTGAAACTGTGGAGGCAGGCATCATCGAGCTGTTTTCGTGATAAATCATCTGTGGTCGCGGTATTCTTGTTAATGTAAAGTCTGACAATTTCAGATTTACGTGTGGTACATCCAAAAGGTTAAATGACGCAGACCGTTTTCTTTTATAGCATTCCCGACAAAGAATTAAACCACCCATGGACAACAAAAGTGCGAACAAAAACGCCGCAGTCACAATGATTATTATATCAACTTGCTCTAAGCCAACTCTGACAGATTCTATCCCGTCACTTTTCTCGTCTGGCAACGACATTATCTTTATGTCAATTCCATCATAAATCACCATTTTGTTACCATCAATAATCGGAACATTGAAAGATGAATTGCTGATGCTGCTGTTGATACTTAAGATGAACTCATCTTCGACAACATTTGCGAAAGTAAGAACAAGCCTCATAGGATGACATTCAAAACTTGAGAGCTCGATGTCGCCAGTTGGAACGTTTGTTTTAGTTATGCTTGAAATGACAGCTAGAAGTGATTTCCAAAATTCCAACTGAAGTTGATCATAGCTTTTAAGAATATCACAGTTACCATTAAACGCAATCATAAATCTAACACGACCATGACTCTCTACCGCTATTGTTGTCGTCTCCGGATACATTGAATACGGAGTTGATGACATACCACTAACGTCGACAACAGTTGTAGCCGTCATTGGCATTGCATCTGAAACCACATTCGATTTAAATGTACCAGTTACTGAAACAGTTTCGGTACTCGGGAAAGAACTGCTACTTGAACTGCTACTTGAACTTTCCACCGCAGTTTCAGATGAATATAGTATTACAGTATCCGTGTCTGTTGAGTTTAATTCAGGTATAGTCGTAGAGGAAGGTAAGATAGGTGATACTGATTTTGAAACCGTTGTTGATTGCACACTTTCAGTTACTAATGAGTCAACCGAAACCGTTACTGACTGCACATTTTCAGTTACTAATGAGTCAACCAAAACCGTTGTTGATTGCACACTTTCAGTTACTAATGAGCCAACCAATTCCGTTGTTGACTGCACACTTTCAGTTACTAATGAGTCAACCGAAACCGTTATTGACAGCCCATTTTCAGTTACTAATGAATCAACCAAAGCTGTGGCTGTTGACAACCCGATTGAATAAATGTCTACATATGTTGTGGTAGAACGGAAAATAACTGCTTGATTTTTACTCGATGTAGATATCTGAGAGGTAACATCGAGTATAGGTTGCACTGAGGTAAATCTAATATCAGAAGTTAGTAGCGTAATCGATAATTCTGTCGAGTTATCAAGTATACCATGCATACCAGGAGAAATGTTTGTAGAGATTACCGACGAACTGTTTAGAGAATCAGACTCAGAATCAGATAAACTATTGTTCATAGATGAGAACAGCACAGAATAACTTGGTATGCTTGACGTTGAAGAGGTGCTGAAACTCACGACTGATGTTGTCAATATTGATGTAGACGTTATTTTATCCAGATTGGATTGAATATTCGAATGCAATGAACTTGTAATATCCGAAATTGAGAAAGGTGTTTCGTCGATAACTGGCGTTGTAGCAGCCGGATTTCGCGAAAATGTCAAAGATGACACTACCGAAGAGGTTGCTAAAGCAGACTGACTAACGGGGGTAGATGTTTCTTGTATTGGTAACTGGGTTCTTTCCTCTGTGACAATTTCACTTGAGTAACTTTCGTGTATCACATTGACAGTTACGTGACTGGATGTCCATAACTGATCGTGATGTGTTGAAACAAGAATTCCCGAGGTACCACGCATTGTCAGTTGGTCCGTCGATACGGATGAAGGGTGTATGGCAGTATCAGTTACTGTCGATTGTTGTGGTATTGTTTGTGTTTGTATGTTCTCAATCATGCTGGTAGGACTGTAGTGTATAGTGACATCTTCAGCCGAAAGTGCATGCGTACTTGATAAAGCGTCAGGTGTAGAACGTTCAAAGTCGACTTGTCTTGTTGTTAACACGATATTCGTACTCGTTGGAGTGAGACCAAATTGCTGATTTGGAACAGAACTTTTCACAGAATACGATACGGATTGAGGATGTTGACTACTTTTATTCGAATCTGAACGTGATGATGGTGGCTGTTGGATGGATGTACTTGGTAATACATCTGTAAATGAAGGTTCTAACGACGATATTGTTACATTGACTGTTGAAACTGTATTAGCTGAAATAAGAAAGAAACACAGCGATTAATTACATACCTACGTGTACATTCGATTCGGTATTCGGTTTGTTCATATTTGTTTAAGTACTAATTTATTTTATTTATGTATAATGATAGTTTAAACATGTATCAGATGAATCGGCACGATCAATGATGGTCTTTATTTACTGTGAAAGTGATATAATACAATTAGAAATCTAAATTATATCTGATGATTACAAGAAGAGAAGCGGAATTGCGAATGCAAACGTGTCAGAAAAAAAACAACGTTTAATTAGGAGAATCTCTGACTATTGCGGTATTTATTTGATACCAATTAACACACACGCATATTATAGTGATGTATTAAAAGCGAAGAGTAATATGTTTTGGTATGCTTACCTGAATGAGACAGTATTGCCAAAAATAGTAAAATCTCAAACGCGGCCATTCTTTGGTAAAACTCGGCAACACCAGTCTGAAAATATATCATGTTACATGAAATTATTATAAATCTAAAAATACACATACATCAGAAAAATGGTCCTATACAGATAGAAACCACATTACTCAAACGTAATGGAACCATACTAACACAGCCTAAATAAAATGAATTGTCAATGAACACGACATCGAACAGTCGAAAGTCATGAACTTGAAATGGTCAGTAGGCTTTTCTCCTTAGCTTAAATATATTGTATGTGCACGCAACATCGCTATTTTCCTGTCTACAGCACCCACATTGATAAGACAACGTAAATAAAAGCACATATCATCAAACAGTGTGTGTATCTGCCACAACACAGATAATTAAGAAAAAAAATAGAAGTGGCAATTCTCGTGAGAAGTGGCAATTCTCGTGATCTTCATAACCTTTTTAGATTATCAAGTCTTTTCTTTATTTAATTTTGTCTTCGACTTCATGTACAGGAATGCACGCAATTAATATATGTCAAAGGCATTTTTAGTTTACTTAATTGTTTATTTATATAAACCAGTGTCACCGGTTGACGTAGTGGTTGATTAGAGGTATTACGGACTGATTGTGGACCCTATGATGACGTCCTAAATTCTTATAGGACGGTAGCGTTTCATGTTTGTCTATTATCTTGTCTTGTCATAGCCTTAACGGTTTGTTCTCTTGTTGCTCTGGCTTCTGACAAGTACGCCATTGAGTACTTATTTCGTGCATTTCTAGGCTTTTGTTTTTTATATTATATATACATGATCATTTATGTGTTTTACTTATATTGCCTATTAACAATGACAATGCCAATGACAAATGTTTATTCAGTAATAGAGGCCTCCTGACCATAATACAACTAATACAATTATATATGTAGAGATACATTTTATGGACAATATTGAGCAAATGTATGCAGCAGAGTTGAAAGTAAGATACAACTGGACAATGTAATAGGTACATCACGATATAACAAAATTAATCTGGTTTATTGTTACTGTATAGCATTAATATTTTGGATTTATTTTTCGTTTATCGATCATTTCATACACATATTTGCATAACAGATATAGTTTCTTTTTATTTGTAAGACTCATTAAATTGTAAAACGAATATATACATGATCGTTTATGTTTATACTTATATTGCCTATTAACATGATCACCGCTGCCTTGTTTGTAAGAGAGTATAACCTGGAGGGGATATCTTTATTTAAACTGACTCGTTTATTGGGATGACAGTAGGGTAAGAGTGAGGTTAGGTGCCTAAAATCTTGGCATATTTTTCCACTGGCGGTTCTAAGGCGGAAGCCCTATTGTCAACCCTTGTGTTTGTGTGATGTCGTATTTTGCCTTTTAGTCATCTTTATTATAAAATTATAGTTGTTTTTTTGTTTCTGCGTGTGTTTGTGGTTGACTCTCATCCTTTATTACTACTTTCCCTGTTCGATTTTTTATATTTACTTTGACATGGAATTATACAAGTTGTCCTGAAGCATGAGTATCAGCAGACAGTGTAGCAGTATAAGCAAACACCGACTTTAAACTGGAATTCGGAAGCATGTTGGAAATGTGCTGTTACATAGTGTACTGATCATCTTTGCGTTATATTTATATAACATATTAATGCTGCCTAGTCTGTTAGAGGATATAGCATGACGGGGATTGTTTATTTACACTGTATCGTTTTATTGAGATGACAACATGATAATAGTGAGGTTTGATGCAACATAGGACCTGCGGCCCTTTTTGCCCCACTGATCGTTTTAAGGCAGTAGCAATACTGTCAACTCTTTCATGTTTGTGATGTCATATACCGTCCCTTTTATTCATTCTTGCGATTGTTGTTTTCTATTCGTGTTTGGTGGTTGACTGTGGTTTCTGAATGCTACATTTCCTGTTCGACTTTTATATCTACTTTTATTGATTCATGTAGGCTGACAATGATGTTTGCACCAATGGTCATGATTGTTCCATTTTGAGACATAAATATTTAATCTGTTTTCTTGCCGTCAGTCTTACTTCATCGTAATTACCGTAGTGTCGACGCTTACAAATATGTTCTCAATTAGAAAAATATGATTACCTGTGATAAACAGTATCAGTGCATACTGACAATGAAAATACAGCAAAATTATATAAATTATTTAATATCAAATACTTGTACACCATATGTGTATATAGATATAAAAATCGAACATGAAAAGCAGCATTCAAGGACGACAGTCAACCACAAGAACACACAGAAACAAAGAACACTTTTAAAGATAAATAAGACATCACAAACACAAAAGGAGTGACAACAGGGCTACCATCTAGGAACGGTCAGTGACAAAATAAGCCGCAGGGGGTTTAAACCAGGTTGAATGTTATTACATTGACTGTCAAAAACATTCAATAACACTATAGTCATTTGAACTTACTGGCGTACCAGTGGCTATATACTTAGTAATCAACGAAGACACGACGAACGAGTGCTTGTTCACTAATATCAGAGCACGTAACGACATACTTGTACTCACAAATTGTTGCAATTAGTGTAGTAATTAAATGATTCAATTAGTCTAATGTAACTTATCACCAATTAATTTCGTATCTCAGAACCAAATCAAAGTTAGTGGTAAGTGGGCAATATATTAAAACTGGACCAAATATTTTTTAACCATTGACATAAGCAGAGTATCTGTTAGTGTGTGTGTGTGTGTGTGTGTGTATGTGTATGTGCGTGTGTGTGTGTGGTGTGTGTGTGTGTGTGTATTCGGTGGGGCTGATTTTAATGGATTGGTCCTTAATATGACTTTCTGCCCAGGCTGTTAATATAATGATCATCATGGCAGTTAAAATCATATTCAATGTGTCTATAACAGAAATTCCGCGGAAATTGTTATCGTGATTTGATCAACCAGATTAATGAAATCGGCATAACATGCTTTGACTCGAACTTTCGGAACGTCACCGGTATCAAACATGCTAGATATGTTATAAAGGTGAAATTTCTGGAAATGTATTTTACCATCTTTACTATGAGCCAAAAGTCATAAAGTAGATTGAATTGAATTGGATTTTATAGTCGCACCAACAGCGAAGGTCATAGGCCGCGGCGACTTTCCAGCTTCCACTGGTGGAGAAAGACCCCAGGTGCCCCTCCGGGAATTTTTCGTGTAAGGGAGTGTACCTGGGTAGAACTACCGACGTTCCTCAAGCCAGCTGGATAGCTTCCTCACATAACGATTCCTAGGCAAATGAGGGACATAAAGTAAAGAGAGGCAACCTGTTAAAATAGAGACAAACTATAATATTAGAGACAAATCTTTAGAAATCTGATATAAATACTTGTCAATGAAAACAATTACAACGGCTTTAACTATCAGATTTATTCTGTAGCAAGCGTATTACAGATGTAATGTGAGTGTTCCTTGCCACTTTTATAAACGTCATGTCATTTGTCTTAATGTCAGAAGGAAAGAAGCAAGTCAAGTTATATATTCCGGTATGGTGGTTTATATTGGCATTTGAAATGCAATTGTAATACAGTTCGATAGAAAGGTTCACAGTTAGTTAAGATTATTCAATTATTAATCGTCTCTTCCAGGCTGCAGCTAAAAACTGCCTAGACAAAAAGACAGAATGCAGACAGATCTAATGCAGACCTCAGATAAACTAGTTATGACCTGAACACTAGTCCTGATATGTTCGTAAACTTTACTGAATTAGTGCGTGTGTGAGGGGGGAGGGGGGTGTGGGGGTGGGGGGAGGTGTTGGTGTGGGGGCGTATCTCATTCTTTTAGTGACTGTCCTATCATAGCGTACATGCGTATGAGAAAATACTGCGGTTTACGGACCGCAACATGCATGCGTATGAGAAATACTGCGGTTTACCGACAACAACAAAGGTCGGCATGGTGTTTTTGCATCTATTCAACATATTAATTTTCTTATATGTACCAAGTGTACTTTGTATTTGTACCATAGCTCTAATGGTTTTCCTTTGTTTTTGCTTATGACATAATTTTCATAAACCTGAAGGTCTAAGCCTAAACCGTGCTATAACTGCCGGTATATATCAGTCGTGCTATAAATGACAGATTTTACACGCGCTTAGTTGGATAAATGGCAATGGAACAAAACATTTGTATTATGTTTTTCTAGTATGCGATTTATACTGCACTGCACTCACGGGCCTGCGTCTCTCGAGAAGCAGTATAAATCGCATAATTATACTCGAAAAATTATTCTATAAATATTACTTGTATATAGCCTTTTGAAACTGTATGCCATGTTCTTCTTCAATAAAAATTAAACTAAGAAATCTTGACATTACTATTAATTGTAAGTTGGGTTCAGTTCAATTATTTATTATTTACGTATAATTCCAAGGTTAGGAACGATTTATAGCAATTTACCAACAAACTGAAAAACTCTTGACAAAAATGTCTCTATCTGGTGAAAACAGTTTGGTGTATTAGGTCAATTAGATCGTTGATTATACAAAGCATCTGATGGCTCTCTTTCAAGCATGGGTTTGGCGTACTCAGCTGATTAAAACGTCTAGATTACTTCCTTTATTGGATGGAAACGGTGTACATTGAATACTAGTATTTAATTGATTGCTGTGAGTATTACAGCGCACTAGTACACACCAGGGCCTGTATTCATAAAGCAACTTAAGTGGTCATTATTACTCAAGTCAAAATTTAAGATATTTACATATTTTAAATATCCGTATTAACCTCTCAGAGGCACTACAAACCATCTATTTTGAGATAAATATTTAGCTGTAGGTTTTATTTATCCATAACTGTATTACCAATATTAGGAAAACGTATTAAATCGATAGAAAAAGTGTCTAAACAATTGCTGAAATTTGGTTACTATGACTTTCTGCCCAGGCCGTTAATATAATGATCATCATGCCAGTTTAATTTTATTCAAGGTGAAATTTCGCGGCAATTGTTTCGTCATTTAATCAACCAGATTAATGAAATGGTCATAACATGATTTGACTCGAACTTCCGGAACGTCACCGGTATCAAACTTTCTCGATATATTATAAAGGTGAAATGTCTGAAAATGTATTTTACCATCTCTTCTATGAGCCAAAAGTCATAAAGTAAATTGAACTGAATTGGATTTTATATTGCGCACCTACAGCGAAGGTCATATGGCAATTTTCCAGCTTCCACTGGTGGACGAAGAACCCAGGTGCCCCTGCGAGCAATTTTCATGTAAGGGCGGGCACCTGGGTAGAACCACTATAATATTAGAATAATGAGATATAGGGTTACACATGTTTAAAATCCGTATTAACCTCTCAGAGGCACTACAAACCATATATTTTAAGATAAATATTTAGCTGTAGGTTTTATTTATCCATAACTTTATTAACAATATTAGGAAACTTCTTAAATCGATAGAAAAATTGTCTATAGAATTGCTAACAAGCTTTATGAATATGGACCCAGCTATATGGCTGCAACAGAAATGCATATTCCCGGTCAATCCTGTGTTAATCGAGTTAAAAGTGAAAACCATATTTTAATAAGAAGTTGATATCATTAATTCCTTAAATAATTGATAGATTTAAGCTTCAACGCAATCCATTTAATTCTCTATGGAATATCCTTTTTCATATAGAACGGTTAATCTGTTATATTCTGGTTTCATAAGTGCTTTGTCTGTAATAATATATGCCTTACAGACATGCGTGTACGGCATGAACGACATGTTTATTAACTTGATAAAAACAAGGATAAAAGTCGAACAGGAAAGGCAGCTTTCACAGAACACAGGAGTAAAGCCAAAAAACCATGCAAAACGACAAACATGAATGGCAATGTTAATAAGAAATAAAGGCATATGACGTCACAAACACAAACAGGGTTGACAATAGGGCTACCGCCTTGGAACGGTCAGTGGCAAAAAAGGCCGCTGATGGTTTAAACCAGCTTCTAGGTTGCACAAAACCTCACACTTACCCTACTGTCATCCCAATAAAACGGGAGCGTGTAAATAAAGAAATCCAACCACGCCACGAACTATTCCCTAACCAACAAAGCAGCATTACTCGTAATAGGCAATATAAGTAAAACACAAAGATGCTCGTGTATATATAAAATGTTTGTAATAGTTTTGGTGTAAAGTTACAATCTACATGTTTCATACAGTAAATGGTCGTTTTGGGAGTGATTATAACTGTGGTATGTATACTTATACTCTCAGGGCGCGTCCGTGACTGACATATTGTTGGCTAGAGAATGTGACTTCTCACGATTATATGACTTTTGTATTCATCCATTTAATGAATGGAGTGACCATGCACC
Organism: Cyrtodaria siliqua; assembly: GCA_037043455.1. Classification (NCBI taxonomy): domain Eukaryota; kingdom Metazoa; phylum Mollusca; class Bivalvia; order Adapedonta; family Hiatellidae; genus Cyrtodaria; species Cyrtodaria siliqua. The sequence continues at coordinate 156,253 of JAWPHD010000598.1, forward strand.
GATTAAATTCTCACTTAACTGTAATACGATTGTTGGCAAGAACGATGTTAAAAACTGAGTAAAGTGGTACAATGAACACAGGAATGCCTTCAGAGCGGGTTTATTTACAAAGCTTCCGCAGTTTAATAATCTGCTATTCCTTATCGTGAATAATAGTATAAATGATGTTAATACTTTGTTAAATAATTTCACAAGTATAGTACGAGAGGTGGCAGATCCACTATTTTTAAAAACACATTCAACAAATGCAAGTCCTTTGTTAAACAGGCTGATTGGTTCGAATATTGTAAGCACATTTTAAAAGTAAGAAATAGTTCCTGTACATCAGGAGTATATGGTGAATTAGGTAGATATCGTTTATTTATAACGTGTTATTTAAGGATACTTAAATACTGGTTTAAATTATTGAAAACAGATATCATAATACTTAAAAGCATTTACATATCGTCAGTAAAAATGTGAAAATAGGGTTAAAAATTTGGGCATCGAATGTAGAAATATGTTAAACGAATATGGTTTTACAAATGTCTGGAATGACCCAAATTCTGTTAATGCTAAATACTTTAATAATACTTTTAGACAAAGAGTTGTTGAATGTTTTATACAACGATGGTTTGTAGATAAGGAATAAAGCGGTGTACTTGAATTATATAATAATTGTAAATTGAGTTTTAATTATGAATCATACCTTGATATTTTACCATGTAATCTCAGACTATATTTAACACAATTCAGAATATCAGCACATTCGTTAAGAATACAGACTAATAGATACTCTCGTAATAGAATACCTAGAAATGAAAGATATTGTCAATGCTGCCACAGTATTGGTTTGGAAGATGAATACCATTTATTTTAATTTGTCCTTGTTACACAAGAATCCGGACTATTTATATTAAAATAAATATTATTGTGATAGACCTAGTACGTTTAAATTCTTAGAATTACTGCAGAAACAGAAAAAAACATTGTTAGCATAATATATTAGTACAGCTTTGGCTGTAAGGAATACAATCTTGATTAATTAAACAATGTTTAGCTCTTTTGTATTTTCATCCTCATGTATCAGATATTTAATATTAATATTGCTCATGGCAAATGTACTTTTGTCTAAAATCACTTGACCTATTGTTCATGAACCTTTATGTATTTATATATACATCGATGTACATATGTACAAGTTAAATAAAATATATGATCTGTTATGTTATGTTCTGTTCTATATTCAGTTGCAAAGGAAAGTGTACACTCAGTTTTGTTTAGATTTAATTGTATAAGGTGTTTTTAGAATTAAATTGACAAATTCCAAAATGAATATGCCATGTTTGGTACCAAAGTTTTTATCATTTTATTGTCAATATCATGTTGTCATTTGTTTTTTAATAGGTCGAATCATTAAGGGACTGTTGCTTGATAAAGAGGATAGTGTGTAAAGTAAAATGTTCAAAGTGTCCAGTTTCTATTATAACTGAGTATATATTTCCAAACTTAATGGAGATGTTTTAGACCTTTTGTCGAGTATTCCGATATCCAGGATTCTAAATCAACTAATTTGAAACTCAAATTCTGTTAACTACGGTGTCCTGTTAGGGCCATCTTACCATCGAAAATCGCATCTTACCATCGCATCTTACCATCGACCATCGCATCTTACCATCAACCATCGCATCTTATCATCGACTAGTTCGATGGCCGATGGAAAGATGCGATGGTAAGATGTCCCTAACATGACACCGTAGTTAACAGACTATGAGTCATTTTTAGATTTTGTTTACGTACAAATATAGTATATAATACTATACATATAATAGTTTTAATAAGCTTAAAGCGTAAACAATAATATAGACCGTTCAGATATAAACATATGGCATATGCCAACAAATAAAGACTTTTCTGGCATACACATATGACATTAAGGTGTGACACAATTATACAGGGTTTTAGGCATAAACATATGACATTAACATGTGACACAATAACAAAAGACCTTTCATGCATAACCATATGACTTTAATGTGTGACCAAATAATACATGCCTTTAACACATATGACATAAGCTGTGGTATTTTTAAAGACTTTTCAGGCATACACATACTTCTATGACCTTATGGTTTAATAAACTAATATATGCTATTCATACATACACATACATATGTGACATCAAGGTGTAAAGTATGCATTATATATTTTTATGTTTACATCAATAGAAAACTAGCTACTCATCTTATACAACTCACTGTCATGCCACGGATGACAGCGTAAGCTTGGTCCTGATGTCTGAGGAATCGCAGGAAAAAATTCATAAATAGCATTTTAAACTAACTCAGGCTTAGGCTCAACCTTCAAACTCAAGCTAAGATTCAGAAATGGAACTCAGACTCAAGTTCTGAGTCTAAAAAAACAGACTTAGATTTTCGATGAATTAACTGAAGTTCTTTTTTTTTTTTGGAGTCCGAGTTCGAATCTTAGATTTGAGTCTGATTTTTAGACTCAAAGACATTGATACATTTTAGTAGTGGAAAACCCCACAGAAACCCACGTGACCGAGTGGACGACCATCGAACCCTTTCAGTTACAACGCCGTAATGGGGAATCGAACCCCGGGTTGCATGATGAGAAGCGAGAACGCTAACGAATCCGCTAGACGCCACAAGTTCCGTTTGTAGCATCACATAGCTATACTATTTTTGAGACTTTACAGAACTACGATTATACTAGTTTATTACAAATTTAAAGATTTTATATCAGTGAATTTTCATTTCTAAATGAGTTTTATGACAATTTTATTGACGAGTGCATGTGTTACCACAAAGTAATCACAGCTTTAATTATGCAACATGGACTCCAGTGCTGGAAATAATACAAATACACACGCTAAAGTGTTTTGCTATGATCTAAGTACAAACAATTGACAGAATCACTGTTTATAGAAAGATGATAGAATGATAACTGTTTTATCCAGCTATTGGAGTGCGCTCAGATGTTACAGCAAGTAGCTGTACAAGGGATACGTTTGACATTTGTTCAAATGACAGTCGAGGTTTACACTACCTTGCAAATATAACTTGGCAATCAAATAAGAAAATATTTTTCTTGTTATTTTTATTATTTTTGATGAGCATGTATAAAGTAATATTAAAAAACAAATACTAGTAATCTACCAATATTGTTCTCTATCACAAATATTGCAACAAGACAGTTGAGGGTATGACACGATATGATTTCTAACATCAAACTTTACCGTCCTTTGCTTTGCTTTAAATGATATTCACCAATATGCCATATATGGTAATTTAGTCAGTTCTCAAAATGACGGCTCCCATTTCCGTTTTAGAACAACATTTTTCCAAGTTGTTCGGAACTCTCAATCATCTAAAGTGTTTGACAATGTCTCTACATTCCCTTTAAGTTGAGCTAATAATTTGAGAAATTGAGAAAAGAAACACAAGAGTAATCATTATGGTTAATTTTATTGAGTTGAACTTCTTTAGTAAATATAGCATAAACCATGACAGTAGCAACAAGAAAGGCATTCGCAACATCTCATACACTGCTTCGCAGCATGACTCGAATGTAATACACAGGTTTCCATATTGGTTACGTCATACTAGCGTGACGCGCGTCAGATTCCCGCCAAAACGAATTTGCATTCAAAATCAAAGTTATCTTCAACATTTTGCTATGTCATTTAGCCGATTGCTCCATCTATGGTTTATTTACGTGAAAGCAGTGATAAAACCTTCATCTGTGTTGTAAATAACAAACATGCAACGCAAATCATACATTAACACGTGTGGCAAGCGGCCATAATGTTTATGTAGCAACAGCTTAGCAACAGTGCACTATTTTCTGTGCCGTTGCCTTCCGGCTAACAGAATGTGAAGATTTTAAACATACCGATGCGCCGTGATACACACGAGGCGGGATCCCGAGGAATGACGGGATTGGCCGAGCGTTCACGATTGCAAGAAAGGGTCTCTATATTAACACGGTATCCAGATAACATGAGTACAGCTAAAGATTCAATGACATCCGTCTGTGTTTATGGTGAAAGATTCAACATGAAATTAAATTCAACATGGACATTAGTTGCATAGTCACGATACTTCCTCGCCTCCTTATGTTCATAGGCATATCTATACAGCCCCTTTCATATCCGCACAATCTGACCGGGAGGGCTATTGCATTTTCAGTTGTATTGGGATGTTTCCTAGTTCGCAGTTGTTTCATCCTTTATTGCATTATGGTAGTACTTTGTGACAAACTAGATATATAATTACAAATGACAAAAGCAAATTAGCGTAAAACTAACTGGATACGGACGCTTTGGTGAAATGTCGCAAAACGTGCATAGCATTTGCAATGTAAATTTAAGCATTTGGTAGATGTCACCGTCAAACAGTACTGTACAGATCTCTGATCATCTCTTTATAACACCTTAATAATAACTTCTCACTTCTGAAAAAAGGATGAAGGTTTGTACCGAAAGAATTTCTAATTAATATGAATATTGGATTACATGAATTATGACATGAGCAAGTGGCAACGTTATCTTGTTTGTTCGGTACTAAAATATTAGAATTTCCAAAAAAACACACCATAAAAACTTGATTCTCTTGGCATAAAAAAAAAATTCTAACCGATTCGATAGACGCGTCTTTGTCCATGATCTTTCTTGTCGTGCCCTTAATGGTTTATTCTCTTACTGCTCTGGCTTCTGCCAAGTCATTGAGTACCTTCATTGTGGCTTTCTAGGCTATTGTTTTTTAGCTCTACTGGCCAAGGGCCAGCAGAGCTTATGGGATGCTGTGTTGTCCGTCGTCCGTCGTCTGTCTGTCTGTCGTCTGTCGTCTGTCTGTCGTCCGTTAACTTTTCTTCAAACGACTTCTCCTCAGAAACCGCTTGGCTAATTTTGACCAAACTTCACGTGGATGATCCTTGGATAAATGCTTTTTAGATTTGTTTAAAATTAGATCAACGCTACATCCAAGATGGCTGCCATTACCATATATAGTCGAAACCTTAAAAAATCTTCTTCTCAAGAACCGCTGGACAGATTTCAACAGTTTTTCTTTTAAAATGATCGCCAACGCCTAGACTATCAAGTTTGTTCAAATAAAGTCCCCGGGGTCAAAAATGGCCGTGCCCCGGGGCTCCAAAATTTGTATATTGAGGTTTTGCATGTTTTTCATAAAGACATATAGGGAAAAAATTAAAAAAATCTTCTTCTCTGAAACCACAAGGCACAGAGCTCTCATGTATTACATGTAGCATCAGCTTATGGTCCTCTACTAAGTTTGTTCAAATGGTGACCCTGGGGTCAAATTTGTCCCCGCCCCGGGGGTCACAGTTTTACATAGACTTATATAGGATTTTTTTTTTTAAAAATCTTCTTCTCGGAAACTACAAGAGCCAGAGGTTTGATATTTTGCATTTATTATAAGCTTATGGTCCTTTACCAAGTTTGTTCAAATGGTGACCCTCGGGTCACTTTTGGCCCCGCCCAAGGGTCACATGTTTTACATAGACATGTATAGGGAAAAACTTAAAAAATCTTCTTCTCTGAAACTGCAAGAGCCAGAGGTTTAATATTTTGCATTTGCTATAAGCTTTTGGTCCTCTATCAAGTTTGTTCAAATGGTGACCCAGGGGTCACATTTGGCCCCACCCCGGGGGTCACAGTTTTACATAGGCTTGTATAGGGAAAAACTGAAAAAATTCTTCTTCTCTGGAACCACATGGCACAGAGCTCTCATGTAATACATGTAGCATCAGCTTATGGTCCTCTACTAAGTTTGTTCAAATGGTGACCCTGGGGTCAAATTTGTCCCCGCCCCGAGGGTCACAGTTTTACATAGACTTATATAGGATTTTTTTTTAAAAATCTTCTTCTCGCCAACTACAAGAGTCAGAGGTTTGATATGTTACATTTATTATAAGCTTATGGTCCTTTACCAAGTTTGTTCAAATAGTGACACTGGGGTCACATTTGGTCCCGCCCCAAGGGTCACATGTTTTACAGAGACATGTATAGGGAAAAACTTAAAAAATCTTCTTCTCTGAAACTGCAAGAGCCAGAGGTTTAATATTTTGCTGTTGCTATAAGCTTATGGTTCTTTACCTATTTTGTTCAAATGGGGACCCTGGGGTCACATATTGCCCTGCCCCGGGGATTCACAGTTTTACATAAATGCTTGTAGAGGGAAAAACTGAAGAAAAAAAATCTTCTCTGGAACTGCAAGAGCCAGAGGTTTAATATTTTGCATTTGCTAAAAGCTTATGGTCCTTTACCAAGTTTGTTCAAATGGTGACCCTGGGGTCACATTTGGCCCCGCCCCAAGGGTCACATATTTTACATAGACATGTAAAGGGAAAAACTTAAAAAATCTACTTCTCTGAAACTGCAAGAGCCAGAGGTTTAATATTTTGCTGTTGCTATAAGCTTATGGTCCTTTACCAATTTTGTTCAAATGGGGACCCTGGGGTCACATCTGGCCCCGCCCCGGGGGTCACAGTTTTACATAAATGCTTGTATAGGGAAAAACTGAAAAAAATCTTCTTCTCTGGAACTGCAAGAGCCAGAGGTTTAATATTTTGCCTTTGCTATAAGTTTATGGTCCTTTACCAAGTTTGTTCAAATGGTAACCCTCGGGTCATATTTGATCCCGCCCCAAGGGTCACATGTTTTACATAGACATGTATAGGGACTTTTTTTTTTATTTTTTTTTTTTTAAAGAGGCTCTACCTATATTTTTTTGTCCACCAATTGATATAAACTTTACTTAATTATAAAGAGGACTATACAAAAGGTAAATGGCAATAATTTCACCCAATGTAATTTGCGTTTTGCTGGGGAAAAACAGGATTGAAAAGATCGGATTTTTGAAATTGTATTCATAATTGTTTTAGACAAGCCGATTGCGGAGATTTTCCGATCTTATTCGTTTACAATCGGAACTACCTCGTCTGATTAGCGAAGAGTTCCGATCGATTCGTTTGCTATCGGAACTGCACCGAATAATTTGTAATCGCATTGCGCATGTCCGAGAAAATCGTAAAAACTCGTAGTTCTCCGGCAGGAATAAACGGCTGGGCAGCATTTTATTCAAGATATTGTTTCGATCATAATTAATAATTTACAGAACTGGAATACGAACCATGTTTCTGCTTAGAATCCTCATAAAATAGCTTTGTATACATATAAATGCAGTAATATTGAGTATTTAATATTTTACATTAAAAATCGCGTAGATATAGGTAGTGCCTCTTTAATATATATTTTTTAATTTTTTTTTTATTTATGATTGATTTTTTATTTATTTGTTTAATTTTTTTTTTTTTTTTTTATTTTTTTATTTTTTAATTTTTTTTTTTTTTTTTTTGTTTGTTAAATATCTTATTTATTTATTTTGAAATATATTTTTGAATTTTTTTTTTTTTATTTTTTTTTTATTTATTTTTTTTTTATATTTTTTTTTTTAGCTCTATGTTCGACCAGTCGGACCAGTAACAGAGGTGTTCTTGATTTAGTTAAACATGCTATATGTTGCCTCGTTAATACGGTTGGGCCTTCATTTTTCATCTGATCTTTACCAAACTTTACCAGATTCTTTAGTTATGGCCCTTGATTTAGTTAAAAAGCTGTTTTTTGCCCGAAACTTTCAAAAAACGTAATGGCAGTCACTCACTTCATTGATGTTATAAGAGCCATGTTAGCCAGTAGAGCGTCCACAGGCCCTCTTGGGCCTCTTGTTTGTATTATATTTACACGAGCGTATTTGTGTTTTACTTATATTGCCTATTGATGCTGCCTTGTTGGTTAGAGATTAGATCATGGCGGGGATTTCTTTATTTACACTGTCCTGTTTTAATGGGATGACAGTAGGGTAAGTGTGAGGTTTGGTGCATCCTAGAACCGGTTTAAACCCCCCCCCCCCCCCCCCCCCCAGTGGCCTACTTTGCCACTGACCGTTCCAAGGCGGTAGCCCTATTGTCAACCCTTTTGTGTTTGTGATGTCGTTTGCATTTATTATCGCTTTTGCCTTCTCGTTTGTCTGTTTGCGTGTTTGTTTCTGTGTTTTGTGGTTGACTGTCCTCCTTGAATGCTACTTTCCCTGTCCGAACTTTTTATATTTCTTGCTATAATAAGTAGCTCAAGAATCTAGTGTTATTTAAATGTCCTAACGGTACCTTTAACTTTCAAGAAAGCCTGTCTGGTACATCAATCCTTTTATAATATTTTCTCCTATTACGTGTCGCAGCATTTCTCTGTAACAGCTAATATGATTCCACTTATGCAAAACTCGTTCTTTTTAAATATAATCTTAGACATGTCATAATGTCCCAGAGAATCGATAGACACATAGAACTCTCTATAAAGTAAACATAATGCGCTTCGCCGCCTTCGTACATTTTGTCTCGTCAAATGTAACTGTTTATGACAGTTATTCTTCTCTAACGCGAATTACGTTAATCGTCTTTTCTCTACTCCAATAACAGTACTAATGACGTTAATCGTCTTTTCTCTTACACCAATAACAGTACTAATGACGTTAATCGTCTTTTCTCTTACACCAATAACAGCACTTAAGCCGACTAAATCCATGTCGTAACGCTTTAAACTACGTGTCTTTACTTTTAGTCAATTACTCCTTGTCGTTACGCTACGCCAGTTAAAAAACTACGTGTCATTACTTTACGCCAAATACATTACTTGTCACTACTCTACTCCAGTTACATTACTTGTTACTACTCTACTCCAATTACATTAATTGTCACTACTCTACTCCAATTACATTACTTGTCACTACTCTATTCCAATTACATTACTTGTCACTTCTCTACTTCAATTACATTACTTGTCACTACTCTACTTCAATTACATTACTTGTCACTTCTCTACTTCAATTACATTACTTGTCACTTCTCTACTTCAATTACATTAATTGTCACTACTCTACTCCAATTACATTACTTGTCACTACTCTACTCCAATTACATTACTTGTCACTTCTCTACTCCAATTACATTACTTGTTACTACTCTACTCCAATTACATTAATTGTCACTACTCTACTCCAATTACATTACTTGTCACAACTCTACTTCAATTACATTACTTGTCACTTCTCTACTTCAATTACATTACTTGTCACTTCTCTACTTCAATTACATTAATTGTCACTACTCTACTCCAATTACATTACTTGTCACTTCTCTACTCCAGTTACATTACTTGTTACTACTCTACTCCAATTACATTAATTGTCACTACTCTACTCCAATTACATTACTTGTCACTACTCTACTTCAATTACATTACTTGTCACTTCTCTACTTCAATTACATTACTTGTCACTTCTCTACTTCAATTACATTACTTGTCACTACTCTACTCCAATAACATTACTTGTCACTACTCTATTCCAATTACATTACTTGTCACTTCTCTACTTCAATTACATAACTTGTCACTACTATACGTCAGTTACATAACTTGTCATTAATCTACGCCAATTAAATCCTTATCGCTACACTAAGCCAGTTAAACTATTTGTCACTACTCTACGCCAATTACATTACTTGTCAGTGCTCTACAAAATTACATTACTTTTCACCATTCTACGCCAATTACATACCTTGTCCTTAATATACGCCAATAAAACTACTTGTCATTACTTTACGCCAAATATATTACTTGTATTTTATAATTACCTTTCATGAACAGGCTCAATAAAACCGAGTCTACTACTTTTCTCTCTTTTTTGTGTTTGTTGCTTCCAAGGGATCACCTTTTCAGTATATATTGTAGTATATGTTGTCACTACTCTACGCCAAATACAATACTTGTACTAAATCTACGCCAGTTAAACTACTTGACATTGTTTGATAATATTTTAAAAATAGTTGTTGCTGTTTTTTCCTTTCTTGTTACATTTTCCCCGTAACAATATAGTTGTGTGCCCGTTTTACTCTGAACTAAGAACCATTGAGATAAGCAGAGTATATATTAGTGTGTGCGTGTGTATGTGTTTTAATGGACTGGGCCTCATCAATCTTATTATGACTTTCTGCCCAGGCCGTTACTATAATGAGCACCATGCCAGTTAAATTTCAGTGTGTCTGTAAGAGAAATTCCCCGGAAACTGTTTATTGTCATTTAATCAACCAGTTTAATGAAAAGGGCTTAAATACCACGCGTTGACCTGAACTTTAGGAACGTCACCGGTTTCAAACATTATATATTATAAAGGTGACATGCCTGCAAATGATTTTAACCATCTATTCTGTAAAACAAAAGGTCGTCAATAGGGTCAACCAACCAGTTAAAAAGGAGACACACTTTAATAATAGATATAGATATAAAAATCAAACAGGAAAAGTAGCATTCAAGGACGACAGTCAACCACAAACACACACAGAAACAAAGAACAAATTTAAAGATGAATACAAGGCCAAATAAGACTTCACATACACAAAAGGGTTGACAATAGGGCTACCGCCTTGGAACGGTCACTGGCAAAAATGACCGCTGGGGTTTAAACCAGGTTATAGGGTGCACCAAAACTCACACTTACCATATGTCAACCCAATAAAACTGGACAGTGTAAATAAAGAAATCCCCGCCATGAACTATTCTCTAACCAACAAGGCAGCATTAATAGGCAATATAAGTAAACCACAAAGATACTCGTGTATATATAAATACAAAAAAAATAGCCTAGAAAGCCACAAAGAAGGTACTCAATGACTTGGCAGAAGCCAAAGCAACACGAAAAAAACCACTGAAGGCACGACAAGACAATACTGCAGACACACATCAAACGTCACCGTCCTTTTGGGCTTTAGGTAGACGTCATCACAGGGTCCACAGCCTGTCCGGTCATCGCACAATCAAAGAGGAACTGTAAATGGTTCCACCACCAAGCATGCAGTGCGTTTCAAAATGATAGGGTCATAACCTCTTTTGATAAACCTTTTAAAAAGTTTAACAAAGATAGTATGAAAGTGATCATGACCAAGGATCTTACGAAGTTTGTAAATCACGTCACCATAGATGTCAGGTTGTGACAGTCCTTGTCGACCCGAACTTTCAGAAATCAGAAAAAAAGTATTTGACAGTGAAAAGAATTAGAGCGGCTTTAACGATCATATTTATTCTGTCGGAAGTTCATTACCGGTGAGTGCGCCTTTGCCACTTTTATAAACATGTTGTCGTGTCATTTGTAATAATTTCAGAAGGAAAGAAGCAAATCGAGTTACATATTTCAGAGTGGTGATTTATATTAGAATTCGAAATGCAGTTGTATTAAAACTCGACAAGTCTATATTATTTTTCTTATATGTACCAAATGCACTGCTATCATGTATAAGTGTAGTTGTATCAGCATGGACGGCCTTTTTTGCCACTGACCGTTCCAAGGCGGTAGCCCTATTGTCAACACTTTTGTGTTTGTGATGTCTTAGTTGGCCTTTTATTCATCTTTAAAGTTTTTCTTTGTTTCTGTGTGTGTTTGTGGTTGACTGTCGTCCTTGAAGGCTGCTTTTCCTGTTCGATTTTGTATATCTACATTTATAGCGTATTGCAATTGTGTGCAATGTCTTTTAAAAGAAGTCATACATTCAGTCTCTTTAAACTATACAATCTTGACAGTCAATTTACTTGTTACTTAGTTATTTTTTACGTAATACTTTTAGGCTAGGAACGATGTATAGTATTTTACCAACTCTGACAAAAAAGCCTGTATCTGGGGAGAAGCCACGTTATTTGATATTATTGTGTTCACTGATTATATAAACTATCAGACGGTACTCCTTCATGCAGACATACACTCAAACATGGCTTGCGGACCTACGATGCCATTGCGTTCGGACGCTGTGGTTTCTATAGGACCCTATATATCATTTGGCCTAACTAGCCTGTCCTGGTTTGGCCTGGCCTGGCCTGGCCTGGCCTAAGATTAGTCGGTCCCTCATTACTAGTTTAGGTCAGGCCAAAGGGTCATTGCTTCAACTCTGAGGTCAATCTCTGCGTTTCCAGGGTCAGTTATGTTGTTTCTAGATGGTCAGTGGCTCACATTAAGGTTAGCACAAGCCTCATGGGACAATGCAGCTGTACACATTGTGAAGATCATTCAGAAATAACACGTTTTTGTCTTAAGATTATAAAATGCAGCCAGTTTATGATATCGTTTTCATTAAATTTAAATAGAAAATATCACAAGTATTAATGGAAACGAATATAATTAGTAACTTAAAAACTTAATGCGACAAGCACATAAAGCATTTACAACATATCTCTTTTTGTTATTGGCATAATAACATTAAATAACAAACTATCCATTAAAGCAATATACAAATATAAATCAATTATAACAGAATTGAATATGTTCGGATTTATATATTTATAGTGTATCCCACTACCCACCCTACCATCCAGCAACCCATCCACCTATCAATCAACCCACTATCCAGTCTGTTTCATGTAACCATCCATCCACCTATCAATCAACCCACTATCCAGTCTGTTTCATGTAACCATCCATCCATCTATCAATCAACCCACTATCCAGTCTGTTTCATGTAACCATCCATCCATCTATCAATCAACCCACTATCCAGTCAGTTTCATGTAACCATCCATCCACCTATCAATCAACCTACTATCCAGTCTGTTTCATGTAACCATCCATCCACCAACTCACCCTTCCAAACACAGTGTGCCAATATATCATTCCATAACAATTTTTGAATCATAATTATTAAATTAATCCATTGTTATATACTAATTTATCCTGTCACTAATTTATCAATCATCAGTTTCACACATTAATTCACTTTGTTTTTCCTATTAATATGAATACATCCTATTATTGTGTTCCCATATGTTTCTTCCCTCTATACGTTTCTTATGATTAGTACCATTGACATCTCAAAATCAATTCTACTTCAGTGCAACCAATTATAGTTATTTAAATTTCAAACATTTTGTAAATGCCTCTCATTGCGAAGAACCTGACTAAGGACATGACCTGGAACAATAACAATTAAGGTAAACAATTTTAAGATCAGGCCATGCCAATGTTTGTTTACTTTCTGGTCGCGTAATCTGCTGATTAAAACGTCTAGATTGCTTCCTTTATTGGATGGAAACCTTGTAAATTGAATATTTAATTGCCGTGGGTATTACAGCGCACTAGTAAACACCGGCTATATGGCGCTAATGGAAATACATATTCCCGATCCACCCTGTGTTTACATCGGGCTAAAAATTAAATACCATATTTATAATAAGGATGGGATGTTATTCATTTCGTTTAACATCTATTAATTCCTTAAAGAATTGCTCGACTGCAGCTCCAACGTAATCCATTTAATTCTCTATTGAATATCACTTTTCGTATAGAGCGGTTAATCTGTTATATTCTGGTTTCCTACGTCCTTTATCTGTAATAATATAGACAAGCAATCGTAGGATACAACGTATTAGTACGATTATATGAGACTGCTTACACATAATTATTTAAAACTATTGGCATACTTTTCAAGGTTTAATTCTAATTTATACGGCTTCCTGATACTTTGCCAATTATTATATTTACGTTTTAATAAGCATAAGGTGTTAACAATAATGCAAACGTTTCAGGCATAAACATATGGCATAAAGGTGTGCCAAAATAATATATACGTTTCATGAATACACGTAAGACATTAAGATGTGACAAAATAATACTTGTCAGGCGTATGTCATATGACATAACTGTTTGTGAAAATAATATATATTTGGTTGACATACATAATGCCATTGATATGTTGTAAAATAAAAAAAAAGAGATATAGGGTCCTATAGAAACCACAGCGTCCGAACGCAATGGCATCGTAGGTCCGCACTGTACTGCAAACAAGGACTTGAAAATACAATGAAGGAGACAAAAAACAACAAAAAGGGTGGTGAAGACAGGTTTGCCGACTTGGAACGGTCAGTAGGCAATAACGCCTACTGGTTAGCTTGAATCGGTTTTATATGCGCACAATCCTCGCTATCATCCTGTCTTCAGCGCCCAAATAGACAAGACAGTGTAAACAAAACTACATCCCATCAAAAGGAATTATCTAACAATAAAGTCCACAGCCAGAGAAACTAACTAAAGAAACACATACAAAAAAATAATAAACATCTCAGGATGTATCCAGAATCGTACTGAACAACCATAGTAGTTGCAGCTAAAGAGAAAACCAATCTAGGTACGACCAGAAAACTCGAGGGACGAAAGCTCATGCACCCACCTCCCTTAGTTGGGGTTTCAGTAGGCTTTTCAGACACACAATATGACATTAAGGTGTGACAAAACAAAACAGGCGTTTCAGAAACACAAATATGACATTAAAGTCTGACACAATAAATACAGGCTTTTCAGAAACACACAAATGACATTAAGGTGTGCCCAAACAGTAACGACCTTTCAGGCATAACAATATGACATGATTGTGTGACCATACAATACATGCCTTTCACAACTATGACTTAACGGTTTGGCAACTTTATTTAAAAGATATTTCAGGCATACACATACACATATGACATTATGGTTTGATAAACTACTATATACCATTCATACATATGTGACATTAAGATGCGAAGTCTGCACTACATTTATTTTGCATTGATAAGAAAACAAGCTACAAAACGTATACAAATCACTCTTATTGCATGGATGGCAGCGTCAGCTTGGTCCTTATGTAGGAGGAAACAGGAGAACCCTAGGAAACCCAACGTGTGTCCGAGAGGGCGACTATAACCGAAACACCATCGTACCCTCTCAGTTACAACACCGAGACGGGGTATCGAACCCGGGACTTGCAGTGGTGAGAGGCGAGAACGTTACCGAATACGCTAGACAGACAGACCAACGGTCGATATTTACCACCACACATAACTATATCATTTTTGAAACGTTACAGATCTACGACTATCCATGTCGATTCCAAATTTAAAGATTTAATCAGCGTGAATTTCCATTTCTAAATCAGGTTGATGATAATTTTATTGACAAGTGCATTGGTTATCACAAAATAATTATAGCTTTAATCAAGAAACTAATTCGGTGTTTGAAATAATGCAAATACACACGCTAACTTGTTTTGTTATAATCTGAGTACAACTTGACAGAATCATGTTTATGCAAAATTGGTAGATAAAATAGTCGAGAAAGAAATGTAGCATTCATGGAGCGACGTTATTAAGAGATGTAAATCAAGAAAAGACGCCACACAATTGAAATGGTTAATGTTATTGAATTGAAATTCTTTAGTATTAACCATAGAACAAGAACGGGATCTGTATTTGTAAAAACAAGGTATTCAGATAACATGAATATAACTAAAGGATTCAATGGCATCTGTCTGAGTTTTTGAGACGCAACATGAAATCTCAGAGCCATAAGGTGGATAGTCGCGATATTTCCTCGAACTTAACAGGCTTCATTATGCATAACAGTAATGCATAGTTATAGTAACATGTTGCTAGCCCCTTTCATATTAACATAATTTGATCGGGATGCCCATTGTTTCGCCCTTTAATATTTACATTTATATGACTTTGTCCTTAAGTGAAACATGTAAACGTATTATACCAGAGAAAAACATTTACTTTTGAAACGGAGCTAAAACAAACAAGGTTCAGTTAATTCTTCTGATGAAATTGTTTTGTTTAAGTGACATAACGTCGTCTTCTTGACGTTCTCTTGCTAACTGCCTTAGGTTGCTATAAAAGGCGTGCAGTGCAGAGTTGGCAGAAGCATTTTTCCAGCAGTACGTATTTCAGCTTTAAAACACTATTTTAACACAGTTTTACATTTATTATTATTAAAGTCTGAAAAACATATAGAACAGACATAATGTAAATACTGACTACCTTCTTTGTGGCTTTCTAGGCTATCGTTTTTTTTGTATTTATATATAAACGAGCATCTTTGTGTTTTTCCTTATATTGCCTATTAATGTTAGAGAATAGTTTATGGCGGGGATTTCTTTATTTACACTGTCCCGTTTTATTGGGATGAAGTGGGGGTATGTGTGAGGTTTGGTGCACCCTAGAACCTGGTTTATACCCCCAGCGGCCTTTTTTGCCAGTAACCGTTCCAAGGTGGTAGCCCTGTTGTAAACCCTTTTGTGTTTGTGATGTCTTATTTTGGCATTTTATTCATCTTCAAATTTTCTTTTTTTTTGTTTATGTGTGTGTTTGTGGTTGACTGTCGTCCTTAAATATTACTTTTATTGTTCGATTTTTATATCTCTATATAATGTAAATAAAAATAAGGATAGATAGGTATGAAAAACATTAGTTACTTTAAAGTCAGCGAGAAGCCTTCGGACTGTGTGCACTTTAAGTTAGACTAGTGTTTTTCATAGTCCGTAGAACGATCTAAATATCGAATTCAATCCTTAATTGTGTTATGATAGCAAAGTACACTGTGACAAAATAGGTTTGGTACATGATACTTAATTTTCAAATTTCCAATAGGCTAACCAACCATGAGGATATACATACAAATATACATATATATATATATATGACTGACAGTCAAAACAGTCTACAAATTAAGCAACAAATAATTATAATATATATGTATAATAAACTTCTTCATTATAAGGAGAACGGTTTTTAACTAAGGACAATTATATATTTGCATGTCCGCATACCATACCAACTGTTGATACTTATACATGTATATTCTTACATGCCATTGATTGCATATATTTCATAGCTTTTAATTGTATGAACACGTAAGTAATTTTAAGTAGATGCTTAGCAACCAGGTATACATATACAGGTAAGCATACATATTAGCAACGCTACAACAATTTTTAATACAGTATACAACATATAGTTTCAATTATTGGCAAACCTAGTTTCGTTCCTTTTATTACAGGCTTTATTTATGAAAATGGCGACGTTTCTTATTTCTTTTGTACATGTTGAATTAATTAACGAAATCATTTTATGCATATTCGGTCTATTCCAATAGTATTTTTTGATAAATTATTTTCTCAGATCGGACTATAACGGGCATTCTAAAATGAAATTGAGCTTCTAAAATATTACAAACACTACATTTTCTCTCAAGTATCGGTGTTCTGTTTGGTTTATTCCATCGTCCTGCTTCTATTTGTAATCTGTGAAATGAGACTCTTAATTTAGTCAAAGAAATTCTAAATTTTGATAAGATACATACTGTGAGGTATGGCTGAACTCTAAAACTACATTTTATGAAATAAAGCTCTACTTGAATCAATTAATCTACTATTCCAATTATGTACAAAGTTGTCATTTAATATGCATAAAAACAGTTTTACGTTACCAACACTTTGCGTTACACATATATCACTAAACCCCATTCAATATAACATTTCTCTTACTGAGGAAGCCCAATTTTTATATTTGATTTCACATTTATATCATATCAGATAGATCATATATTTTCTTAACATATATGTTTTCATTTCTATTCAATATGTTTAACCAAATATGTTTAACCAATACTTTATGATATTATAATGTCGCATAATAACCAGAGGTTTTCTACCTAATTCTCCGTATACTAAATCGTTTTGTGTTGTCTTTTTTACTCCCAAAAGTCGTTTACAAAATTGTAAATGAACTTATTCAATATCATTCTCCTGATTGCAATCCATGTATGTGTCTGTAGTGAAGAAATAGAGGATATTTGTTGGTTTGGAGTGAATATTGGATTTCTTTTCATTGAGAAGTGAGAATCCTATATTCACGACAAACCAACAAATATTCTATTGATTTATATACTTTTTATCATGCAACACTACCAAACTGTTTCAAAAAGAAAATACGTTTCGTTCCGACAGTTCCCCCTTTAACGTATTTGCGGATAAATATAGTAACGCCAGCGCGTGAGCGATTTACATATATTTAGTGCGCATAAAATATAGTTCTAAACTTTGACACGAATTATGACTGTTATAAGCAAATGTAGAAAAAAGTAGTTCCATTTTTTCCGGCAGTGAGAATATAGACGTTATATTATATAAACATTGAGAATATAACGTTTATTCTAACCATTCATCCACTATTTCACTGGAAAGTATATAATAAATGGTACTAGTTTGTTAAGCCGAGGTGACTAGTGTGTGTTCATGCGCTGTCAAGTAGTTTCAAGTGGTTCCGCGAATAAGTGTTTAGACTGCGTTTATCCATCAAATATAGGTGCGAGAAGGAATACCCATTGAAAAACCAACGATTTACTTTGTAACAGGTGTTTCATACTTGTTGAAAGTAGTATCTAATAAGATTATAACGGAATGTTCAAGAACGGAGAATGAAAGAATTACACTGTTTTGTAGAATAGTATGGCAAAGACTGTTTTATTAAAATACAGCATATTCAATAGGTATGTTAATGCGAATGATGTCAACCGTAAAACAGTACAAGTCGCGTACTAATAACACCTTATTAGTAACTTTCCATTTCTGAAAAAGGATGTAACAAAGAAAGTTCTACTTAGGTAAAGTGAAATACAAGAAGTATGACATAAGCAATCGGCAACGCTATCTTGTTTGTTGAGTACTAAAATACTATAATTTCCGAACAAAAAGCAACAACATGATTATCTTGGCATCAACACATATCTAACCGATTCGATACAGGCATCTTGCTATAATAACCAGCTCAAGAAATTAGTGTTATTTAAATGTTCTAACGGTACATGTAATTGTCAAGAATGCCTGTCTGGTACATTTACGTCTTAAATCGATCCTTTTATAATATTTTCTCTCATTACGTGCCATAACATTTCTTTATAACAGCTAATATGATTGCGTTTATGCAAAACTCGTTCTTCTTAAATAGAATCTTAGACATGAAATAACGTCCCAGAGAATCGATAGACACATAGAACTCTATATAAAGTAAAGTAATGAGCTTCGAAGCCTTAGTACATTTTGTCTCGTCAAATGTAACTGTGTTAATGACAGTTATTCTTCTCTACGTCAATTACGTTAATTGTTTTTTCTCTACACCGACAACAATCCTATACCAACTAAATTCATGTTGTTACACTACGTCAGTTAAACTATTTGTCATTACTTTACGCCAATTACATAACTTGTCATTACTCTACGCCAATTACATTACTTGTCAGTACTCTACGCCAAATACATGACTTGTCACTACTATACGCAAACTAAATCCTTGTCGTCACGCTAGGCCAGTTAAACTACTTGTCATTACTTTACGCCAATTACATAACTTGTCATTACTCTACGCCAAGTACATTACTTGTCACTACTCTACGCCAATTACATAACTTGTCCTTAATCTACGCCAATTAAACTACTTGTCATTACTTTACGTTTACGCCAAATACATTACTTGACACTACTCTACGCCAGTTACATTACTTGTCACTTCTCTACGCCAATTGCAGAACTTGTCCTTAATCTACGGGAAATGAACTACTTTAATGTTATTACTTTACCCCAAATACATTAGTTGTCACTACTCTACGCCAAATACAGTCCTTTTCCTTAATCTAGGCCAGTTAAACTACTTGACATTACATTGTTTATCACTACTCTACGCCACCTACAATACCTTCTTTACGCCACTACTCTACGCCACCTTCAATACCTTCTTTACGCCACTACTCTACGCCAATAACTTTACGCCAACTACATTGTTTGTCACACCCTATGATAATAGCACTACTTGCACTTACTCTACGCCAATAACGTTACGTTGTAATTATCCCCACTTAGATGGGGATGTTTCCCGAGCTACTGTCTCAATCAAACCGAGACTGCAATATATCTTATGTGTCGTGCTCGGCCGTTTCCAAAGTTCCATTATCATACTCTTTTTATAGCACAGTGGCGTTGCTTGTGCAGTGTGGCGGCAGTAAAACGTCTCCCCGCGCTTGCAATCAGTACTGTTATTCATTCGATCTTTGGAGATCGCTGAGCCCGATACTTATATTTAGTGATCGGTGATACATTTTCATTTGTTTTTGTTTTCTTACTTAATTTTCGAGTCGATGGTTCCAGTTCCACTACTCCGGCCGATAAAAGGCTCTGGGTATTGTTTAACCACTCATAGGATATGTTGTCTGCTTTTTAATTTAGTCTTTTGACTGTTACTTGTGATACGCAGGCTTCATAACCGCTGCTCCCAACTAAATTCCTTTTTGTTTATTTCGCTCTTCGGGGCATACCATTTTATTAGAGATCATACGCCGCTGGATATAGGGGATGAAATAAAGATAAAAATATTGCTATATCCACCGCCATATGCTTGCCATCTTCGAGATGGTTAAAATTCTGTACTGTTGATTTTTATGAATATTGAGTTTTACTCAACCCGGGCTAGAGGGCGTGAGCGGTAGTTAGCATATTTCACTACCGCTCATGAACAGTCGCAATCAAACCGAGACTGCAATATTTCGTATGTGTCGTGCTCGGCCGTTTCGAAAGGTCCATTACCATACTCTTATTCGTTTGTCTAGAGCTTGTAGTCGCGTTGAGAACTTTATTATTCGTAATATTTGTATAACTAAAAACCTACTCCAGCAGGCCTACCGTTACCATAAACTTCGAAAAACCTTTGCAAAAACTAAATTTATCAACTATTCTGTGACAAGCACTAGGGTAAAATCATTGAAGTTCGGACACTTTTTGCAAGCTACTCACGTACATGCAAGTATAATTTACGCCTTTTTAATCATTTTTACAATCTTTGGATTTTTCTTTTGTTCCCGTACTCGTTTCCTTTCAGTTTTGTCATTTTCTAATTGGTATTTTCTTTCTAACTGCACCCTTTTGTCTTCAATTATTTCTCTACTAGTTAAAATTCGATGTGTAGTGCATTTTTTAGTTTTCTTTAGAGATACAGGAGATGTGTTAGGAGCCAGTGGTGGCAAGAATATGTTGTCCACTGTTGTATCCAATAAAACACTCAACATTCGGGGGTATGTCTTGTATAGGCATTTCAACGTTTTCATTTGAGACGAAGTCAAGTGATACATCTTGGGGGAGATCGGCACAGCCATTTTCATCTGTTCTATTTGGCCACTTTGAATAAGCTGCAGTAACATCGCCGGATCTTCTAAATCAAGAGGTTTAGTATTCCCAGTACTCAACACTGGATCGATTTGGTTGGGTAAGTTAGATACCGGTAAGAGATCAACTGTTTCTGATTTGTCAGTCATGGCAGAGATTTCCCTTTCATCAACTGTTGACGTAATAGAAGCCGCTACGACTTGTCTAGAAGTTGTGCTTGACAATAACGGATCAGTTTGGTCGGGTACGTCAGATAATGGCAAGTAAAGGACGTCAACTATTTCTGATTTGTCAGTCAGGGCTGAGGTTTCCATTTCATCAGCAATTGCTGACGTAATAGCAGCCGTTGCCACTTGTCTAGCATTTGTCACTTCTGAATTCATGTCTACTGCCTGTGTACTGGTACGTTGCTTTAAAAACGGTCTGTCAGTTAGTTAGTATGGATGGTGCAAATACACTATCTGGGATGGCATTACTATTAAATGGATAAATCCCACAGGCCATAAAACCCGACATTATGTTTGTAGGAGAAACCTCCTCTTCCCAAGCTTGTTTAAAAAGATGAGAAAATGTCCAGTTGTTAACTACATTGACAGGGCTGGCGGAAAGATACTCCGAATCATATTTATTATATGCTTTATTCTCTGCAGCCAGTGTTGCCATGCTCACTATTTTTGACTCAACAACTGCTGGTACCACAGGCTTCCTCCCAGATCTAGCATCAGCATCAATACGCCCTGACGTCCTGTCATAGAGGGTGGATTTAAGCACATTAAAATCTTGCGCCGCTTTTTTAATCGACATTGCCCCACTCTTAACAGCCGTCACAGCTTGTTGGAGTCTTGTTGTGTCATAGTTATAGTAAGACTTTACTCCTTTATATTGTCGTGACATTTCTGAGAAAAGTTTGTTTTGTTTGAAGTTATTTAGCATAATTAACGATCTACATATTTACCTATATTTAGGGCCTATTTTTTGAAATTATATCATTATTTGTTTAGTTTATAATCCTTAATAAAAACAGGTGTTTTAGAACATGGTAAGTTGCAAATGGTGGAAAATGGATTTGGAAAGAGGTGTCCGATCTTACATTTAAAAAAAAAAAGATGTTGGGAAGTTCGGACACTTACTGTTTACTTTGTTTTTTATAAAAAGAGGAGTATAAATCAGTCTACTTTAATCTTTATTTACTCAATTAATAACAGTTTTCAGTTTCATACCTCACTTCAACCATTTACAAAACGTACAATTCATAATACTACAAATATAATCTCTACACACTTTACACTATCCAAATTTCGCGGTTTGTGCGTTGAACCCAGAACGAAGTAAAAGGTCGAATGTAACACGTCACTGGCTGGATATGACGTCATTGGTTATGACAAAGTTCCAATACGTAAGTGCCCATGGGCTAATTAATATAGGTCAAGTAAAGAAAACAAACACAGGCCAAAAGGTATTAGGTAAACATTTATTTATTGAAGTGACGTCAGCTACTGTCCGTATTTACATGTTTGTCCGAACTTCAATGATTCTACCCTATCACAACCTAACTTCTATGGTGATGTGATTTACAAACTACGTAATATCCTGGGTCATAGGATCACTTTCATACAATCTTTATAAAACTTGTTAAACAGTTTATCAAGAGAGGTTATGACTCTATCATTTTGCAACGCACTGCATGTTTAGTGGTTGACCCATTTACAGTTCGCCACTATGCTTTCCTCTTTGATTGTACGATGACCTGAAAAACTGCGGACCCCATGATGACGTCTACCTAAATCCTTATAAGACGGTAGCGTTTGATGTTTGTCTTAAATTTAGTCTTGTCGTACCATTAACGGGTTGTTCTCTCGTTGCTCGGGTTTCTGCTAGTCATTGAGTACACTGTCTTTGTGGCTTTCTAGGCTTTGTTTTTTTATATTATATATACATGATCATGTGTTTTATTTATATTGCCTATTAATGATGCCTTTTTTGTTAGAGAATATTACCTGGCGGAGCTATCTTTATTTACAATGTCCCGTTTTACTGGGATGACAATAGGGTAAGAGTGAGGTTTGGTGCACCCTAGAACCTGTTTTAAACCCTCCAGCGGCTCTTTGTGCCACTGACCGTTCCATGGCGGTAACCCTATTCGCAACCCTTTTATTTTTGTGATGTCATTTCTTGCCTTGTTCATCGTTGTAGCTGTAGTTTGTTTCTGTGCGTATTCACAGAATGGTGTGAAAATACCGCATTGAGGGTTCCATGTTCACCGTCATATGCATATCATATTCGGAATGGCTCAAATGTATGTATTATTGGCATTTTAAATATTGAGTTCTGCTCAACCCGTGCTAGAGGGCGTGAACAGTAGCAAACACTTTTCACTACCGTTCAAGAACAGTCTCAATCAAACCGAGACTGCAATATTTCTTGAGACTTTCATACTTCTTTATGTATAACAGTAGCGTTGCCTGTGCAGTGTGGCGGCGGTTAAACGTCTCCCCGTGCTTGCAATCAGAACTGTTATTCATTCCGATCTTTGGAGATCATTGAGCCCGATATTTACAGATATCGGTGGTACATTCTCAATACTTTTGTTTTCTTACTTGAATATCGAATAAGTGGTTCCACTACTCCAGCCTTTAAAGGTTCAGAGTATTGTTTAATCACCCTTAGGATATGTTGCCTGCTTTTTAATTTAGTGTTTTGACTGTTACCTGTGATACGCAGGCTTCATAACCTCTGCTCCCAGCTAAACTTTATTTCGTCCATTGTTTTCTCGTTTAGGGCAATAAATAAATTTAGGGCAAGGCCTTTTGCTAGAAACTGGGACCATACGCCGCTGGCCATGGAATGGTGTGAAATACCACATTGAAGGTTTCATGTTCACCGTCATGTGCATACCATATTCGAGATGGCTCATATTTATGTATTATTGGCATTATTATTATTGAGTTCTGCTAATCCCGGGGCTAGCGGCCCTGAACGGCAGCAAGCACTTTTCACTAACAGTCTCAGTCAAACCGAGACTGCAATATATTTTGTATTTATTGTGTTCGACGATTTCCAAATTTCTTCTTTCATACCTTTTTTGTGGTTGTACTAACACTTACACTACGCCAATAACACTACCTGTTTTCGTTATATACGCCTTTTGCAGTATGTGTCAACATTACAATTACTTGTTCTTAAACTAAACCAATAATACTACTTGTCCTTACTATGTGCATGTATCGTGTTTACGCAAATTACCTTAATACACTACGCCAATAACATTTCTTGTGTTTATCCTACGCTAATTATACACTACGCCAATAACATTTCTTGTGTTTATCCTACGCTAATTATACTCTACGCCAATAACATTTCGTGTGTTTATTCTACACTAATTATACTCTACGCCAATAAAATTTCGTATGTTTATCCTACGCTAATTATACTCGTATTATCAGTCTTACTCTTCGTTAATTTCATTACTCGTCCTTTCTCCACATTACATGTCCTTATTCTAAATTACGTGTTCTTTCTTTACATTACTCGTCCTTTTTCTACATAACATGTCCTTACTCTAAATTACGTGTTCTTTTTCTACATTATTTGTTCATTTTTTACACTACTTGTCTTTTGTCTACATTACATGTCCTTGCTGTAAATCACGTCTCCTTAATTTACATTTACTTAAATAACTAAACGCCATTTACATTACTTCACATGTTGTTCAGATGATGTTTGTCTCATTATTCGGTATGTTCTTATGATTTGATCGTAGCTGAAAGACGGTGTGCAGCAATATGACTGTATTTATCTTAGAACATTTAGAGAGACTCTCCTTCTGCAAATACGTAGACAATGTTAGTTTTAACATGTACTTACGATTACCAGTATATGCGCTGAGTAATTAATTTTCCAGATCCTTTTAAGACTCCATGTTCTTGTTATCCTTCTCCGATCATATTTAACGAATCCTTTTATCAGAGTGAAATAAAATCAAACGCTTAGGCACAGAAAAGCTATACTGAACGCTTCCAATTTATAACTATTTCTAGTGTTTGTAAGTGAGGAAATGCATATCGACTCGATTAAATGCAAATCAGCGAGAAGAGTTTCCTGAATTAGATCGGCACATTTTAAGCCGGCACTTTTGAGGGCGTTGTAGTTAACTATTTAATTTAATTACAGACTAATTGTCCTAATCGTTGTAATCTATTACGTCTATGGTCATGCAGTTCGTTTGTGGTTTTTCATCGTATAGAAGGATTCAAAGTCAGATAATTCATCATCCTCCACACAACATAAAAATATCGAAACCCCGTGCATGCAAACGCAAGAAGATATAAATTCACAGACACATTTAAGAATGAAAATACATTACTATACCTTTTTAATACATTGCGTCAAAAGAAATGTGTATATTAGATACTAGAACTACAGAAACGAATAAACAAAATAAGAATCTGTCCAATCCTAAAAATTAAATATACAAGTACGTTACGCATGGCAACAATTTCTTCAAATACATAATGGCTGACTTTAGAATTAAATATTTGCATACGCATTCAAATGAAATTCCAATGTGGACATTGTCCATGTTTTGCACGAAACCTTTACTGAACACATGTATCAAAATCAATCAAATTAATTATTTGTGTTAAAATCACAGCTTTAACTTAACATAACAATACATACACACATTGAATGTGTCCATATCGCAAGAGTGAACGCTAAACTATTGCAAAAATATAAATACTCGAACAAGATACACATGTTTCTAGCTGAGTCCATGATATACATATCAACATTATTGTCATTATGACATTTCCCTTTTCTTATTACGAACGTCATTTGTTTTTTATAATGACAATGACAACACTTATTCAGTAATTTAGGCCTCCAGCCCATAATACAAATATTACAAATATATTGTAGTGAATATTTTAAAGTAACAGTGCGACATAAATACATAACATAGGTACATACATGTACATTGAAAATACACAGTTCAACGTACATTATATATATGAGAATACGTCTTGTGTATTGCAATATCGTTACCTTATGGTATATTATTGATAGTTTTGAATATTTCATACACATATTTACATATTAGTGACAGTTTATATGCATCGGTTGTTTTCATTAAATTATAGAATGTATTCAAACTCGCATTGACAAAATTAATTTTCATATTAACATGCAAAAAATAATTTTGTAAATCTTCATAATACGAACATTCATGATTACATGGTATTCGCCTTCTACTTCTCCTGACATACGGTTTTTGCAGTTATGATAAAGTGCATATAGAACAGCCGCCGTTTTGTTTTGGCCGCGCCGGTTTTTGGCAAAAACAGTACGTAATTCCGAATAAGCTAGGGCGCTTTCGCCTATATCAAATGAAATTATTGTAAAATTATTCTATTTCATCGGCGACACTTCATTTTTTCCGAGAAATTTGACGCGTTGACATTTACCCATGGGAAGTCCTATTTTCCCATGGGAAAGTCGCTTTCTTATGTGACAATATTTTCCCATGCGAAATGATTTGGGAGCTATTCCCATGGGAAAAAATAAAAAAGTATTTATCTTTCAATATAATGTTAAAGTAGTATGCAGCTTTCATATTAAGTTTAACAGCCAAACGAGCACTTTGGTATTTTCCCATGGGAAAACTTTCCCAATATTGTAATTTAGGAAAATTTACCCATGGGAAAATGTTTTTTCTTAATAGCTAAAACTGTATTCCAAAGTCTGGAAACATCTTCCATTGCAGGGTTGACAATTAAATATGCCTTTATGTTTATAATTTCGTGGCCGAGTGGTTAACGTCTCTGACTTGAAATCACTTGCCCCTCACCGCTGTAGGTTCGATCCCTCAGGGGCCTAGGAATCTTTATGTGAGGAAGCTATCCAGCTGGCTTGCGGAACGTCGGTGGTTCTACCCAGGTGCCCGTCCGTGCACGAAAATTGCCCGGAGGGGCACCTAGGGTCTTAGTCCACCAATGGAAGCTGGAAATTCGCCATATGACCTTAGCTGTTGGTGCGACTATAAAATCAAATTCAATTCAATTCATGTTTATAATTTCAAAAGAAAATGGGAAAATTCTCCCAAATTGGTTTTGGGAAATTTGCCCCAAATTATTTTGAGAACATTTTCCCAAATTGTTTTGGGAAAAGTCTCTCATTTTTGATTGGGAAAACTCGAGGAAATGGAAAAAAATCCTCTCAAGTCAATACAAATATAACAAATATGCCATATAAGTACATTAGTACATTAGTACATTAGTCAAAATATCCAGCAGAAAAAAAGAAGAAGAAAAAGAAGAAAAAAACAGATCTGCCAGTTTGTTTAAAAACTGAGTATTTTATCTCAGATTGAGTATACTGTGGTGCCTTGTGATTCGTCTTTAAAATATGAACATAGATATGTGAATTGTGCATTGCATGCTAGTTTATATCGATACGGAATAGCCCTCCGTTTTCTGTTGTTTTTTTGCCGTGCCGGATTTGGACTAAAACAGCAAGTAATTCTAAATAAACTCATTTTCATTTCCTATATCTCAATATAAAATAATATCATTTTAAAAATTCGAGAAATTTGACAAATAACTTTCCCATGGGAAAATCATGTCTTTCCATGGGAACCCTATTTTCCCAAATTGTTTTGGGAAAATATATCTTTCTTTTGAATGAAAGGCATTTTTCAAGACAAGGTCACAATGACCTTAACTTTTGACCTACTAACCCCTACTAACCACAACATGAATCAGAATTCTGTAAAGTTCTAAGATTGTATGTCTAACAGTGACAAGTAAAGTGGAAGGAGTGTTTTTTCGCATTGGGTCATTGTCGGGTTAATGTGACCTTAATGACCTACTAATCCTAAAAGCAATATGCTTACATCTCTTACGAATGGCAAAATACCAATGCAGTTTCATAGGGTGTAAAATACTTTATGAGTTATCTCACATATTTTACGGTCATGGTAACTGTAATCTTAGATAACGATTAGCTACAAAATTAAACAACTGAAAGGGCACAACCCAAGGAACATTCCAGATCTGGATACGGTTTTGACTGTCAATACTCAGTCCTAGTTTATATGTGGTTGCATTTTTTCTTGTCTCCATGTAGTTAGTATATATTAGATCATCTCTATTTGGTTGGAATATCTGTTATGTGGTTGTGGTCGGGACTATAATTATGTGGTTTGAACAACACAGATTGTGTTCATGTGAGTTTTTCTCTGTGCTGATGGCTTATCTCAAGTCTCTGACGCTGGAATATCTTCATGTGGGTGGAATATGTGGTTGAAATATCTGTATCCATGTGGTTGGAATACATCAGCGCTATATGTGGTTCCAATAACACAGACTGTATTCATATATACTAGCCATACCCTTAGTGAATAAACATGTTACCCGTTAGGTAATGATCCGCAATGATCCTATACGTGCCACAAGAAAACATGTAATATTTAAAACAACCTTTTAATACAACCTAATAATTTACTTGCCATACAGTAGTAAGAAAACGTGTTAGAGTAAATAAAAACTGAATCCTTTGAAAGTATCAAACACAAACAAGATAGAAGACTCGGTTTTACTGAGATTTGTAGTCGTGGCGACATTTTACAGCCGCCACACAGCTTTGAAACAACACTAGTGCGAATGTCAATAAATACTGAAAAGGGGATCGCTTGGAAGCATCAAACACAAACAAGAGTGAAGGTACGAGACTCGATTAATTGAGTCAATAGAGATAATTTAAACCCCAGCGTTCGGTAGGCGCTACCACCATTATGTATACACTGTAGCCAGTTAGTATTTTGTCTGCTTCAAGATAAGGGTTTCAGCATTCTGACCAATCACTGATCTTATTTTTACAGGTGCAGCTATTAATAGATGCACCAACATTCAAAATTTGACAGTTATGAATAAAAGTTTGTTCTAGAAAGTATAGAAAATAAATGCATTAAATAATTATTTTGATATATCTGTATAGAGTAATGTTTAGTGTATGTACATGCCAAATTGTATGGTTTAAAAATGCTTTATAATGTAGAAATGTGTGATTAAACATCTCTGACCAGCATAATGCATACAATGATCAGACAAGTATCTCTGGGGCCATTTTGTGTTTTTTATACTCAACCATTGCCTTTAACCGAACACGTTTAAAACACACTATCGTATACTTGCCATATCTTAATGAGTAAAAATGTAACATGTGAGAGTTTTTTCTACTGTTGGGCTTTAACATGCTGATGAGTTTTTTGCGTTTCGACAGACCAAGCAGTCCAAATGTTTATTTTATGAGCCTAACAGGTCTGTCTCTTATATTCAGAGGAAGTAAGTTTAAGAAATCAAAGGAGACTTATTTTTCTATTACGCTTCTATAGATAATGCCAGTGATGCCTAATGCATATTGTTGATTTCACGCAAGCAAGAATTGTATCGCAATATATGTCTTATTATTGGAACAGTATATACTGCAACAACTGTCCTACTCAACATTTGCTAAGGATCACTTTTATTCTTCCATATAATTTTATTAGAAATTAATTCACAATAACGATATTAATTTCATTGATACTTCAACAATTCCACAATTTGAATCAAGTCATGAGATCACATGACCATACACTGCCCTAGATAATTTCATGTAAAGCAGAAATAATGCTATTTATTTCAGCAAGAAATTTAGAAAAAAAGTGATCCTTAGCACATTTTGAGTAGTATATAGTGTAAATAATTTATACAGTGTGCATACTATGCGTTACAACATATATGGCATTTAATGTTTATGTTTATGCATATTATAATACTGCTCACGCATAATAACAATTGTCATTTAGCTATGGAACGACATAAATGTCTTGTGATGTTGCCGATTAATATATGCAGTGCATGTGGTAGACCTTTTATGATATGCATTGCATTTTTAAATATATGTGGTAAATATTTTTTTTATATTTGGTAGAAAATTATTTATATGCAGTAGAGTAATCATTATATGCGATAGATAAGTCATTGTATGCAGTAGATAAACCATTATATGCAGTCCAGTTATCACTATATGTAGTGCATGTATTATTATATGCAGTAGTTTATCTAATAAATGAAGTCCTTTGAACATTATATGAAGTAGATTTGTATTTATATGCAGTGCTTCTGTTGACTTTATATGTGATACATATTTTAATATTCGCGGTGGATACGTCTTTATATTTGGTTGTTTCAATTGCATTATATTCGATACGAACGGCTTTATACGTGGTGCATTTCTTATGATATGAAGTGCTTTTTCTATATAAAACACTGCAGAATATTCGCCAAATACCAAAGGAACTATACATATATCAAAATAGTGCGCATCATCAACAAACAGCTATTATTCATGTTTTCCCCCAACTTTCATTTGATGTATTGTCTTTGTCTATTTCATGACTGTTGTATTTTCTGCAAAAGTGTCATTATATATAATTGCAGTTTAAATTGGGTTTTCTTCCGACTGTGAACAGAGAAAATTAAAACTTTCGCATTTACGAATCGTTTTAGAATTGTAAAATAATTCGTATATATAGGAGACAATACTTTTGATAATTGCATTCGGATTATCTGCTTTTAGCTCTGGTGGAAATCAATTTAACAGAAATGCTTAAGGCGGATATTACGAAGACTTCCCTCGTGTTTTCTAAATTTGATTTTGATTACTTTCTCAATGATATATCATCTCCTAAATTGGTACTTGCCGATTAGAATGTATAGATAGATAATTCGTTATTCAGGTTTCCAATAGGATACATGCTAAAGTAAATAAATAAATAAATAAATAAATAAATAAACAAATAAATAAATAAATAAATAAATAAATAAACAAATTAATTAATTAATAAATAAATAAAAAACAAGAATAAAACGCGAGGATACACTAAATGGCAACAGTGTAGTAAATGATGGCAAGTAAAACTTGGAGACTTATACATAATTATATAAACATTAACTCCTACATAAAATAATTGATAGGATATGATACAAAGATGATTTGTTTTACGTAATTTTAAGGTGTAAACAATACTATAGACCTTTCAGACAAAACATTTGACATTAAGTTGTGACAAAATAATATAGGCCGTTCAGGCATACACGTATGACATAAAAATAATACATGCATTTCACACATATGACTCAAAGGGACACATGGCAATCTTGAAGTGTTTATCAAGCATTGAAATTATAGTCTCAATACATTTATCCCGAATTATTTTGACTTTAAAACGGCTTGCATATAATTAAAATAAAAACTAATGTTTTCGTCTTATCTACGATAGGTTTTAATATATTATTGATGCAACATAATCAACAACTAATAATGTGCAAAAGCAATTTGCATCATTCTATTCTTAGAATTAATATTAATGATTGAACAAATGCACGTCATGTAGAAAAATTAACAGGACACCGTGAGTTTTTAAAACAAGAGGACCTTGAAGCTCTACTGATAGATTTTGATAGCGAGATGAGCCATGGAAACACGTTAAGTTTTATGGAAATAAGGCCAACACTTTCAGAGAAGTAGTCGCCACAATTTTTTCCTATACCACTTTATGTAAACAAAGATGGCCACTGGCGGCCATGTTTGACATAGAATCAAAATGAATTTTGTTTAGGACCAACTACATCTCATGCCAGTCATTTTAGTAAAGGTTCCAAATCAATATCAGTTGCGGTTTTTGAGAAGTAGTTGCCACAAAATTTTATTTGAACTGTAGCAGCCATCTTGAATTTCCGGCCAACCTGATTTTTACTTGAGACTAACTGGACATCAAGACCAACTTTCCTGTAAAGTTTTGTGAAAGTCATTTTGGTAAACGTACCAAACCGATACCATTTATTGTTTTAGAGAAATAGTCACCACAAAATTGTATTTAAAATCTATATTTAGGAATGGCAGCCATCTTGAATTTAGGACAGCCGGAACTTTACTTAGGACCAACTAGACATCAATGCCAACATTCCTATATTCTAAATATTATGATTTATTATGCAACATTACCTATTCATAAATATAGCAGTTGACCGTATGTGACCAGATTACAGGTCATGTTTTGCAATTTTTCCTGAGAATTAGGTTACTATCAGTAGATTTGCTCTTGTCTCAGTGGTTATATATCGAAAATCAGAATCAAAATAAAATCTTAAAATCCTACAATTTGTTTTCAGTCTTTTTCTGAGAGTCAAAAATACAAAGGAGACTTAATCCTTACCCCACTATGAATGTATAATGGACTGGCCTTTCTTTGAATTTGGACCAGTCCATTTATATTATAAATGGGTGTTTTGGTCAAACTGACCGATGAGCACGCAGACATTATATACTCTGATCAGCCTGCAAAATGTTGGGCCAGTCATTTTGGTAAAGGTTCCAATTCCATATCACTTACAGTTTTTGAGAAATAGTCGACACAAAGTCGTATTTTTTAAATCTATTTTTAGCAATGGCGGCCATCCTGAATTTTCTACCATCCTGAAATTTTGGTAGGATCAATTAGAAATCAAGAACAACATACCCGTCAAGTTTCATGAAATTCTATTAAGTAGTTTCAGAGGAGTAGTCGCCACAAGTTTTTCCTATATAAGTCTATGTAAACGGAGATTGCCGCTGGCGGCCATGTTTGACATCCAATCAGTCATTTTGGTAAAGGTTTGGTAAAGGTTCTAAATCAATATCACTTATGGTTTTTGAGAAGTAAATATATATTTTTAGCCGTGGCGGCCATATTGAATTTCCGTCCAACCTGAATATTTGCTAGAATAAACTAGCTATTAAAAGAAACATTCCTGTGAAGTTTCAAGAAAATCCGTCAAGAAGTTTGAGAGGAGTAGTCGCCACAAGTGTTTTTCAATATGACTCTATGCAAATAAATATGGCTGCTGGCGGCCATGTTTGACATCGAATCGAATTGAATCTTGGTAAGAACCAAGTACATGTCGCACTAGTCATTTTGGTAAAGTTCCAATTCAATATCGCTTACAGTTTTTGAGAAGTAGTCGCCACGATTTCGCATTATTAAAATCTTTTTTAGCAGTGGCGGAAATCTTGAATTTTTAACTGACTTGAATTTTTGCTAGGATCAACTAGACACCAAGAGCAACATTCGTTTCAAGTTTCATGAAATTCCATCAAGTAGTTTCAGGAGTAGTCGCCACAAGATTTTCCTCTATAACTCTAAGTCAACAAAGATGGTGGCCACGTTTGACATCCAATCAAAATGAACTTTGGTTAGGACCAACTACGCGACATGCCAGTCATTTTGTTAAAGGTTCCAAATCAATATCACTTATGGTTTTTGCGAAGTAGTCGCCAAAATTCGCATTTTTTATAATTTATTTTTAGCCGTGGCGGCCAAATTGAATTTTCTGCCAACCTGATTTTTTGCTAGGATCAAGTAGACATCAAGAGCAACAATTCCGCGAAGTTTCATGAAAATCCGTCAAGTAGTTTCATAGGAGTAGCTGCCACAAAAAAGTTTACGGACGGACGGACAGACAGACATACAGATACAGACGGACGGACGGACAACGCACAACGGCATAAGCTCTGCTGATCTTTGATCAGTCGAACTAAAAAACAAAATTGCCATGTGTCCCTTTAACGGTTTGGCAACATGTTTTAAAATGGCATTTCAGACAAACACAGATAAGAAAACAAGCAGCACAACGAATACAAATAACTCTCGATAGCACGGGTGACAGCGTCAGCTTCGTCCTGATGTGGAAGGAAACTGGAGAATCCGGGAAACCCAACATAGGGCGGCTACCGTACAACACCAAGAATGGGAATCGATGACATTACACTTGGTCCAGATGTGGAAGAAACAAACTGGAAACCTCTAGGAAAATCGTGTCCGATTTGGTGACCACGGAACCCTCTCAGTTACAACACCAAGATGGGGAATGGAACCCCGGGTTGCACTGGTGAGAAGCCAGAACGCCACCGAGTGCGTTATGCGGACACCCCAACGTATCATATTCATAACCACACATAACTGTACTATTTTTGAAAGTTTCAGAACTACTATCCATGTTTATTACAAATTTAAGTATTTTATCCCGGTGAATTTCCATTTCTAAATCAGATGTATGACAATGTTATTGACGAGTGCATTTGTTACCACAAAGTAACTATAACGTTAATCATGCAACATGGACTCCAGTGCTGGAAGTAATACAGATACACACGCTACCCTGTTTTGTTTTAATAAGTACAAACAATTGGCAGAATCACTGTTTATAACCAAGTCGACTAGGAAATGTAACATTCAAGTACCACAGGTATTGAGAGCTGTAAATCAAGAAAAGAAACCACACAATTAAAATGGTTACTTTCATTGAGTTGAAATGCTTTAGTAAATATCTAGATTTAACCATGAAAGTAGAAAAAGTAAAGGATCTCTATTTTCAAAAAAAATATCTAGATAACAATGAGCATCCCTAAAGTATTTAATGACATCCGAGTTTCTGGTGAAAGACTCAAAATGAAAATCCCCAGGGTTAATAGGTGGATTAGCATGATACCTGGAACTTAACACGTCTCCTTATGTTCATAGGCATAGCTATAGCGCATAGTTATAGTAACGCTGTGTCAGCTCCTTTCATATCACCATAGTTTAAGCGGGAGGACTACTGCATGTCCAGCTGTATTTAGCTGTTTCCTAGTTCGCCATTGTTTCAACCTATATTGCGTTATGACAGTAGAGTACTTTGTGACACAATAAGTTTGTAATTACGAATGACAAAAGCAAATACAAATAACTGGATAGGACGTTGTTGTGCGCTGTAGTTAGGTAGTGTCAGTAGTAAACAAATGTTACTATTTTTATGCAAAGGTTAATATTGTTTTTCCATGTTTTGTCAAGTGGTTTCACGTCATGTATTGTCAAGTGGTTCCACGCTTGTGTTGTCAAGTTTTGTCATGTGGTTTCACGAATAATAACAACACGTGTTAAGCTGCTTGTATCCACTAAATACAAAAATGCGAGAATTAGTACCCATGGGTGAACCAACGTTTTGCTTTATAACAGGTGTTGCATATTTGATGACTATGGTATCTCGAGCGAAATAACGCCGGGGGCGAAACAACGAAAAGAGGAAAACGCCGAACGACGAAAATACGTCGGGCGAAATAACGAAGTAAAGGTCACATATCACTATTGATTAGGGGCTTCTGATTGGTTGAAAAAAGTATAGGGTCTATTTGAGCATATAGTCAGATTGTAACGTAGATTCTGATTGGATTAAATGATCCAAATCATAACAAATCCCCATAAAACATCAAAAAAATATATTTCCAACATAAAACATGTTCATTTAGAATATTTTGAATGAAATTTGCATTTTTGTGGGTATAATTGTACTGAGAGTATATCTGCAAAAAGTAAAACTTCTTTACTGCCATTCTGGGGGTGCCCAGCTTCAGTGCAATATTAGAGGCTGAAAGCATTACAATACTCCCAATTTGCTGGTCATTTTTGAGTGTCTCTAAGATAGTTCTTTATTTTTTTTAGGTTTTATCATCCGTTCTGATAAAGGAATAGAGGTTGTAGGCCAAAATACTATAAAGGAGGCCTATGGGAAATGCAATAGTGGAATATGACCTAACGTCGAGCAAAATAACGCTGGACGAAAAGACGCCAAGCGAAATAAGAAAAAAACAAAACAAACGCCGGGCGAAATAACGCCAAGCGAAAAGACGACATATAATCAGAACGCCGGGCGAAAAGACTAAGCCACGCGACTGGTTCTGTGGAGTCCGCCTTGGCTCATCCGAGTGTCGGACGGCGTCTAGAAACAATTCACAGGTGTTAGTAAGTGTGGATTGCTGGGGTGAGAAAGCATGCTCGGTTACTCACACAACCTAATACCAAACACGCTATCCTATCCAAAGTATTCACTAAACTTTCTCCGAACACGCACTCCTATCCCACTTATCCACACATCATAGCACCAAGCACGTTGTCCTACCCAAACAACTAAATGCTCCTAGCATCAAGCACGTTATCTTACCAATACTACTCAAGCCTATTAACACTGAGTAATTAAGCACACTGTCCTACCCAAGCAAAGCATATTACGCTATCCTACCCAAGTAACTCGCGCCTCCTAACACCGAGCAAGCTATCCTATACCAGCTACAAACAACTGATCTCATGCCATAGCTACCCACATCTAGCACCGAGCACGCTATCATGCCCTAGCAATTCACATCTTGCACCGAGTGCGCTATCATTCCCAGCTACCACATCTCATATCACCGAAAACGCTATCCTACCTATCTACCGACATGTCCTAGCATCGAGCAAGCTGGCATGCCCCAGCTGTTCAAAACTCCTAGCACCAAACACGCTATCATGTCCAAGCATTCAACATGTGAGATGAACCGAGCACGCTATACTACCCCAGCTACCCACACCTCCTAGCACCTGTTATTTGTTTCTAATCGCAGTCCGACACTCGGATGAACGAAGGCGGACTCCACAGGACCTGGCGGTGTTTTGTTTTTTCGCAGGGCATTTTGACTATTTCTCGTCTTTCCGCTTGGCGTTATTTCACCCGGGTTTTTTTTCTTCAGTTTTTCGTTATTTCGCCAGGCGTTATTTAGCTCGGTGTTATTTCGCGCAGAGTTTTTTCGTCTTTTCATTATTTCGCTCGGCGTTTTTTCGTGTTTTCACTATTTCGCCTGACGTTTTTCGCCCGGCGTTATTTCACTCGGCGTTATTTAACGGCGAAATAACGAAAATACGAGATGGCACATATCAGCCACCATACGGCAAACACTATTAAAACATGTTATTAAAAGGCGGCATTTTCAATGTAGATTTAGGCATTTGGTATGTTAATGCGAAAATGTCAACCGTTAAACAGTAGAAATCAACACCTTAATAGTGATTTACAATTTCTGAAAAAGAATGAAGATTTGTAACAAAAGATGTTCTACTTAGGTATACTATAATACATGCATTATGACATGACTAATCGGCAAGTTTTGTTTGTTGAGTACTAAATACAGTAAAATATTATTATATTATAAAAATAGCACATATATTGCTCATACAATGTCATAAGTAATGTACGAGGGTCATTCAATAAGTTCTGTCACTAACGCGTTTTAACAATTACGTGCTCGTTGTGAGTGTTGATGTTTGATACCAAATGAAAGAGAGTTTCAATACCATTCCATTGATGGTAAAATGAATGCTGTATCTTTTGTGTGAGAAAATATATGGAACATTTAATATACATCACTTATACATACTGAGGCATTTTCGTCCTGAGCTTTTTTCAGGTATGTTAACTGTTATTTTTTTAAATGCCTTTTTCTCTTTAAGTACTTGTCGAAGACCTTTGCAATTTCTCATACATTACCACTTATATCTGTGCATTACAAGATTCAGAATTTAAGCATGGTAGATGAAAAGGCATTGTCTTAGAACTTAACATTTTAAGCTAACATATAAAATTAATTTAATGATAAATGGACAGTACATGGAAGGGCAGTCTTCTGAAATAGCGTTTTTGGATGATCAATATTTTCACTAAACATTGTGCAAAATTCTACAATAATGTGTTGAATATGAAATGTAAACACTGAAGGGCTAGCATTTGTAAAAAAATATGAAAACATATTAATACTATGAGAATAATTACGACATTTAAAAGATATTATAACATTTCCGTAAACAAAATGAAGAAAATCAGTGTTATTTCCGTAAGATTAAGAGATATACATTCACCCATATCTAGTTGACAGCAAGACCTTTCCGACTTCTCGACAATCATTTTCATGGATTATAGGCAAATAACAACAGATTGCGTACAAGAAAATTTAAAAGCATAGAATTATTCAAATAATTTTTACAACATTTTGTAACAAGGACATTTTCAGAGATGCCGGTATCCAAAAGGTGTGGTAGGGGGAGGTAATTCAGGGGTATAAATAACCGGAAATTTTTCATTTTTGTTGTGGAATTTGAGAGAGCGAACCCAGTAGTACTATAAATACACTACTTCATCTCAGTGTAATATCCAGTTCAAAGGATATATGCCTTATGACAGAACTTTTTGAAGCACCCTCGTATACAAGTGCAGTCAACATTTAAATTAGTGTTAGTTTATGTTTTAAGATATGATATTGTAATTTAAAATATTAAAACTTTAATTTATCTTTTAAGAGCACACTTTTGCTTAAAAGGAAAGTTTTTTGTTTTTTTAGGAAAATACGTAAATATTTATAATAACAAATTCATGATCTTTAACTTTCAAAAAAGGCCTTTCTGACTCATTTACGTCTGAAATCGATCTTAAATCGATCCTTTTATAATATATTCCATCATTACGTGCGCAGCATTTCTGTATAACATCTAATATGATTGCGTTTATGTAACACTAGTTATTCCTACACGGAATCGTAGCCATGTAATAATTTCCCAGAGAATCGATAGACACACAGACTTCTATATAAAGTAAACATAATGCGCTTCGCCGCCTTCGTACATTTTGTCTCGTCAAATTTAACTATTAATGACAGTTATTCTTCTCTACGCCAATTACCTTCTTACACCAATAATTGTACTTGTCACAACCATACGCTACTTGTCATTACGCTACTCAAATTAAACTACTTGTCATTATTTTACGCCAAATACATTACTTGTCGCTACTCTATGCCAATTACGTAACTTGTCCTTAATCTACGTCAATTAAACTACTTTAATTTACATTGCTTGTCACTACTCTACGCCAATTAAAATACTGGTAGTTATGATGTACGTGTTACTACTTTACGCTTGTTACATTACGTGTAACTACTCTACGCCAATTGCCGTATGAGTTACTACTCTACGCTAATACATTATGTGTAACTACTCTATGCCAAAGAACGTTACGCCAACAATATTGTTTGGCACTACCCTACGCTAATAACACTACTTACACTTACTCTGCGGTAGTAACATTACGTGTCACTAATCTACGATAAATTAACTGCTGATATTACATTGCTTGTCACTACTCTACGCAAATTACACAATACTAGTCTTTAGGCCAATTACCCAACGTGTAATATTCTACGACAATAACTTTACGCCAACTATATTGCTTGTCACTTCGCTACGATTAAAATACTCTAAGTCAATAACACTACTTAATCTTGCTCTACGCCCTATATAATACTTCTTTCGTTAAATCAAAGCTTTTATTATTATTATTATTGTTGCTATTATTATTATTTTTGTTATTATTAATATTATTGTTATTATTAATATTATTATTATTATTATTATTATTATTATTCTATTATTGTTATTATTATTATTATTCTTATTAATATTATTGTTATTATTATTATTATTATAATTATTATTACTGTTATTATTATTATTATTAGTATTATTATTATTATTATTATTATTATTACTGTTATTATTTTTATTATTATTGTTATTATTTTTATTATTATTATTATTATTTATATATCATTATTATTATTATTATTAATAATGTCCTTACTCTGTGTCAATTACACTACTCGACTTTTTCTCGACACCAATTACAATACGTGTCTGTACTACACGCCAAGTACTATACTTGCTAATTACAGTGTGTCACCAGTTTACACTATTTACATAACCTGTCCTTACTCTATACTGGAGTCAACATGGCTGGCGGTCTGTTGGTTTGTCGGTTGGTCAGCTGGTTGGTATATATGTTGTATATAGTGGAGCAAACTACTTCTACATTTCTGACGATATCGTCTTGAAACTTGATACACATGGTCAGCATCAAGTGTAAATGTGTCAAAACACTGTATTTAGTATAAGCAATTTGTGGAGCTAACTACTTCAACAGTTTTCGAGATATTTGTTTCAAACTTGGTATACATGATCGACATAATGTGGAGGTGTGCGTGACACAAATTTGGTGTGGTTCAATTATGCCTTATATTGCCATTGGACATAGCTGAAGTCACTTTATTTTCTTCAAGCAATGCTACTGCAACAGTTTTCAAGATAATGGTTTGAAATTTGGTATACAGTATTTACAATATCTGTTGATATGCGTAGCACAATGACCTAGTTTTCAGGTTGTGGTTGAGAGGAAAGTGCTGTTAAGTTTGATGAAGATCGGACAAGGTAATACTTAGATACCAAAAATAAATTGCCCCACGCCCGCCCAGACTTTAACAAAAAGGTTAACGTAACGTATATTTTAGGTCACAGTGACCTAATTTCCAGGGTTTTGTCAATATTTCATGAGTGGAAGGTGGTGTTAATGTTTGATGAAGATCAATCCTGGGATATAACAACAATAAAATTCCCACCCCGCCGGTGACCTCGTTTTCAGGGTATGGTCATTGCCTCATGAGAGAAAGATACTGCTAAAATTTGATGAAGATCGGTCATGGTAATGCTGAGATATAAAACAACATGTTGACGCCCGCCCACAGCCCGCCCGGTTTTCTCTCAATCTATCAGCCGGTTTTGAAAACCCGACTAAAACTGATTGCTTAGTTTATTTGTTTAACTGATAACTGATATTTCATTCACTTAATTACTTACATCAAAATGAGCGATGACATACTGCAGCAGTCAATCGATACGTATCAAGGAACTGCTGCACAAAGCAATTTTAAAATTTCCAATTTATAAGCATCTCAAGTGTTTGTAAGTGAGAAAATGGATATTGACACGATCAAATGTAATCAGCGGCAATAGGTTCCTGAATTAGATATATAGCGGAGTTTAAGCCGGTACTTTTAAGGGCGTTGTAGTAATCTATATGATTTAATTATAGACTAATTGCCTTAATGCTTGTAATCTACTAGTATTACGTATATGATCATTCATTTCTTTGAGTTATTGCGAATCGAAGTCAGCTATTTAAAGCACCATACTCAAGAAAAAGAAGGAAACCCTAGTTTTAGATATTAAAGGTTTTGAGTGTGAACATATTTATGGAAATAAGACTCGAAATGTACGCAAAGGACGATCTAGTGGAGGTATTTCTTTATATTATAAACAGGGTCTTAAAGACAAAATTAAAATAGTTGAAAAACAGCAGTACGGAATTATGTGGGTTAAATTATTACGTGATCTTTTTGACCATAATGATGATGTATATTTATGTAATTTGTATGTATTACCATCTGAATCTAGAGTTTTAAACCATGAGGAAATAGATTTGTTCGAGCAGCTTGAAATAGGCATAGCAAAATATTCACATTTGGGTAAATTATTCATCTCTGGCGATTTAAACAGTCATACTTCAGATATGTCTGATCTACTAGATTTTGATAGATATTTAGACGAAGAGCAATTTGTATTAAATGCACGTGACATACCAATACGAGTAAACAAAGATCACGTGCTAGACGTGAATGGACGGCGATTAATAGAATTATGTAAAACGTCCGGTCTAATTATAGCAAATGGTCGCATGCATAAAGATTGTCAGTTAGGAGAGTATCCTTTTTGTTCTAGCAGAGGTATGAGCGTTGTTGATTATTTGTTGTTTCATTTTAGCGATAAAGACTGCATTGCCGATTTTCAAATTCTAGATTTTAATGAGTTTTCAGACCACGCTCCTTTGTATCTTTCCTTAAAAACTAAATATACGCAGACTAATCCGAAATTATCGGACGATAGTGACAAAACTATTATTTATAGTAAAATTGTATGGGACAATTCAAAGGTACCTATATTTAGAAACAATCTCATGAATAGCCACAAGGAAATACAGCGATTGACCGATAGTATAAACAACACAGCAATTGCACGCCTACTAGACTCCGCAACCGCCTCCAAAAAGAGGTGATAATACGACATTTCGGAGACACTTCCGATGCGGTTGCGGAGAGTAAATTGAAGCAGCAACGATAAGTGTGAATTTAATATTTTCTTTTTTTTCGGCCCTAACTTGATCTTTTTCAAAATTCGGGGAATGTGGTACGATGTAGGAATGTTTCCCTTCCTGTTTCATGTGTTGGTTTCGAAATATATTGAAAAATGTGGTCTGTAGAATAGTCATAAGTCAATCGACGAGTGTAATTTTCTCAACTGGACATGGTTTTTACTCTGTTTTTCTGCTGTATTATGAGAAATCTGCCCACGAATGAGGTCTATGACTTTGAAATCACCTATCTTTCATCGTTCATTGAATAAAATTCAATCGAATATAAACTGAACAGAATTATTGTCATTTTTTATGAAGAGGCGGTGTCGGAGAGTAAGA
The DNA here is from genome assembly GCA_037043455.1 of Cyrtodaria siliqua. Taxonomy (NCBI): domain Eukaryota; kingdom Metazoa; phylum Mollusca; class Bivalvia; order Adapedonta; family Hiatellidae; genus Cyrtodaria; species Cyrtodaria siliqua. The sequence continues at coordinate 198,615 of JAWPHD010000598.1, forward strand.
GGCGGATTCGGAGAGTAAGAGGCGGTTTCGGAGACATAGATAAAGAATATGTAATCGCTTGCAATTATTGTGAAAATTGTAGAATTCAATACGTTTCAATAAATGCCGTTGTTACTGTATCGTCCAAGAATATATCTTCCGTATCACAAGTCAAATCACATGGTGTAGTCATTGTCCTTTTTAGACCTTAGTCTATTCTTACGGAGATGGACAAGGAAGCCCGGTTGGGTTTGGAGGCTGAACAAAAGTTGCATTATACATACAATATACCTCTAAAGAACACACTTATAAAACCGAGTCTGCTTCCTATAGTTTTCAGATGTCTTCGTTGTTTTCAGTATTAATTATGTTTTATCGAGGAAAATTCTGGAACGAGCTTGAAAGATGAGAATATTTTAAAAAGTCACTTTTTCTGATATTGTTTAAAATTTACAACAGTGTATCATTTCGTTTAAAAGAAAAAAATGATACTAGGTTAGATTTTCAATATTATATAATACAAAGTAGGGAGACTGCAGAATATCAGTCATTATTTACGAACATCGGACAATTTAAACAGCAAAATAAGAGACTTCTTGGAAAAGAGGGTACATTGACAGGTATACTTATTCAGATACTCAAGAGGTAGAACAGAGAGAAACGAAAGAGTGTGCGAAATTTGTAACACAAACGCTATTGAAGACGAGTACCATTTTATTTTGATCTGTACTACTTACTCTAACATTAGAAACAAATATATTCCTAAATATTACACAACTAGACCAAGCATGTTTAAATTTGTAGAATTGTTGCAGTCATTAAACAAAAAGATTATTCTTAGTTTAAGTAAATTCATTTCCGATGCACTTGTATTAAGGCTATCTACATCCATTTTAACAGACTAAAAAACAAAAAAAAACACAAAAAAAAAAACACAAAAAAACACTAGATATCTTATTTTAGAACATCCTCGTTTATCATTGACATACCATAATATATGTATGTTTTTTGATTGTTTAAATATGTATGAAACAAAACAAAAACTTAGTGATTATTTTGTTGTATTTGCAATGTTAATATCTGTCACGTGTGTGTATATTATAATTATCATATATTTGTAATGATGAAAAACTGTAATAGTTTTAAGTCAATAAAAGTATCTATCTATCTATCTATATTGCCTTCAGGACATCCATTCCACTGAAGCCACTGAAAAGTTTATTCGCACCCAGTGGGGTAATGAATGCGTATTTAGTTCAGGCACCTCAAACTCTCGAGGGGTTGCCATATTATTCAGCAAAAACGTAGAATATAAAATACATAGTCATATTTCAGATAATGAGGGTAATTTTCTGATTATGGACTTAACTGTAGATAACAACAGATTTACACTTATAACGCTCTATGGGCCAAACAATGATTCACCCACTTTTTTTGATAATATTCTACATAAAACTGAGCAATTTAATAATAATACTTGGATCATATGTGGCGATTTTAATTTAGTGTTAGACAAAAAGCTTGATTACTGTAATTATAAACACGTTAACAATAAAAATGCTAGAGAAAGATTATTAGAAATTATTGCACAGAATAATCTTATAGATCCTTTTCGAGAATTACACCCTGATTTAAGAAGATATACATGGAGACGCAAAAGACCTCTACAGCAAGCAAGACTTGATTTTTTTTCTTGTATCCGAAACGCTCTTTCCGTCTTTAAGTAAATGCACAATTGAATCTAGCTATCGCTCTGATCACTCGATGACAATTTTGAATATAAATTTTACGCATTTTATTCCAGGTAAACCATTGTGGAAACATAATAACTCTCTTCTCAGTGATATTGAATACTTAAATATAATGAATTCAAAAATAGAGGAAGTTAAAGCACAGTATGCAGTGCCGATTTACAACTTCGATAACATAAATAACATACCAAATAATGAAATACAATTTGTGATTGATGATCAATTATTTTTAGAAACACTGCTAATGGAATTACGGGGTAAATCTATATCATATTCAAACTACAAAAAGAGAACAAAAGAAAATCGAGAAAAAGAATTAATAAAACTCATTGAAGTTCTAGAACACGATCTATCATCCGACAAAATCCAATCTATGGAAATACTTAAACAAGAACTTCAAAACCTAAGAAAAGATAAAATGCAACGGTATTTGATACGATCACGAGCAAAACTAGTAGAAGACGGTGAAAACCCTTCGAAGTTTTTTTGTAACCTAGAAAAACATATCTTTGCATCTAAACTAATTCCAAAACTAGAAAAACAAAATGGAGACATAATAACAGATCAATTTGAAATTTTACAAGAAGCTAAGAATTTTTATAAAGATTTATACTCCAATAAAAAAGGATAAAAATATCGGACAGGGAAAGCAGCATTCAAGGACGACAGTCAACCACAAAACACAAAAACAAACACGCAAACAGACAAACGAAAAGACAAAAGTAATAAAAAATGCAAACGACATCACAAACACAAAAGGGTTGACAATAGGGCTACCGCCTTGGAACGGTCAGTGGCAAAGTAGGCCACTGGGGGTTTAAACCGGTTCTAGGGTGATGAGTTACTAGAAGATATAGACTTAGAAAATGAGCTGTCGGGAGTAAACATACCTAAACTTACTACAATTGAATCCAACTCAATAGAAGGTCCCTTAACATACGAAGAATTAGCCACGACGCTAAGAGCAATGTCTAATAATCGAAGTCCAGGGTGCGACGGTTTTGAAGCCGATTTCTTTAAAGCATTTTGGAAGCAGATTGGTCATTTTATTGTCCGGTCGCTTAATTGTGGGTTCAATATAGGAAAATTATCTATAACCCAAAAAGAGGGTATAATTACTGTTATACCCAAAGAAAATAAATCCAGGCTTAACATTAAAAATTACAGACCAATTTCACTTCTTAATTGTGTATACAAAATTGCCTCAGGTGCCATAGCCAATAGATTTAAATCTACACTTGACAAATTAATTCATAGGGATCAATCTGGTTTTATCGCAGGTAGATAGTTAGGTGAAAACACAAGATTTATATATGATATTATGCAATATGCAGAAGAAAAAAATCTAAATGGACTTGTTCTTCTAGTGGATTTCGAAAAAGCCTTTGATTCACTTTCATGGGCATTTGTTTACAATGTGTTGAAGTTTTTTGGATTTGGAAAGTGTACTATTTCATGGATAAAATTATTCTATAAAAATGCCAAATTAACAGTTAATCAAGGCGATAATCTATCAGAATTTTTTAATATTGGGCGGGGCTGTCGTCAAGGTGATCCATTATCACCGTACATTTTTATCCTATGTGCAGAAATCCTTGCTATCAAAATAAGAAGTAACAACATTATTAAGGGAATCAATGTTAATGGTACAGAAGTTAAACTGTCACAATACGCAGATGATACATCTATGGTTTTAGACGGATCTCCATCTTCACTTAGAGAAAGTTTATCAGAATTATCGAAATATGCAAAATACTCTGGTTTAAATATAAACTTTGATAAAACACAAATAATATGGATAGGCAGAAAAAAGTATAGCCAAGACACAATTAAAACTAAGTGGAAATTAATTTGGGGGGAAACAAAATTTAAATTATTAGGTATACATTTCAATGTTGATCTAGATAAAATGTTAGAAATTATAATGAGAAAATAACAAAGATTCAAAATTTGATCAAGATATGGAAAAGAAGATATTTAACTCCATTAGGGAAAATAACAGTTATCAAATCACCACTCGTACCAATATTAAACCATCTTTTTATATCTCTTCCAAATCCTACAGAATCCATTATAGCAAAAATTAATGGCATACTGTACGAATTTCTTTGGGAAGGTCCAGCAAAAATAAAAAACACAGTTATAGTAAAGCAATATTCAGAGGGAGGTCTCAACATGATACACTTAAAGGCTTTTATCTTCAGTCTAAAATCCACGTGGATAAGAAGATTAGTTGTGAGTGAAGGTAAATGGAAACATGCAGTTGAAAGTTTCATTGATATTAAAAAATTAGCAGTTTTAGGCAAATGCTATTGTGAAACAATAATGAAGAAAACTAATAATAAATTTTGGATTGATGTTATATCTGCTTTTGCCGCAGTCATTAACAGCAGTAAAATTGAATCTGTAGATACGTTTTTATTAAGTCCTATTTTTTACAATAACAGTATTTTAATTGACAGTAAGCCAGTATATTATAAAAATTGGTTTGATAAAAATATTTACCTAATAAATGACCTATTTAAAGATAATGGAGAACTATATTCCATTAGTGAATTCGAAGATATGTATGGTTTAAAAACAGATTTCTTACAATACTGTGGCTTAATATCAGTTATTAAATCCTTTCAAAAGAAGATATTGAAAACAACAGTTTCAAGTAAAATGCCACTTCCAAATATACCATCAAACATCACACCATTTATCCAAAACAGAAAAGGTTGCAAAATATTTTACAATATTCTAAATAAAAACAGCGATAAACCAACTTCAAAATTAAAATTGGAACTTTGTTATGACATAGAGGAAGAAACATGGACAGATATATATGCTTCACCATTCAAAAGTACAATGAGTACAACGTTTCAATGGTTTCAGATTAGAATAAATCACAGATTACTTCCAACTAATCTTTACTTACACAAAATAAAAATAAAAGATACCCCCTTATGTTATTCTTGTAACGAAGAAGAGACATGCTATGGACCTGTCCCACAACACAAACTTTTCTTCAACAACTACAAAGAATACTTGTATCAAAACAAATAATACTGCCATTTACAGAAGAACTTTTTATATTCAACTCCATTAGGCAAAATGCTTAACAAAGATTGAGTTGCAAATTTTGCTAGAAATCAAATATTATATTTTTTTCTCAAAACGACAAAACACACCCTTATCCATACAGGCACTTAGAAATATACTTAAATGCTCTCATAACACACATTAACATATTGCAATAAAAACAAATATATGGAACAATTTAATAAAGATTGGGAGATGCTAAAACAAATATTTAACTAGGTACATAATAGATCAAATTAAAACTACTCTCCTTCAGTGAACCAAGAACTGGCTTTTTTTTTTTCATTTTGTACATCGATTAAATCAGAAAATTCAAGACATGGACCACACAGGCAGTTTTTAAAAGTATTACATTTCACTTCATTTTTTTTTCTTTGGACTAAAAATAACTTCCCCATTGCAAATCTCATTATTTTACACATAGTAATTTTCAAATGTTCTATAATATGCTTGTATATATTTTGGCAAGTGATGGTCCTCCCCGACCCTTGTCTCACCATGTGACGGGGAGATTAAACGGGTCATCTTAAGATGGCTGAAAAAAAATAAATATATATATATATATAATAAGGTCTGAAAAGGACCATGACTACACAAGTTTGATTTGACTTGTGATACGGAAGATATATTCTTGGACGAAACAGTAACAACGGCATTTATTGAAACGTACTGAATTCTACAATTTTCACAATAATTGCAATCGTTTACGTATTATTTATCTATGTCTCCGAAACCGCCTCTTACTCTCCGAATCCGCCTCTTACTCTCCGACACCGCCTCTTCATAAAAAATGACCATAATTCTTTTCAATTTATATTCGATTGAATTTTTTTCATTAAACGATGAAAGATAGGTGATTTCAAAGTCATAGACCTCATTTCTGGGCAGATTTCTCATAGAACAGCAGAAAAACGAAGTAAAAACCATGCCCAGTTGAGAAAATTACACTCGTCGATTGACTTATGACAATTCTACAGACCACATTTTTCAATATATTTCGAAACCAACACATGAAACAGGAAGGGAAAACATTCCTACATCGTACCGCATTCCCCGATTTTTGAAAAAGATCAAGCTAGGGCCGAAAAAAAAGAAAAAATTAAATTCACACTTACCGTTGCTGCTTCAATTTACTCTCCGCAACCGCATCGGAAGTGTCTCCGAAACGTCGTATTATTACCTCTTTTTGGAGGCGGTTGCGGAGTCTAGTAGGCGTGAATTGACACCGCTGTCGATTCATTCACGAATTATATTTCGATAATACGTTTACTGTATTTGGTAAAACGTTCAAAAAGACAAACGTGATTTATATTCATGATAAAGAATGGTTCAATGAAGATTGTTATACAGCGAAACAGGAATTTAAAAAATCGAGAAATACTTTTTTAAAAAACAAAAATGATACTAATAGGCAACTTTTTACAACATCGCGGACTAAATACAATCGGGTTAAACACAAAGCGCGTAACAAATATACATATAAAGAAGGAAAGCAAATAGGCAATTTAGCCAAAAAACAACCCAAAAAATTCTGGAAAAACATAAAGAAAATATACAAAAAAAATGTACCAAACGCTGAAAATCTAAATGTAACTGATTTATACAATCGTTTTAAATCGATATACGGAAACGCAAACGAGCCAGAATTTGAAGCCGACACAACGGAAGTGCTTGATGCTGAATTAGACTTAGACATATCTGAAGCAGAATTACGAGCTTCCGTTTTTTCACAGAAAAATCAGAAAAGTTCAGGAATTGATAATTTAATTTCTGAAATATTCAAATCAACGTATGATATAATATCGCCATTTTTATTAAAATTATTTAATAAAATGTTTAATAACGGTGATTAACCTGTTTCTTGGGGTGATGGAATTATTGCACCATTATTTAAAAGCGGAAACGCAAATGAGGCAAACAACTACAGGGGTATTACGTTAATTAATTTATTAGGCAAAATATATTCTCAACTTTTATTAAATAGATTAAATAAATGGGCAGAAAAATACGATAAGATAGCACAAAATCAATTTGGTTTCCAAAAAGGTAAATCAACGGTAGACTGTATTTTTATATTTCATTCTATTATTTCAAAAGTGTTACACTCTGGAAAGAAACTGTATTGTGCATTTCTAGATTTTGAACGGGCTTTTGATAAAATAGAAAGATCAATGTTATGGCATAAATTGATTTTAGAAAATGTAAGCTCAAAAATTATTAGAGCACTTAAATCAATGTATACTGTTGTCAAATCGCGCATTAGATATAAATCAACATTATCAGAACCCATAAGTTCATATGTCGGCCTAAAGCAAGGGGACCCAAGTTCGCCCATCCTATTTATGATGTTCATTAATGAAATCTCAGAAAATGTAAATTCAGACCTTGATGACATATTTTGTACTGACAATCTGAGCTTATTTATGCTGTTATATGCCGATGATGCGGTTGTATTTGCTTCGTCCCCCGCTTCTTTACAGTCGTTACTAAATGACATTCAAGTATATTGTAGGACCTGGGGCCTAAAGATAAATACAGAAAAAACTAAAATAATGATATTCGAAAGAGGTCGTCATTCACAATATAATTTCTACCTTCATGATAGCATAATAGAAGTTGTCACCTCGTTCAAGTATCTGGGCATTTTTTTCTTCAAAAATGGAAATTGGTTAAGAACGCAAAAGAGGTTGGCACAACATGCTTCATTCGCATTGCATAATTTATTTTCCATATTTAGTCAAATAAACTTACCAATATCAGAAAAATGTAGACTTTTCGACACACTAGTTGCCTCTGTATTAAACTATAGGTCAGAAGTTTGGGGAATGCACGAGGCTAAAGATATTGAAATTATCCATACGAAATTTTGTAGAAGAATTTTAGGGGTCAAGAAGTCTCACAGGTTTATACGGTGAATTAGGTCGAGTACCACTCATTATAAAGAGAAAACTTAATATGCTCAGATATTTGTTAAAAATATTACATCTTAATGAAAATATATTGGCCAAAAAAATATATATAATGTTAAAAAACGATGTTGATAATCATAATAATTATAACGGTTCCAATTGGGCATATCAAATTAAAAATATCCTTGACAACCTTGGATTTTCTGATGTTTGGTTATATCAATTTGAAGCAGATATTCCATTTGAATTAATAAAACAACGCTTGATTGACTCATATCATCAAAGTTGGTATTCAAATATAAATAACTCTAACAGGTTAGAATCATACTGCCGCTATAAACACAGTTTAGATATGGAAAAATATTTGAACCTATTAGATGATAACAAATTCCGAATAGCACTGGGTAGATTTCGACTCTCCTCTCACAATTTAGCCATTGAAAATGGTAGATATATAAATATCCCGCGAGAAAATAGGAAATGTATACATTGTACCCAAAATATAGTAGAAAACGAATACCATTTTTTGCTTGTATGTCCAATATATAGACACTTAAGACAGAAATATTTTAAACCTTACTTTTGCAGATGGCCCACAATAAACAAATTTGATGCGTTAATGTCTAATAACTCGAACAGAACAATTATATGCTTATCAAAATATGTTTATTATGCATTTAAACTTCGAAATGAAATGCAAGTTTAAATTTCTTTACTACATTTCAACCTTTTCACCATTTAAGAAAAAAAAGGGAAGGAAAGAAAAAGAAAAAAGCTATAACGCTTCTCTGTAAACTTCAATGTAGATTTTGTATGCCATGTTTTTGATGTTCTCACTGTATTGAATATGTATTAAGTGTAGGCTATAAACGTTGTACTGAATGTTTAATGCTGAATAAAGTTAATATATACAAATGAAAGAAGACTTAAAACCGCAATTAACTGGCTATTAACTGGTTCTTTATACTTAGAAGGAACATAAATTTACTTTACCAAGTATATGCTCGCCTATAAATGGAGCCGGGAATAGTAGTCACTCGAACATCCATCATGTACTTGACGTATGTTATTCGTTCTCTACTTCATTACTACTACTGCTTCAAAATAACTGTGAGATATAAAAACTACCGAAACTAGTAAACAATATATAAACCTGCCAAATTCCTAAAATTGTAATTTCCGTTAATATTTCTTTAAAGACTCTATGGCTTACTCTAGAATTAAATATTTGCATAATCGTTCCAATAAAATTTCAATTTGGTCATTTTCCATATTTTGCAGGAAAACGTTACTGAATAAAACATGTATTAAAAAACATCAAATTTGTGTTTGAAGGTACAGCTCTAACTTAAAGGGACACTGTCCGTAACTTTTAGCTTATAAAACACACAATAATTATGTTCGCAAACATTACACACTAAACATTATTGAATATTTACTAATTAAAAGCCAGACTGTTTAACGGAATTCAATCGCGGTACAAAAAAAAAGTAAATCCGCTTGGTGCGTTTGAACTCGCAGCCCAAACTAAAACTACACTCACTGTAATAATAGTGTGCGTGAGTGTAAAGTGGTCGACAACGCTCTTGACTGAGCTCAGCGGGCTATACGTATTTCGCAATACATACTATAGTGAAAACCTAATGCACTAATGGAAGTCACGTGATCGCAGAAAAGGTAAATATTGTGGGTCCCACTTTATTTACATATAATAATTAAAACTTTTTTTTTCAAACTCACGAATGTATTCCTACATACTTCTTAGTGTCCATCCTCATGATTTCATGTATATGTTTCACTGAATAAAAGTCAGACAGTTATTTGGTTATGCTCAATATCTGCTTACTTACGGACAGTGTCTCTTTAACATAAAAAAGTATGATAGTGGACCTTTGGAAACGGCCGAACACGATAAATACGAAATATTGCAGTCTCGGTTTGATTGAGACTGTTCATGAACAGTATAATTATGCTTGCTACCGTTCACGATTCCCTAAACAGTCTAAAACAATACATACACACATGGAATATTGCCTATAAAATGTATCAAGGGATTAACGCGAAACTGTGCAACTATATACATACATGAACAACGTACACTAATGTCTTGTTGAGACCATGATATTCATATCAACAGTATTATACTGAAAGGAAAAAGAATTTCCGCTATATATTGTATATACTGCACACTTAATTCCGTATATATTCCAAGGAAATCCCATGATGTATTGTAAAAAAAAAAGTTGCAGTTAGTTAGAGAAAGGACACAACTGTGTTGTTGTAGACGTTTTAATCACGGAACGAGTTGTAAAAAGAAATTTATAAATGTTGAAGTTCCTCTTTGAAAAATTGAGCCAGTTCAGTTACTGTATTTAACGTAAAGAGTTTGCAAAATTTTGCAAATCACATGCTAGAGCCAAACGCGTACTCTGTCAATAATGAAACTTTGCAGGAACACTATTTGCTGTGTTACGTATTGTTTTAGTCTTTTTTCCGAAAGGAAAAGTCTTTCGTAGCCATGTACCATTCGATTAACTGCAGCATATTGTACATTCAATATATAGCGGAAAGTCCCGTGTCGCGTTTCTTTTTCTTTTCAGTATATATTAGTCTATAACGTTTCATTACTGATAGCATATTAGTATCTACTGGGATATTTCGGCTATATCGCATAGCCTTCATCAGCTGAATCCAGAGCAAGGAAACAACAGCTTTAACTTTAACATTGTTATATTCTCTTTTCTGTTCCGAGGGTCATTTTTGCAATAATGATAAAATGCATAGTCTGTCTTTAGTTCATGCTTTTCATTTTGATTTCAGCATAATTCATTTTACTTTTTAACAAACTTTCTTGTTTTGTCCAGCCATCTAAAAATATAAAATTAATGTTGCACATAATTATCAGATGTCTTAGCATCGACTATTTTGCGAAATATATTTAATCAAAAAACTGAAAATCCTAAGGTGGATACTCATTACCCTCTGAGATAAGTGTTGTTTTAATAATCATGTGTTGAACGTAAAGATAGATCAATTCATTCATTCATTCATTCATTCATTCATTCATTCATCCAATTCATCCAATTCATTCATTCATTCATTCATTCATTCATTCATTCATTCATTCATTCATTCATTCATCTATTCATTCGTTCATCAATTAAGTTTATTTTCTTCGCTTGACTTAAATTATCTCTGATACTGATGACCCACTATGTCTTTGCACGTGTAAATTATTTATGATTCATTCATTCCTCCATGATAACACAGTATAAGCAGTACATTGTGCTTAATCTTAATATGCAGATAAAACCACCAGCTACGTCGGGGTATACATATATTCATACACTATCATTCTTCCCTTGCCACACTAGAACTATTTCAATAGCGGAAGATAAAGCTAAGTCCTGTTTGTTAATGTTTAAACTATTTGAGACAACTCAAGCTAGCATCAAATAAAATGGTTTGCATTAAGTCCGCTTGAATTATTGGCTTCAGACATCAGTGGTTCAGAGCTATCCAGAAATGTCTGGGATTTTAAGATTTTATTTTGATTCAGATTGCAAAATATTAAGACAAAATATATAACTACTGGGACGACAGCCAGTCTAGATAAAGCGTTTTGAGGTTAAATGCTCCAAAATGGTGTGATAGCAATAGGTGGGATACGCTACAAGTATAACAACAACGCATACTATTTGTTTGTTTTATATTATTTGTTTCTTTAATTAAACATAGAACAAAATATATATATATTACCATTCCCAGTGATTTATTTTAAGTATATTGGGAGGAGGTAAAGTCAAATAGCTGTCATTTACCTAGAATTATATCAGTTGAACTCAATGTTTGTTTCTTCTTCGAAAATCAACGTTTGAAATATAATTGAAATATTTCAGGAGAAAGTAAAGTAGTCTTGAAAAATCTACGGAAATGGCTGCCCCAGTACCATTGTGTAGCTTTTTTATGACTGTTGTAGTAGACACTGTATCGATGTATAATATATCATACCGCCCACATAACTGTCAAATATAATGAGACAATCAAAGTAAACGTGCAGCATTATTACGTGTCAGCTCAGTTTCAAGAACGATTGAATAACGGAGGCGACTGTATTAAGAATACTAATGCGAGGGAACTTATTAGAAAACGATAAACCAAAAAATGAATGTTATCGCGGTTTGGTGGATCTTTTCACGAGACAGATGATCCTAGTATTTCCATCTCTTTAGTAAGACAACCATTACATAAACCAGATCCCATTCTTGCCGCCACTTAGTAAGAAAACATATAACTTGTAATTAATAGAATACCTTTCAAACCACACAAGCTGATACTTGCCACCTAATAGTAACTTGTTCTATATAAGCAATCCATTAAATACACCGAGCCTATACATGCCACCGTTTAATGGCACTTAGAAAGAATACATGTCACACGTAAGGCAAACTTTAAATACACCGATCCTGTCCTAGCCTATACGCCTAATCATATATTCTAGCTTAAATAGTTTACTCGTAAAGCAAATTTCAGATACACCCGATCCTATTCTAGCATATACACCCGATCCTGTTCTAGCCTATACACCTGATTCTTTTCTAGCCTATACCCCCGATCCTATTCTAGCATATACACCAGATACTGTTCTAGCAGATACACTCGATCCTACACCAGCATATACACCCGATCCTGTCCTAACATATACCCCCGATCCTATATCAGCCTAAACTTGTTACAAGTGCAATGTTTTTTAAGGGTTTGGGTCTCATCAGGCTTAGTACTCTTCCCATGTCCAATTTATTATTCTTTACGTATACTTCCAGGGCTAGGGACGATTTATAGTAATTTACCAACAGACTAGACAATCTCACAAAAATGTCTGTATCTGGGGGAAAGTTGGTTATACTTGTGCCCTCTGATTATACAAACTATCAGACGGAACTCTTCCATGCATAGGTTTGTTCGCGTAATCACTCGGAGGCCAACGTACGTCATAGTCACGTGGTATGAATCAGCTAATTAAAACGTCAGGATTACTTTCTTTGTCGGATGGAAACCTTGTAAACATAGCTGCCAGGTTGCTATCAAGAAAAGCTCTGTAAATTAGTTTGACCAAAGACACAAGCTAACCGAAAAACTACTTGAGAAGTTCTGAAAAGCCTCCTCCAAAAAGTCGAAAATTTTGTCAACAAACTATATTATATACAAGGTATGACAGCGGCCATTTTAGCCGGGGCGGAATTACGTAATAATCCCATAATTCATAGACTGTTTACCCTCACATCTGCATTCGTAACTGTCATTGCAGGAAATCAGTGGTACCTACACAAATCAGCGTTACGTTGTACAATCGGGTACCAATACATTATTACGCAATTCCGCCCCGGCTAAAATGGCCGCTGACATACCTTGTATATAATATAGTTTGTTGACAAAATTTTCGACTTTTTGGAGGAGGCTTTTCAGAACTTCTCAAGTAGTTTTTCGGTTAGCTTGTGTCTTTGGTCAAACAATTTTACAGAGCTTTTCTTGATAGCAACCTGGCACCTATGCTTGTAAATAGAACATTTAATTGATGTCGGTATTACACTGGTATTAAACACCAGCTATATGGCTCCAACAGAAATACATATACCCGATCCTTCCTGTGTTAATCGAGCTAAAAGTGTGTTGTGTTATTCATTTCACTTAACATCTATTAATTCGATGCCATTAATTTCTTAAAAAATTGCTCGATTGATGCTCCAACGCAATCCATTTAATTATCTATAGAATATGGAGCGGTGAATCTGATATATTTTGGTTTCATACGTCCTGTGTCTGTAATAATATAAACCTTTCAGCCAAACACATACGGCATTAACGATATGTTATTTTCCAACCTTAACGGAGATGTTTCAGACTTTTTGTCAAGTATTCCAATATCCCGGATGCTAAATCAACTAAACTGAAACTCAAATTCCGTTAACAGATTATACCACATTTTAGCTTTTGTTTACGTACCCATATAGCATATAAACCACCGAACCCTCTCAGTTACCACACCGAGATGGGGAATCGAATCCCAGATTGCATTGGTGAGAAGCGACAGCGATACCGAATCCGCTAGACGTAGTAGGCGAACACCCCAAGTTCCGTTTGTAGCATCAAATAACTATACTATTTTTGAAACGTTACAGAACTACGATTATCCATGTTTATTATAACTTTAAAGATTCAATCACCGTGACCATTTATAAATCAGGTTAATGACAATGTTATTGACAATTGCATTGGTTATCACAAAGTTACTATGCAACATCGGCTCCAGTGCTGGAAATAATACAGATACACACGCTGTTTTGTAATATTCTAAGTACAAACAATTGACAGAATAACTGTTTATAAACAGTTGGTCGAAACAATTGTGGTAACCAGCTTATCTGGTACGTGTACCGCTCAGGTGTTACAGCAAGTAAATTATACAAGGGAAACGTTTGTCATTTGTTCAAATGAAAGTCGAGGTTCACACTGCAATACAAATATAACTCGTCCATCAAATAGGAAACATGTTTTTCTCAATTTTGATAAGCATGTATATATGAATATTAAACACAAGCACTAGGACACTATTAATAATGCTCTCTATGACTTGGTAGAAGCAACTGCGACAAGAGAATAAACAGTTAAGGATATGACACGACATGTTTTCAAACACCAAACGTTACCGTCCTTTTCGGGATTTAGGTAGACGTCAACATAGGGTTCCCAATCTGTTCGATCATCGTACAATCAAACAGTAAGTCAAAGTGTCGAACTGTTAATATCAAGCAATAAACACAAAACGCTTTGCACACTATTAGGGTCATAATAGCCATGCCCTCTATCGATAAAAATCTTACCTAGCATATTTGATAATTATTGCATACGCAATTTACAAGCTACGTTTACCTTCAATGTAACATGAAACGTCAATATTCGCTCATATTATAATAATAATAATAATAATAAAAGCTTTATTTAATGATGGTAACTCAGTCAATTTACAACAATTGCTCTCCCTTGAGACCATCAAATGAAGAAACATGGAACACACACACATGTATACGTACAATATTATACAATTCTGAAGAGTTTCCTGTTGTAAAATCAAAATTCACCTATAGATAACTTTTTATATACGCATAAGTTATTTTAAAGTACTTAACCAAATGCAAGCAAATTAAAATTAACTAGTATCACCTAAAAGATAAGAATTCTATTTCTATTTAAATTCTTTGATATGTATGGCTTGTCGCATTGGAGGTGCGATCGAGTTCCATACGACAGAACCAGAATAACGAATACTTTGTTCGTATATACTTAGCCTACTTAGCCTATGTTTCGGGACGATTAAATCACCATTTGAAAAATTCCTTAATAAGAGGAATGAACCTTTTGAAACAGTCTGGAGCAAGATTATTGACGCATTTGTAAACCTGCACTGCTTTCTGAAATTTTATTCGATCATGGACATTTAACTATTTAAGCTCTTTAAATAAGGGTTTTAAATATGCATCATATGGCTTATTAAGGATGATCCGAGCAGCTCTTTTTTATATTTTTTGGATTCTATTAATAGTGTTGCTAGAGCAATTGCCCCAAATAGTGTCACCATAATCCAAAAGTGGTTGTATATATGCATTGTAATACATAATTCTTGTTTCATGTGTGAGAAATGTCTTGATATTGCACAAAAGATTAGTTTTGTTTGTTAAAGACGTACAAAGATTATCAACATGGACGTCCCATGACAGGTTTTTATCAATATATACCCCTACTAATGTTTGACTCTGTACATTTCCCATTGCTATACTGTTAACATATAATTGTTTTACTTCATTATTAAGTTTAGACAACTTTTGAGATGTACCTATAATCATTTATTTTGTTTTTATTTCATTTATTAACATTTTATTTTGCTTAGTCCATTGTTCTGTTTGTTTGAGACTAAACTGGCTATTTTCTTGTATAGTTTCAAGATTAGGTCCAGACGTAGACAATGTTACAATGGTTCTAAAGCCTGACTGTCCCCTGTATTAATGAGACCATACATTTCCAGATAGTCAATACACTGGTTGGCTATATGTCTTTTTAGTAATTTTGATAATGTGGGTAAAATAGAAATTGGTCTGTAATTACCGGGATCATCAGCATCACCGGATTTATATATAGGAACTACTCTTGCATTTTTTTTTCTGGGAAGACGCATGTCGTAATACTAATGTTTATAATGTGACATCGATTTTGCAAGAATTGGCGCCGCCGTTTTTAAAATATGAGCGCCTATGCCCTCTAGACCAGTTGACTTTGAAGAATCAATTTTAGAACGTCATCCATGGTTATGTTTCCAATAGAAAATTCGTTGTTATTTGGCATTTGTTGCCTAAAAAATGCCATGATATCTGAATATTGACGTGTAGTAAAGTCATATTGGGTGTGTAATGTATACTCGTTCGTGATTGATGCAGTTTTATGTTCATGTCAAAGAAAGTATGTCACGTTATGTAAACAATGCTTATTTCTCTCGACGTAACGACAATATGTTTGTTTCAAATAAATATCTTTGGTGAAAATTAAATGTTACAATTTATTTTATTGTCTTAAAAATGCTCCTAAAGTCGCGCAATATCAATACGCGAAAGAACTCGTGCGTATATCCCAATACAAATATAATAACCTATAAATATGAAATTGGAATCATCTCGTCTCTCTTATCTGATCTTAAGTCGTACTAATAATGCCCCTTTCCATTTGAGAGATGTAAATCAAGAACAGAAACCACACAATTGGAATTGTTAATTGTACTGAGTTGACATTCTTTAGCAAATGTAGTATTAACCATGATATTTAGTACAAAAATAAAGGGATCTCTATGTTTAAAAAATAATCCACATAACATGAGTGTAGCTAAAGGATTCAATGACATCCGGCTGTGTTTCTGGTGAAACACTCAACATTATGTCTTCATATATATAGGTGCATAGTCACGACAGGTCCTCTAACTTAACAACCCTCTTTATGTTCGTGGGCACAGCTATAGTGCATAGTTATAGTAACAAGTTGCCAGCCCCTTTCATATCTCCATGATTTAACCGGGAGTGCTATTGCATGCCCAGTTATATTTCCTAGTTGCAGTTGTTTCATCCTTTATTGCATTATGGTAGTAAAGTACTTTGCGACAAAATAGGTTTGTAATTACAAAATGACAAAGGCAAATAAATTTAAAATTAACTAGATACGAACGGTGTTGTGCGCTGTAGCAAAAACCTAATACATGTGTCTGTAGTAAACAAGTTGTACTAGTTTGTTATATGGAGTTGAAAATTGTGTGTTCATGTGTTGTCAAGTGGTTCCACGTCAGTTGTTGTCAAGTGTTGTCAAATGGTTCCACGTCATGTGTTGTCAAGTACTCTCAAGTGGTTCCACGCCATGTGTTGTCAAGTGGCCTCACGTCATGTGTTTTCAAGTGGTTCCACGTCATGTGTTGCTAGGTGGTTTCAGCCATGTGTTGTGAAGTGGTTCCACGTCCTGTGTTGTGAAGTGGTTCACGTCATTTGTTGTCAAGTGGTTCCACGCAATGTGTTGTCAAGCGGTTCTACGTCATCTGTTGTCAAGTGGTTCCACGCCATGCGTTGTCAAGTGTTGTGAAGTGGTCTCAAGTGGTTCTATGCCATGTGTTGTCAAGTAGTTTCACGTCATGTTTTCAAGTGGTTCCACGTCATGTGTTGTCAGGTGGTTTCAGCCATGTGTTGCAAAGTGGTTCCATGTCCTGTGTTGTGAAGTGGTCCACGTCATTTCTTGTCAAGTGGTTCCACGCAATGTGTTTTCAAGTGATTCTACGTTGTGTGTTTTCAAGTGGTTGCACTCAAGTGTTGTCAAGTGGTTCCACGCCATGCGTTGTCAAGTGTTGTGAAGTGGTTCAACGTCATGTGTTGTGAAGTAGTTTCACTTCATGTGTTGTCAAGTGGTCCATGCCATGTTTTGGTCATGTTGTTCCACGCCATTTGTTGTCAAGTGCTTCAACGTCGTGTTGTCAAGTGCTTTAACGTCAAGTGATTCCACGCCGTGTATTGTTAAGTGGTTCCTCGCCATGTGTTGTCAAGTGTTGTCAAGTCGTTCCACGCCATGTGTTGACAATTGTTGTGGTTCCACGAATAATTCCAAATAATGTTTAGACTGCAATTATCCACCAATGTCAACTCCGCAGAAGGAATACCCATGGGTGAACCACCGATTTCCTTTACCAAAGGTATTGCAGACTTGATGACAATAGTATCTAATACGAATATAACGAAATTTCCAAGAACGGAGAATGGATTGACAAGTCTGTTTTCCGATTGAAAAGAATACACCGTGTTGTAGAATGTTACGACCAACGGCAAAGGGTATTAAAACGTTTCATTTAAAGGCGACATTTTCAATGTAAATTTAGGCATCTGCTATGTTAATGCGAACGATGTCAACCGTCAAACAATACAAATCTATTTATAACACCTTAATAATTTTCCATTTCTGAAAAAGGATGAATATTTGTAACAAAGGAATTGCTACTAGGTATAGTGGAACACATGAAATATAACATGAGCAATCGGCAACGCTGTCTTGTTTGTTGAGTACTAAAATACTATACTTAAAAAAAAAGATTCTGTTGGCATACAAACATATCTAACTGATTCGATACACGCATCTTGCTATAATAAGAAGCTCGAAAAAATAGTGTTATTCAAATATCCAAACGGTACCTGTAGCTTTCAAGAATTGCTGTCTCGTTCATTTATGTCTTAAATCGATCGTTTATAAGATGTTTTTTCGTTACGTGCCGCAGCATTTCTTTATAACAGCTAATACACTCAGTACATTTGAAAACGCACATCTCGAGCGAAGGTGCCAGGCATTGTTAAACGCTCGAGGTGGTCACACGCGATATTAACTTTGTGACTTTGGTTTATGAATTGGGTAACTTTGAATAAGTAAAAATACATAAATTTTCTGTATGATATTCATGAAATTTGGCAAATGAATAAAATAATTATGATATATGAATACTACAAAATTTTGTTGTTGTAGCTTTATGGGATCATAATAAATTGCATCAGCAAAATGATGTGCGTTTTCAAATGTACTGAGTGTATGACTGCGTTTATGCAACACCCGTTCTGCATACATGGAATCTTAGAAATGTCATAATGTCCCAGAGAATCGATAGACACACAGAACTCTATATAAAGTAAACATAATGCGCTTTGACGCCTTATGAAATTTCGTGTCGTCAAATGTAACTGTTTATGCCAGCTATTCTTCTCTACGTCAATTACGTTAATCGTCTTTTCTCTTACACCAATAACAGTACTAATGACGTTAATCGTTTTTTGTCTTACACGTTAATCGTCTTTTGTCTTACACCAGTATCAGTACTAATGACTTAATCGTCTTTTATCTTACACGTTAATCGTCTTTTGTCTTACACCAGTAACAGTACTAATGACGTTAATCGTCTTTTGTCTTACACCAATAACAGTACTTATCACAAGTCTGCGCCAACTAAATCCTTGTCGTTACTCTGCGCCATTTAAGCTTCTTGTCACTATTTTACGATAATTAGAATACTTGATTCTACTCTACGACAATAACACAAGGACAAGTCACTACACTACGCAAATTACCTTACGTGTCTGTTCTCTATGCCATTTACATTATGTGTCACTGATCTACGCTAATAACACTATTTATCTTAACTTACATAACTTGGTTTTACATGGTTTATGAAAACACTCAATGCTGATTGGCTATTGAGGTGTTTATAAACCTCTGACGTCACGTCCTTCAACCGTTAGAACGTCATTTAAACGATTTTCAACGTCGGAAAACATCCAAAACAACGATTACGTTATTTAAGGCAACGTTACGTTCAAACAACAAATTGAACTTGTTCGAAACACGATAAAGCTGTATATTTTCTTCCTTTGGTGATGAGAGATGGACGAACAATGTAAGTTGTGAGACTGTGTTTGTATTATGTTCAATCTCTCGAAAATGTGTGTATAAAATACATAAAGATACATGTCAGATAAAAAAAGAAAATACAGAAGGTTTATATTATGCGAGATCAAAACCTGGTGGTTGGGACTTGAACGAACATCGAAAACGCGGGCCCAACACTACACCAATTATAGTTATACACTTATCCTTGCTTTTCGCCATTTAAATTAGCTAAACGCCAATTGTATTACTAGTCACTACTGTAGACATATTAAAATAAATGTTCTTACTATACGGCAATTACACGTATATTACTTTTCCTTAATATTTTCCAATTACACTACTTGACTTTAATCTGCCCCAATGTATGTCACATCTTTATACCAATTTGTCCGTACGTTACGCCAATTCCATAATTGTCTGTACTCTCCGTCAATTATATCACTGATTAGTACTCTACGCCAATTTCACTACTTGTCTTTACTCTACCTCAATTACACTAGGCCAGTTACACTACTTATCAATAGTTTACACCAATTACATTACGTGGCATTACTCAATGCTATTTACGGTAGTTGCAATTACAGTACGTGTCGTTACTCTACATTCGAAACAGTGCTTTACTCTACGTCATTTACACTAGTTGTACTTACTATACGTCAATAACATTACTTGTGTTTTCTATACGCAAGTACTTGTGCTTTACTCTAACAGTGCATGTGTTTACCCAACGCCAATTACTTTACTTATGTTTATGGTAAGCCAGTAACATTGCTGGTGTTTACCTTACGCCAATAGAAGACTAGTCAATTCTACCTTTGTGGCCGGAATGGTAAAGACGCTGCGTATAAACCCTTCTCGCCTCTCACCGCTGCTGGTTCGAATCCCACTGGGAGCTCGAATTGTGAAAGTGTCGATTCTTACGGATGGTGGGAGGTATACAGTACTGGTTTTACCTAGGAATAATTGGGTCGTCTGCCTCCATCACAAACAAAATCTACCGTCATATAAGGGTCTAACATGTGCTGAAAATTACGTAAAAAAACGTTCATACAACAATCTCTACATCCCACGTCTTTATTCTACTTAAAATGTCCTTACCTCTTGTCCTTACATTATATTAATTTTCCACACATTTGTACAGATTTTGTGCCTTTTTATGATATTGAATGTCGCTAAAATGACTGTGTTTGGATTTCACTTAGACTATGTACTTACCATTAATAATATGGTAACGCGCTGATCCTTAATGAGAAACCATTTTATGTCCTTTAACGATGTCACAGTGTAACATTCCTACAAAACAGTACAATCACACGCGCACGAAAACCAAACACTTTAGCGCCGGAACGCCATGTTCCAATTATAACCATCTCCCGTGTTTTCAATTGAGGAAATGCATATCGACTCGATCACATGTAAATCAGCGACAATAGTTTCCTGAATTACAAGTACCACATTAAAACCCGATATTTTTGAGGGCGTTGCACTAAACTATTTTATTTAATTATAGAATAATTGCCTTAATGCTTCTAATCTATTACGTCTATGGTCATGTATTTGTTTGTGTTATTGACAATCGAAGTCAGATATTTAAGCACCGAAGTACAATTTCTACGTTTTCGTTTCCTATTTTATATACAGTATTTCGTAATCTTCGCCCCGTAAAAGAAGGAAACCGCATATTACATACAAATGAAAGAAGACTTAAAACCGCCATTAATTGGCCGTGCAGTCACATATTCTTAATGCTTAGAAGGAACGTACATGTTACTGTATCATGTATATGCTCTCATATTAATGGACGACATAAAGATTACTACTACTGCTTCAAAATAACTGTGAGATATAAAAACAATGATTGATTGAATTGGGTTTTAAGGCACACTAACACATGAAAGGTTATATGGCGTCTAACAGGCATGAACATGCCAGGCTCATCATCCATGTACATTGAGATAAAATATGGAAAATGGGCATAGAACCTTCTCACTCTGAACTGCAGAGTTGCTGCAAATTCTATCGTAGAAACTCCATTTACGCTGGAGCCACGTTATTGTTCTTCTGCCACTGCTCTTTTGATGTGAGCGAGATAGCACCTGAAACAATGCAGGGGTCATGATGAAGACCTTTAATGAACATGAACAAACAATGATAAAATGAACATGAAATTGGGGGGATTCTACCTCTCTGCCTACCCCTAAAAAGGGATCTGCAGTGGCCCTATTATTTGCCCGTGACCAAACGGGGCCCCCAGGAACCACACGGGGCAGATATAAGAACAAACCCCGGGAACCACACGGGGCAGATATAAGAACAAACGAAACGAAGAAGCAAAATATGAATCTGCCAATTCCTAAAATTTTAATTTCCGGTAATATCTCTTTAAAGACACTATAGCTTACTCTAGAATTAAATATTTGCATAATCGTTCAAATGAAATTCAAATATGGTCATTTTCCATGTTTTTATAGGTAATTGTTACTGAAATCATGTATTAAAACAATCATATTTGTGTTTGAAGGTACAGCTTTAACTTAAAGAAACTAACCTGCCAAACCAAATAACGGAAAAATTACAATATAAAACTGTTCATCAAAACTCTGTCCAGGTGTTCAGGTCATATAATAACGCATATGTACCGATTAAAGGTATAGGTTTTTTAGGGGTTCTTAATATACCCGTGATATAATATGCGAAAAATTAATTATAACTTGGTAACTCTAAATTCGTCGCGCTCCTGTATTGGGGGTTGGCTTGGCTGGTCAAAGCCGTTTATATTGTGTCTATAGAGTTTGAATTCTCAAAAAATGTAAGTAATATATATACCGCGTCGTCAGTAGGTTTAAAAACGGTGTACATATGTTGTAAAATGTGCCTGTTGATGGCGGGATAGGAACTTTAACTCAACCCCTTACACTTATAATAATGGAATACAATTTGTCCGCGGGATAGCTACTTTAACATGGCATATTGTCTGTATATCAAGGGGTGAACGTGAAACTATGTAACTATATAAATACACGAACAAGGTACAAAAAAAAAAACGCTTTAGCGCCAAAACGCCACATTGAGATGAACGGTTCCAATGTATAACCATCTCGCGTGTTTTTAAGTGAGTTGAGACCATGATATACATTGTTATAATAATATGGCATTTTTCTCTTTTCTGTTACGAAGGTCATGTTTTGCATTTATGATAAAATGCATCAAAGGAGTTTGATTTTGGTCTCTGTCGTTATTACATGATTTCCTTTTTGTTTTCAGCATATTTCATTTTACTTTAAACAACCTTATTTGTTTTGCCCAGCCATCTAAACATATAAATGTTACAATTCATTCATTAGTTCGTCCGTCCGTCCGTCCATCCATCCATCCATCCATCCATCCATTCAGTCATTCAGTCATCAATTAAGTTTATTTTCTTCAATCTCTGATATTGCTGACCCACTATGTCCTTGTATGTACATATTATTTATGATGCATTCATTCCTCCATTATAACACATAAAGGTTGAAACTACTGCAGTAAAGCGTGGTTAATCTTAATAATTAGCTCTAAGCTCTGTAATGAGTTCCCTAATATAGGAAGCTATATTTGTAATTACTTGTTTTGAAAGACCTATCATAGTTGTATCTAAAAAACATACATAAGCCATACATTGAGTATGTTTTGAAAAAGCTGTTTGGGTCGGATGGTACTGACATGTAGAAACATGTAGAAACATGAGGAAAATATAAAATATACTTCTTGTTTTGATTATGCAACACATTATGAATACATTGCACAAATGTATGATTTAACCTTTATAAGTACTCTTCAAAAGTTGAATGTTAATTTTTTAGCAAGATTTTTGGGTTTGTTTACCTTGTCAACCAATCAAAATTAAGATATTCTGTGTAATAGCTCCGAATTTACCCTGGAACTTTTTCCCTGCCCGCTGATTGGTATGTAATTGGTGAAGTCTGATCTAAATACATATTTCTATACTAGCATTCTCTTACTTCACTGCATTACAGCAGAGTTTTATTTTCTCGTTATATGTTTTTCTTGAAAACACAGAACCAGTGCAAGCCTTCTAGAGAATCCGTTATTTTCTAAAGAATAATTAGGAGGAGGGACTGTCGCTCATCTAGTATTATATCAATTGAATTTAATACTGTTTGTTTCTTCTTCAAAAATCAATGTTTGTAGTATAATTTTAATGCCTTTTTACAGGAGAAAGTCAAGCAGAACAATTTATTGAAATGACTGCCCAAGTCTCATCATGTGGCTTTTTTATGACTGTTGTAGTAGACATTGCATCGATGTATAATATACCATACCACCACATAACTGTCAAATATAATGAGAAAATCAATGTAGACGTGCAGAAGTATTATGTGTCTACTCAATTTCAAGAACGATTGAAAACTTGAGGCTATTATAAACCATATTTAGAATGCTAATGAGATGAGGTGGGAAAATATAAGAGTTTTACATGAATGCTTAGAAAAATGTTAACGAAATAATCGATGTTACCGCGGTTTGTTGCATCTTTTCTCGAGACATTTGATCCTATCCTTTCTGTCTCTTTAGTAAGACAACCATTACATAAACCCGATCCAATTAGTGTCACCACTTAGTAAGAAAACATATAACGCAGTAGTAGAAGACCTTTTAAAACACACAATCTAGGAACATATTAAATGAACCATTTTGCTGCCACAGTCGGAAAACATTGATTCACGAAACTAGTGTAGGCCCAGCTCAACATGCACGCTAGATGCAGGCTGATCAAGGTTTACCCTGTTCGCCACTAAATAAGTATGTTTTCCATAACACTGTATATATATGTAAAAATAAAGGTTTGACTTTAAATTTTAGCAGACAACATTTGAAATTTTGCGGCGGAAGGGGTTATGTACACTCGATCCTATTCGGCCACCAATTTACTGGCACTTAGAAAGAAAAAGAATACCCCCGGGCCTGTACTGGCTACGTTTAAGCCCGAGCCTATACTTGCCACAACTCTTTAAATAAACAGGATTCATGTCAGACAAACTGCAAATAAGGATGATTCTTTACTTGCCACCTCTGTGTAAAATAAACATGTGACACGTTATACAACCTTCAAATACATCCGATCATCATGGTAGAAAACCTTCAAATATTACAGACAATAATTTGGATAAATGCATTCGGATTTTCTGTTCTGCGTGGAAATCAATTTAACGGCAATGCATAAGGCGGATATTAGGTAGAGTTGCCTTGTGTTTCCTAAATTCGATTTTGATTGGTTTCTCTATGATATATTGTCTTCTAAACTGCCTACCGACTAGTGTATATAGATAGATAATTCTTTATTTAGGACTCCAAAATGCTTAAATCAAACAGAGCTGTAAGTATACACAAAATGGTAACAGTGTAGTACATGATGGCATGAACAACTACAATACGTATACATATATAAACATTAACTCCTATGATAAAAAGAACACCCCCGCCGTTTCCCCTCAAATATAAAAGATAAATATATATTTTTTTAATAATAATGAAAATCCTAGTATTTGTGTCATATGCAATATGTATCTTTTGATGCCCCCGCCACCGAATGGTGAGGGGACATATAGCGTTAGCGCTCGCCCGTCCGTCCGTCC
This sequence comes from Cyrtodaria siliqua, assembly GCA_037043455.1. Lineage (NCBI taxonomy): Eukaryota > Metazoa > Mollusca > Bivalvia > Adapedonta > Hiatellidae > Cyrtodaria > Cyrtodaria siliqua. Next base: position 223,977 of record JAWPHD010000598.1, read on the forward strand.
CTCCCGAAAAGTTTGTGAGTCTATCTCCTCTCACGCTTTTCAACCGATTGCTTCGAAACTTTACATGAGCTTTCATATGATGTCAAGATGTACCTACCGTTTCGGCGTCAAAATCGACACAGTTTTATCGAAGTTATGGCCCCTTTTTCGTCAATCTTCAGTCAAAATATCTTGTGTGTCTATTCACTTCATACTTTTCAACCGATTGCTTCCAAACTTGCAGGCTGCTTACCTATGATGTCAAGATGTGCATATTGTTTCGGCGTCAAAACGGACTTAGTAATTCCGAGCCTATGGCCCTTTTTTCGTCAAATGTTACGTTAAAAGATCTTGTGTGTCTATCTCCTCCCACATTTTCGACCGTTTCTTTTCAACTTTACAGGATGCTTAACTATGATATCCAATGTGCATTTCGATTCGGCTTCAAAATCGACCCAGTATTACCAGAGTTACGGCCCCTTCTTTGTCAAATTTAACGTTTTACACTGATTGTTTTCAGTGGGGGCATCCATGTTCCATGGACCTATTTCGAGTTTTTTTAATAAATTATGTATTACATCTATGTTCTGATCATGAGCTAATTCAATTGTCATGTTTATAACCGTTCATTTCGAAATTGTACCTATACAAATACATTACCTGGTCCCGCTTTATGCGAAAGCTTATACTAGCTGGATCTCTTATAACGGATATTTCGACAATAAAACACGTTTAAAAAATATTTCATACCGAAAGAGAAATGCGATTATCTGTTTAAAATTACCTATTAAATGTTTTAATTTTACAATATGCAAACTTATTAAGCCGAATATAGGTTTTATTTCATACCCCAGTCAACCTCTTTTTTCGCTTCTTGGGGAAGGGGTTGGATGGGGTATGGAAGTTAATACTTGGACAACGTAATGCCTAGAGATGCGCGGATATTACACATTGAATAATTCAACAATCTTTAACATAATCTGTCGTCTCCACAACATTTGTCAAGAAATCAATATTGACTGCCTTATCAAACAAACTGAACTCATCCGTTAAAAAATAGCAACACTAATATTTCCATTTCATCATTTGGAATTCGTATCGGTTTCACCCCTCTACCAGCTTCGTTTTGTAATCTGTGAGAAACTCGGAATTAGTAACTAGACGGCAAATTTGTATAGTCTGCCATGAAACATTTCCGTTGTCGGTTCCAGATTGCATTAATGCTCCAATATAACTTAATAATAGAGTAAATAATACAATTAGCTGTTGTACTGCCAATTAGAACTAAATAATGTATTGTCTATGCATATGCGTCTATATTCAGTTTTTGACGAAAACGGAGTAAAAGTCAACCCCTTCTCCAAGAAGTGAAAACGGGGTTGGCTGAGGTATGAAATAAAACCTTAATTTCGGCTTCAACATTTTGCATATTGTAAAATTAAAACATTTAATATGTAATTTAAACAGATTATCACATGTTTTCATTAAAAAAACGTGTTTAAACAGGTTTTATAGGCGAAATATCCCTTATAAAATCATGCGAATATAAGCTTTCCCATCGCTTAATGAAATTAAGGAGGGACCACGTAATGAACTTGAAAAAGATATACGCTTTGAGGTGTCTATCAGTTCTCTCTGAGTCTTAAGTCATTCGCAACTGAAAGTTGTATTTACATCTACATTTAAAACAAAACAAAATAACAGTTATTACAATATGTACATCATTTCATAGATGTCCTGAGCAACAAAAGTAGTATATGGATCATATATTTAGAAATACAACCATTTTATTTGGGGCAAAAGATGCAATAACTACTGAAAAGAGGATCATTTGGAAGCAACAAACACAATCAAAATATTAAAGTAGCCTGGAGTCTGTTCCTGGGAAGTAATGTTAGAAGCAACACCTCCGACACCCACTAGTACAGGTTTGTTCATGGGAGGTAATGTAAGAAGCAACACCCCTGACACCCACTAGTACAGGCTTAAGCCGTATTCTACTTCAAATCCACCTATATTGGGCTCGTTGATCCCAAAGGACCAGTACAAAATAACACTACTGATTCATAGCACTGAGAGACATTATACAGCCGCCACACTGCACTACACGAACGATGGTGTGAATGTTAATAAATACTGCGGCTGGCATATCCGATGGTCTATAAAAACTCCATACCGATTAATGGCGATAACTTTTTATCATTATCAGTAACGCTGGTCTCTCCATTACACCTTTAATCAATTTATTGGCCATTTCTCATCACCATTTAGTAAAAAATCACTTCGTAACCTTCAAAACAGCTTCATGAGTAGTAAGTACATCAGTGTTGATTTGTGACGATGTTCGGCCGCAGCTTATGGAGTAGTAAGTACATCAGTGTTGATTTGTGACGATGCTCGGCCGCAGCTTCATGAGTAGTAAGTACATCAGTGTTGACTTGTGACGATGCTCGGCCGCAGCTTCATGAGTAATAAGTACATCAGTGTTGATTTGTGACGATGTTCGGCCGCAGCTTCATGAGTAGTAAGTACATCAGTGTTGATTTGTGACGATGCTCGGACGCAGCTTCATGAGTAGTAAGTACATCAGTGTTGATTTGTGACGATGCTCGGACGCAGCTTCATGAGTAGTAAGTACATCAGTGTTGATTTGTGACGATGGTCGGACGCAGCTTCATGAGTAGTAAGTACATTAGTGTTGACTTGTGACGATGTTCGGCCGCAGCTTCATGAGTAGTAAGTACATCAGTGTTGATTTGTGACGATGGTCGGACGCAGCTTCATGAGTAGTAAGTACATTAGTGTTGACTTGTGACGATGTTCGGCCGCAGCTTCATGAGTAGTAAGTACATCAGTGTTGATTTGTGACGATGCTCGGACGCAGCTTCATGAGTAGTAAGTACATTAGTGTTGACTTGTGACGATGTTCGGCCGCAGCTTCATGAGTAGTAAGTACATCAGTGTTGATTTGTGACGATGCTCGGACGCAGCTTCATGAGTAGTAAGTACATCAGTGTTGATTTGTGACGATGTTCGGCCGCAGATTCATGAGTAGAAAGTACATCAGTGTTGATTTGTGACGATGTTCGGCCGCAGCTTCATGAGTAGTAAGTACATCAGTGTTGATTTGTGACGATGTTCGGCCTCAGCTTCATGAGTAGTAAGTACATCAGTGTTGATTTGTGACGATGTTTGGTCGCAGCTTCATGAGTAGTAAGTACATCAGTGTTGATTTGTGACGATGTTTGGCCGCAGCTTCATGAGTAGTAAGTACATCAGTGTTGATTTGTGACGATGCTCGGCCGCAGCTTCATGAGTAGTAAGTACATCAGTGTTGATTTGTGACGATGCTCGAACGCAGCTTCATGAGGAGTAAGTACATCATTGTTGATTTGTGACGATGCTCGGACGCAGCTTCATGAGTAGTAAGTACATCAGTGTTGATTTGTGACGATGCTCGGCCGCAGCTTCATGAGTAATAAGTACATCAGTGTTGATTTGTGACGATGTTCGGCCGCAGCTTCATGAGTAGTAAGTACATCAGTGTTGATTTGTGACGATGCTCGGACGCAGCTTCATGAGTAGTAAGTACATCAGTGTTGATTTGTGACGATGGTCGGACGCAGCTTCATGAGTAGTAAGTACATCAGTGTTGATTTGTGACGATGGTCGGACGCAGCTTCATGAGTAGTAAGTACATTAGTGTTGACTTGTGACGATGTTCGGCCGCAGCTTCATGAGTAGTAAGTACATCAGTGTTGATTTGTGACGATGGTCGGACGCAGCTTCATGAGTAGTAAGTACATTAGTGTTGACTTGTGACGATGTTCGGCCGCAGCTTCATGAGTAGTAAGTACATCAGTGTTGATTTGTGACGATGCTCGGACGCAGCTTCATGAGTAGTAAGTACATTAGTGTTGACTTGTGACGATGTTCGGCCGCAGCTTCATGAGTAGTAAGTACATCAGTGTTGATTTGTGACGATGCTCGGACGCAGCTTCATGAGTAGTAAGTACATCAGTGTTGATTTGTGACGATGTTCGGCCGCAGATTCATGAGTAGAAAGTACATCAGTGTTGATTTGTGACGATGTTCGGCCGCAGCTTCATGAGTAGTAAGTACATCAGTGTTGATTTGTGACGATGTTCGGCCTCAGCTTCATGAGTAGTAAGTACATCAGTGTTGATTTGTGACGATGTTTGGTCGCAGCTTCATGAGTAGTAAGTACATCAGTGTTGATTTGTGACGATGTTTGGCCGCAGCTTCATGAGTAGTAAGTACATCAGTGTTGATTTGTGACGATGCTCGGCCGCAGCTTCATGAGTAGTAAGTACATCAGTGTTGATTTGTGACGATGCTCGAACGCAGCTTCATGAGGAGTAAGTACATCATTGTTGATTTGTGACGATGCTCGGACGCAGCTTCATGAGTAGTAAGTACATCAGTGTTGATTTGTGACGATGCTCGGACGCAGCTTCATGAGTAGTAAGTACATCATTGTTGATTTGTGACGATGTTCGGCCGCAGCTTCATGAGTAGTAAGTACATCAGTGTTGATTTGTGACGATGTTTGGTCGCAGCTTCATGAGTAGTAAGTACATCAGTGTTGATTTGTGACGATGTTTGGCCGCAGCTTCATGAGTAGTAAGTACATCAGTGTTGATTTGTGACGATGCTCGGCCGCAGCTTCATGAGTAGTAAGTACATCAGTGTTGATTTGTGACGATGCTCGAACGCAGCTTCATGAGGAGTAAGTACATCATTGTTGATTTGTGACGATGCTCGGACGCAGCTTCATGAGGAGTAAGTACATCAGTGTTGATTTGTGACGATGCTCGGACGCAGCTTCATGAGTAGTAAGTACATCATTGTTGATTTGTGACGATGTTCGGCCGCAGCTTCATGAGTAGTAAGTACATCAGTGTTGATTTGTGACGATGCTCGGACGCAGCTTCATGAGTAGTAAGTACATCATTGTTGATTTGTGACGATGTTCGGCCGCAGCTTCATGAGTAGTAAGTACATCAGTGTTGATTTGTGACGATGCTCGGACGCAGCTTCATGAGTAGTAAGTACATCAGTGTTGACTTGTGACGATGCTCGAACGCAGCTTCATGAGTAGTAAGTACATCAGTGTTGATTTGTGACGATGGTCGGACGCAGCTTCATGAGTAGTAAGTACATCAGTGTTGACTTGTGACGATGTTCGGCCGCAGCTTCATGAGTAGTAAGTACATCAGTGTTGATTTGTGACGATGCTCGGACGCAGCTTCATGAGTAGTAAGTACATTAGTGTTGGTTTGTGACGATGTTCGGCCGCAGCTTCATGAGTAGTAAGTACATCAGTGTTGATTTGTGACGATGTTCGGCCGCAGCTTCATGAGTAGTAAGTACATCAGTGTTGACTTGTGACGATGTTTGGCGGCAGCTTCATGAGTAGTAAGTACATCAGTGTTGATTTGTGACGATGTTCGGCCGCTTCATGAGTAGTAAGTACATCAGTGTTGATTTGTGACGATGTTTGGTCGCAGCTTCATGAGTAGTAAGTTCATCAGTGTTGATTTGTGACGATGGTCGGACGCAGCTTCAGGAGTAGTAAGTACACATCAGTGTTGGTCTGTGACGATGTTCGGCCGCAGCTTCATGAGTAGTAAGTACATCAGTGTTGATTTGTGACGATGTTCGGCCGCAGATTCATGAGTAGTAAGTACATCAGTGTTGATTTGTGACGATGTTCGGCCGCAGCTTCATATGTAGTAAGTACATCAGTGTTGATTTGTGACGATGTTTGGCCGCAGCTTCATGAGTAGTAAGTACATCAGTGTTGATTTGTGACGATGCTCGGACGCAGCTTCATGAGTAGTAAGTACATCAGTGTTGATTTGTGACGATGCTCGGACGCAGCTTCATGAGGAGTAAGTACATCATTGTTGATTTGTGACGATGCTCGGACGCAGCTTCATGAGTAGTAAGTACATCAGTGTTGATTTGTGACGATGCTCGGACGCAGCTTCATGAGTAGTAAGTACATCATTGTTGATTTGTGACGATGTTCGGCCGCAGCTTCATGAGTAGTAAGTACATCAGTGTTGATTTGTGACGATGCTCGGACGCAGCTTCATGAGTAGTAAGTACATCATTGTTGATTTGTGACGATGCTCGAACGCAGCTTCATGAGAAGTAAGTACATCAGTGTTGATTTGTGACGAAGCTCGGACGCAGCTTCATGAGTAGTAAGTACATCATTGTTGATTTGTGACGATGTTCGGACGCAGCTTCATGAGTAGTAAGTACATCAGTGTTGATTTGTGACGATGCTCGGCCGCAGCTTCATGAGTAGTAAGTACATCAGTGTTGACTTTTGACGATGTTTGGCCGCAGCTTCATGAGTAGTAAGTACATCATTGTTGATTTGTGACGATGTTCGGCCGCAGCTTCATGAGTAGTAAGTACATCAGTGTTGACTTGTGACGATGCTCGGACGCAGCTTCATGAGTAGTAAGTACATCAGTGTTGATTTGTGACGATGCTCGGACGCAGCTTCATGAGTAGTAAGTACATCAGTGTTGATTTGTGACGATGCTCGGACGCAGCTTCATGAGTAGTAAGTACATCATTGTTGATTTGTGACGATGTTCGGCCGCAGCTTCATGAGTAGTAAGTACATCAGTGTTGACTTGTGACGATGTTTGGCCGCAGCTTCAGGAGTAGTAAGTACATCATTGTTGATTTGTGACGATGTTCGGCCGCAGCTTCATGAGTAGTAAGTACATCATTGTTGATTTGTGACGATGTTCGGTCGCAGCTTCATGAGTAGTAAGTACATCATTGTTGATTTGTGACGATGTTCGGCCGCAGCTTCATGAGTAGTAAGTACATCAGTGTTGACTTGTGACGATGCTCGGACGCAGCTTCATGAGATGTAAGTACATCAGTGTTGATTTGTGACGATGCTCGGACGCAGCTTCATGAGTAGTAAGTACATCAGTGTTGATTTGTGACGATGTTCGACCGCAGCTTCATGAGTAGTAAGTACATCAGTGTTGATTTGTGACGATGCTCGGACACAGCTTCATGAGTAGTAAGTACATCAGTGTTGACTTGTGACGATGCTCGGACGCAGCTTCATGAGTAGTAAGTACATCAGTGTTGATTTGTGACGATGCTCGGACGCGGCTTCATGAGTAGTAAGTACATCAGTGTTGATTTGTGACGATGTTCGACCGCAGCTTCATGAGTAGTAAGTACATCAGTGTTGATTTGTGACGATGCTCGGACGCAGCTTCATGAGTAGTAAGTACATCAGTGTTGACTTGTGACGATGTTAGGCCGCAGCTTCATGAGTAGTAAGTACATCAGTGCTTATTTGTGACGATGTTCGCCCGCAGTTCACTGTAAGAATGAACGCTGTTGACAGAAATACCCCCGGTTTATTGTCTGGAAGTATACGGTGGTATATGATCTAGTGATAGCACAGTTTGTGTTAGGAGTGCAATTGAGTGTCATGGGGAGGCTACTTTATAATAATAGAAACAGTCAGAACCAAGGGAAAAATCAGTCGATCTGCAGAAGAACATCGACAGTCGTCGTAGAAATCTGCCAAGTTTCGGCAGAGAGAGCCATCTAGGAAGAAGGGCACCAAAATATCTGGGGGAAGACGGATTGAGAGGAAACGAAATTGATTCTAAAGATGAGAGAGAAGGAGGACCAAACAACAACAACAAATTACCAACAAACAACTGTTTATCATTCCAGGACTAAATCCGATTGAGATCACTGGTGGCCTATTTCTTGCTTCTTTACTCTTATTGTTTTTCAAGGTTGGGATCACTCTTCGTCCGTCGTCCGTCCGTCCGTCGTCGTCGTTAACTATTGCTTCAAACGACTTCCCCTCAGAAACCGCTCGGCCAGTTTTGACCAAACTTCAATTGTATGATTCTTAGATGAATGCTTTTTAGATTTGTTAAAATTAGATCAGCGCAACATCAAAGATGGCCACCATTACCATGTATAGTTGAAACCTTAAAACATCTTCTTCTCTAAGAACCGCTGGACAGATTTCGACAGACGGACTCCCTATCTATCTATCACGTAAAAGAAACAAACATGCATGTTCAACTCATTTAAAGCGTCGAATCTACATATTACTAAAGTAGGCTACCGACCAACTCATTTAAGTGTTGAATCTACAGATTACTAAATTACCGATTCATAACGGCGTCTAGCTTTCTGACAATGCTTTTTAGCTTTCGCATAATTTTATAGGAGCACGTTATTTATCAATATTTCAATAAAACACTTTTAGAATTTTTGGGAGTATTGCACGTATTTTGAGTTTCACTTATATAGAATACGCATATTGACTGGAAATACTGAAGAAATATCTATACCTGCCCTCTAATCACGTGAAACTCTTATCTAGATCTAATTTGAACCGCACAAATGTTCACGACATTAACACCATCCTATATGCCATTTTGGTCCGCACGCCAATCTCAAAGTATAAACTTATATAAAGAACGTCAACGATTAACAGTCTCGTACTAATATATACTGTTACCATCATGCTAAAGATGAATGGCCACCCTTTTTTGTAATATTATCAATTAACAAATATAACTCTTAAACACAATATAAACATTTCTTGATAGTCCTGGAGAGAAAAATATATTTAAAACCGCTACAAAGTTGTATGTAAAAATAAGTATTATTTGCATGACGTAGGTACTACTTTTACCAATGGGTGACTGCTCAGGATAATTAGGTAATCTGAATTGTATAGCTGCACAACTATTGCCAGGTAATTGATAAATACATTTACCTGTGGATTAATTTACCTGTTCAAAGTTTTCTACGTCATACAATAAAATCTTATTCTCGCTTTTCACAGATATTGCAATGTGTGAATTGTAAATATATATTGTTGGATATTGATTTCGATTTAAATAAACATAAACATGTCCAGGAAACAAAACATGGCCGGTGAACTTTATACCCTATCTGAAAGTGATGAATGAACTACATTAAGTAAGCATGAACGCATGGCATGCAGGTTCAGTGTGTCTTTTTATTCAGGCACTACCTATACCAGGAAGTTGTTCACATTCCTAAATATCTCGAATATAGACTAGATGGTAGATGGTTGGTTGAATGGTGTTTTACGTCATGTTCAGTAAATTTTAATGCTAAGATTCCATATACGCGGTATGCGTCATGCGAATGCGACAAAAAATGGAAATCATGTAGACGCACGATCTTTATTCTATATGTCCGGCTGCGAATGCGATTGGTCATGCGGCTGCGTACACGGCAACTTGATCGCTCCATGGCGCGATCGGTGCGAATGCGTACAAATAAATATATGGAATCTGAGCTTCAAGATCGTGCGGTGAGAGACGAGGTTTCAAACGCAACGTTTTTACCATCCGAGGCCACGGAGACGCTTACATATTGACTAGAACTAAGTGTTGTTCACTTAACCAACGCAATTGTCCTACAAACACGAGTAGTATATACGCCTAGGCATCCAAATACTCATATCCCATCAAATATATCGTACATTACACTCAATTACTGTAGATTATAATTAATTACAGTAATTTTATAATTAGTTACAGTTACGTTATAATTAAACCAGCTAAATTACATTAGTTACAGTTACATTTCAATTAATTAATTCGCATTAAAATTAATTATTGTCACATTACCATTAATTACAATTGCATTACAATTAAGAGCATTGTGCAAAGAAACAAACATAAAACAAAACAATTTAAACATGTTAAATGCGTATTAAACATATTATAACTGCAATATAATAAATTTATAGGTACAAACCTCGTATATTTAATGTCCAATTTTTGTTTACTATATTTTGTTTTGCTTTCCAACCCAGATACAATTTGCGAAATGGCACAATACGTGTTGTAACTCAGACCGGTCCCATGCTGGCTTAAGACGTTCGTCAACACAATGATACACAAGGACAAACTCGGTAGTGATGCATGTCCACAGGCGTCTATCGACCAGGATTATCATAGCGCAGACATGCCACTTTGTTGCATGCAGAATTATTCTCGATTACATTGGAGACAATATTGTTGTTGTTTTTTACTACAATATAAAATTGCTGTTTGTTATATCAATGGGTTTTATGAAATGCTTTGCTCTTAATATGTAAATTCTTCGTTCAATGCGGATCGCTTTTTCCTTAAAACAATAACAACATTTTTTTCTGGTTAAATAGTATAGAAGACCGAAGCATTGTGGTGTAGTGGTTATAGCATCTGCCTTGCATTCGGGAGGTCGTGGGTTCGAGTCCCCTGACCGCGTCATACCAAAGACTTTAAAAATGGAGTAGTCACTTGTTACCCTTGCCTGACGAGCAAATAATGGGTAGTGCTACGACTGATTGACCAGTGTCAGAATAATGTGACTGGTGGGGTGGGGGTATCATGTCTACTACGGCGTGGTATTCCAGTGTGGCAGCAATATAAAGTTCCAAATCAATACCCCCTTATAGTTTTTGAGAAGTAGTTGCAACACAAATTTAATTTTTTGCTGTTGTGACCATCTTGAATTTCCGGCCAAACTGATTTTTACTTTTGACTAACTAAACACCAAGAATAACAGTCCGATAAAGTTTCATAAAAATCCATCAAATTGTTTCAGAGGAGTAGTCGCCACAATATTTTCCTATATAGCTCTATGTAAGCAAAGATGGCCACTGGTGAATCAAACTGATTTTTTCGTCAAGGACCAACATGATGTCATGGTGATCATTTCAGTAAGGTCCCATATCAATATCAAATATAGTTTCTGAGGCGTAGTCCCTACAAACTTCCTTTTTAGAAATCTATTTTTAGCTTTGGTGGTCATCTTGGATTTCACATCAACCTGAATGATCAACTAGACTTTATTTCTGTAAAGTTTCAAGAATATCCATCAAACAGTTTAAGAGGAGTAGTCGCCACACAAAAAAATTGGACTGCCGGATAGACAGACGGACGGACGACGCACCACGACATAAGCTCTGCTGATCTGTGACCAGTAGAGATAAAAAAATAGACACACATGGACACAGAATATTAATGTTCATCGACGTGCAAGCGCTTTCAGTTGAACTGGAAAATTGATATTCCTAGAGATCAGACTACACCAATTACCAACCAATCAGCGGGCAGGGAAAAAGTTCCAGGGTAAATTCGGAGCTATTACACAAAATCTCTTAATTTTGACTGGTTGTCAAGGTAAACAAACAAAAAAATCTTGCTGAAAAATTAAAATTCAATTTTTGAAGAGTACTTATAAAGGTTAAATCATACATTTGTGCAATGTATTCATAATGTGTTGCATAATCAAAGAAAGAAGTATATTTTACATTTTCCTCATGTTTCTACATGCAAGTAGGTGGGTCAGGACCATCCGACACAAACAGCTTTTTCAAAAACATACTCAATGTATGGCTTCTGTATGTTTTTTTGATAAAACTAAGATAGGTCTTTCAAAACAAGTAATAAAAAATATAGCTTCCTATATTAGGGAACAAAGTACAGAGCTTAGAGCTATAAGATACGCCAATGGAAATTACCAAAAACCGTCGTAAAAGGCGATAATGAAAGCCGTCTAACGCAGTCGGATCAGTCAGGAAGTACTTCCGGGTCGTAGGGTCGTAGGGTGCTGAAATAGTTTCTTGAAAAAAATCCAAATTTTCTAGTTTGCTTGTGTTTTTCCAAAGATTAGTTTTTATTCCATTGTTAAATCTAACCTGGGGTTACAGTAGTATGTCTGTTGTCATGAATAGTAAGTATTTTACTGTGTTTGTCAGGATTATTTCTTTGGAGAGTATGAGCACAGAGGTTAGGTAGAGATGTGGGTTTTGACGGATATTTATTTCAAAATACGCATAGTGTGAATGAATGACGCGAAATGTTGAAAAACTGAATCAGTGTTTTATTCCAAATATGGGACCGTTTGCTAGCCAAGTGTGTTTAATACACAGAATAAAAGTGTATTTAAGCGAACCAATGTTGCGGAACTTGTGACTGATCTTAAAATATAGCCTATATTGCATTGTGTTCAATGGGCTGATTTTCACCGGTCTGACACCTAACGCAGTCAGCAGTCCAAATGTCATGTTTAAAAGTAAATATTAGCAATTATATGTAAAACATAGATACATTTTTCATTTTTTCCTTTATGAGACTGTTCCCAAGATCCCTAAAAGTAGGCCTTTGATCCATGGATCCCTTAAAGTAATTGGCAATGTTCCCCAGATCCCTAAAAGTAACTGTACATGTTCCCCAGATCCCCAAAAACCCTGTCCAATTAATATTTCGCAATACAAATTCAAGTACCTATATATTACATTTTGAATTTTATAACGGGTTGCCGAAAGAAATGTTCTAAAATAATTCAAACGGGCATTTGAACTGCGATTTCAACTAATGCTAATGTTGACGATTTACTTCCAACAAGGCAAACAAATCTTACAAAAGGCATAGGGCACCGCGACTTTTAGACACAATCAGGCGTGCCAATACAAGTGTCTCTTTATGAAGGCATTGCAAGTAAGCCAGTTATTCTTGTCATGAATCATACCCTGCCTCCTGTACATTTTTTTCCGCCTGATCTATGACAATATTGGAGGCGTTTTGTCCAGATGTATAATGAGAGACAGCCTTATGAATATTGTATTATAATACACACTCCAGACAACTGTAATGCAACACTCGTAATCTTGATCAGAGATAAATTCTTTTAAAAATGCATAAACGAGCTAGGGCGTCGTCACTATACCATGTATACCATGCCTGTTTCACATGAATCTATGATTTCACACATAAGTTTTTTAAAAAAAATGTAACAATAAAATTAAATAATATATTTCCCGCTATGCACAATGCAATTAGTGTTGGGAATCGGTTGAAAATTTATGATCGATCATCAGAATTTTCAACCAACCGATGATCGATCATTAATCGATTAAACATGGCTTCCATATACTAGTAAGACACCAGTGTAAGCCTTTTTCAGGCTATAATGAAGACATTTCAAGTGATCTGGTCATTAAGCAATTGAATGAAACTGACCAGACATGTATGTTAAGTATACATTATGATACCCCTGTAGCACCGCTAAATGTTAAAATTCCGCTGAATATTAAAAATTACTAAACACTTAAATGTTATAAAATTTAACATATAGCGTTTAGTGGAATCCGTTAACCGCTAAATGTTAAACGTCAACAAAGTATGTGCTGGTATGAACAATGCTGCTTTATTCGACTCAGTTACATTTTATAATGATATCATTACGAAAGAAACATTATTAAAATGCTAAAATGGGGCCAAATGTTCAACGTAGAATTGGTTTCGAATGTTGAACTCGGAAATGGGTCCGAATGTTCAATTCCGAACTGGATTCGAATGTTGAACGCAGAACTTATTTCGAATGTTGAACGCAGAACTGGGTCCGAATGTTGAACGCAGAACTGGAATATCGAATGTTGAACGCAGAACTGTGTCCTAATGTTAAACGAAGAACTTCAATCGAATGTTGAACGCAGAATGCAGACCGCAGAGCCAACTTCACACGCATACAATGCGTTTCATTGTCAGGATCAACTTCCTTGCATGTTTACGACTATACATATATCACGTCACACAGGCATATACATATATTACGAATATAATTATGTTTACTTAATAAATTAAACTCAGTTATTGAAAATTAAAATGCATTTCACATGCTCGTCAACTTTATAGCTCTTCAACCTGCAAGCTATTAATTAAACATATGTATTGCCAATGTTGTACATACAGAGTAATATCAACATGTACACGACATACATATTATAATGACAGATGGTTTGGGTAACGAGTTCTACCAACTTTAGATTGAACCCTTCACAGCCGTTTTGTGTCTTCCGAGCCAGCCAGCTATTAAAGGGACACACGGCAATCTTAAAGTGTTTGAAATGGGTGTCTCGATTTATATATCCAGTATCATTTTTACTTTTACCCAGGTTACATTTAAATAAATCAAATATGAAGTATTCACTATTTCGTCTTATTATACTTTAAGTTTTAATATATGATTGGTGCAATAATATCAAAAAGTAATAATATGCAAAAATAAATTGCTTAATACTATTTATATAATTAATATTAATAATTGAACACATTCAAAAACTAGCGGGATGCCGTGGGGTTTTAAAAATTAATGATTGCCGTGAGTCCCTTTAAACAAACCGATCAAATACATTCATTTATAAAACACCATGTACCAAAGTAGTAGTAATTAGTGAGATAACTAATTCTAGTTTTTGTTTTAATTTCTTTGAACAGTGATTTAAATACACGCTTGATCATGCATTGTTATATTTGTTAGTTGTTTTTCAAGTTGCCTAATACAAAATATGCATACAAAAGCATGAACATACCTCTGACACCTAGAATTAATCCGCCAGCGATACACTGCCTACACTGTTCGGCTAGTTTGAACTATCCGCAAGTTCTAGGTTACTTTAGACACTCTGGTACGCTGCAACCCGAGATCACGATATCTGGTGAAATTTGAAACACACACGCCCAACTATACCGATAATTGTTGATAACCCCACGCCTAAACGTCAAGTATGCGGCTATGGATCCATGTATGCGGAAATATGAGTAGTATCACACCTAGCGTCAAGTAATCGCTATGAATCCATGTATACGGGAACATGTATACTGCATAAATATTACGCATACACGCCAAGTATGTCGTAGTGTATCGATGCATGCGGAAATCTGTGACTAGTGCATATATCTATGTATGCGGAAATCTGTGACTAGTGTATGTATCCTTGTATGCGGAAATCTTTGAGTAGTGTATGTATCCTTGTATGCGGAAATCTGTGAGTAGTGTATGTATCCATGCATGCGGAAATCTGTGAGTAGTGTATGTATCCATGTATGCGGAAATCTGTGAGTAGTGTATGTATCCTTGTATGCGGAAATCTGTGAGTAGTGTATGTATCCGTGTATGCGGAAATCTGTGAGTAGTGTATGTATCCTTGTATGCGGAAATATGTGACTAGTGTATGTATCCTTGTATGCGGAAATCTGTGAGTAGTGCATATATCCATGTCAGCGTCAATCTGTGAGTAGTGTATGTCTCCGTGTATGCAGAAATCTGTGAGTAGTGTATGTTTTCTTGTATGCGGAAATCTGTGGCTAGTGTATGTATCCTTGTATGCGTAAATCTGTGACTAGTGTATGTATCCGTGTATGCGGAAATCTGTGACTAGTGTATGTATCCTTGTATACGGAAATCTGTGAGTAGTGTATGTATCCTTGTATGCGTAAATCTGTGAGTAGTGTATCTATCACTGTATGCGTAAATCTGTGAGTAGTGTATGTATCCTTGTATGCGGAAATCTGTGAGTAGTGTATGTATCCTTGTATGCGGAAATCTGTGACTAGTTTATGTATCCTTGTATGCGGAAATCTGTGAGTAGTGTATGTATCCGTGTATGCAGAAATCTGTGACTATTGTATGTATCCTTGTATGCGGAAATCTGTGACTAGTGTATGTATCCTTGTATGCGGAAATCTGTGAGTAGTGTATGTATCACTGTATGCGTAAATCTGTGAGTAGTGTATGTATCCGTGTATGCAGAAATCTGTGACTAGTGTATGTATCCTTTTATGCGGAAATCTGTGAGTAGTGTATGTATCCTTATATGCGGAAATCTGTGAGTAGTGTATGTATCCGTGTATGCGTAAACCTGTGAGTAGTGTATGTATCCGTGTATGCGGAAATCTGTGAGTAGCGTATGTATCACTGTATGCGTAAATATGTGAGTAGTGTATGTATCAATGTATGCGGAAATATATGAGTAGTGTATGTATCCTTTTATGCGGAAATCTGTGAGTAGTGTATGTATCCATGTATGCGTAAATCTGTGAATAGTGTATGTATCCGTGTATGCAGAAATCTGTGACTAGTGTATGTATCCATGCATGCGGAAATCTGTGACTAGTGTATGTATCCTTGTATGCAGAAATCTGTGAGTAGTGTTTGTATCCATGTATGCGGAAATCTGTGAGCAGTGTATGTATCCGTGTATGCAGAAATCTGTGACAAGTGTATGTATCCTTGTATGCGGAAATCTGTGACTAGTGTATGTATCCTTGTATACGGAAATCTGTGAGTAGTGTATGTATCACTGTATGCGTAAATCTGTGAGTAGTGTATGTATCCTTGTATGCGTAAATCTGTGAGTAGTGTATGTATCCTTGTATGCGTAAATCTGTGAGTAGTGTATGTATCCATGCATGCGGAAATCTGTGAGTAGTGTATGTATCCTTGTATGCGGAAATCTGTGAGTAGTGTATGTATCCTTGTATGCGGAAATCTGTGAGTAGTGTATGTATCCTTGTATGCGGAAATCTGTGACTAGTGTACGTATCCTTGTATGCGGAAATCTGTGAGTAGTGTATGTATCCGTGTATGCGGAAATCTGTGACTAGTGTATGTATCCTTGTATACGGAAATCTGTGAGTAGTGTATGTATCCTTGTATGCGTAAATCTGTGAGTAGTGTATCTATCACTGTATGCGTAAATCTGTGAGTAGTGTATGTATCCTTGTATGCGGAAATCTGTGAGTAGTGTATGTATCCTTGTATGCGGAAATCTGTGACTAGTTTATGTATCCTTGTATGCGGAAATCTGTGAGTAGTGTATGTATCCGTGTATGCAGAAATCTGTGACTATTGTATGTATCCTTGTATGCGGAAATCTCTGACTAGTGTATGTATCCTTGTATGCGGAAATCTGTGAGTAGTGTATGTATCACTGTATGCGTAAATCTGTGAGTAGTGTATGTATCCTTGTATGCGGAAATCTGTGAGTAGTGTATGTATCCTTGTATGCGGAAATCTGTGAGTAGTGTATGTATCCTTATATAAAAAATCTGTGAGTAGTGTATGTATCCTTGTATGCGTAAATCTGTGAGTAGTGTATGTATCCTTGTATGCGGAAATCTGTGAGTAGTGTATGTATCCCTGTATGCGGAAATCTGTGAATAGTGTACAGCGGAAATATACGTCTAGACTGCAAGTTTGTCACTATGCATCCATGTATACGGGAATATGTGTACTGCGGAAAAACTTCTCTAATATTGATAATATGTTTATACTCAACTCTCTTATTGATATTTTACGCAATAAAGGAAATAAACTTTTTGCGCTTTTACTTTTATGTATTTAAAAAATGCATTTGATATTCTGGAGATCATGATTATGGTATAAAATATTATCACATGATATAAATCGCAAAAATATTAAACGTTATAAAAATATGTATAATAGTAGTAAGTCGTGTGTAATATTAAATAGTGTAAAGTCCAACTATTTTGAAAATCTTTCGCCGTTATTGTTATCTTTTTATCGAAATGATTTACATGCATTTTGTTCACAAAATTAAAACGAAAAACGGAGTAAGTTGTCGAAAACTCGAATTAAACAACAACGTTCTTCTATACTTAAAATTATTTATTTCGTTATACGCAGATGACACTATTATTGTATGTGAAACAGCAGATGACCTACAAAAAACCGTTCCTACTTATCAAGCGTATTGCGATACATAGAAACTCACATATCAAAATCTAAAATTCTAGTATTTTCGAAATGCAGACCAGGGATTTATTCATTTAGATTAAATAACGACAATTTAGACACCTTGCCGGAGTAAATATATTTGGGAATATTATTTAGCAGAAGTGGATCACTTTATAATACTAAAAACATACATACTGCCAGTCAAGCCACTAGAGCTCACTGCAGTCTAAGGAAAAAAAGCAAAGCATCATTGTCTACCAATCGATTTACAAATTGACAAATTTAATAAAACAGTTAAACCTATTTTGGTATATGGGTGTGACATCTGGGGGTTTGGTTACTTAGAATGTGTTAAAAGACCGAGTCATTTGAGAGTGTGGTTGTTAATTACTTCTTCGAAAGTGTTGTGAAAATGAACTATATAAAAATGTTAGAGACAGTTTTAAATTACGAATAGAAATTAGCTCCTCCAATACAGTAAATTAAACTCACTTGATTTAAATCTGCCTAATAATATATTGTTAATACTAAATAACTCATGTAATAGAGCCTTGTACGATATATTATTTAAGCATTACCTCAGGTTTTCATTTATACGTATGAACTGAGAGAATAAAAGATTTGTATTTGTATTTTTATTGTAAATATCAACATAAACGACAAATATGTTATTATGAATCAATGTATGCGGACTTATGTGATTATTATAATGCGTTTATATTACACACTGACGTCAAGTATGCCGCTATGCACCAATGCATGCGGAAATGTGTGATTATTATAATGCGCAAATATTATACATCGACGTAAAATATGTCGCTATGCACCAATGCATGCGGAAATGTGTGATTATTATAATGCGCAAATATTATACATCGACGTAAAATATGCCGCTGTGCATCAATGTAATACATGCGAAAATATGTGATTATTATAATGCGGAAATAATACACATTGACATCATGTATGCCGCTATGCATCCATGCATGTGGGGGAAAACTGTGATGATTACAATGCGTACATATTAAACATCGGCACATCAAGTATGCCGATATGCATCCATGCATATGGGAAAATGTGATTATTACAATGCCGATATGCATCCATGCATGCGGAAAACTGTGATTATTACAATGCGTACATATTAAACATCGACACCTCAAGTATGTCGCTATGCATCCATGCATGCGGGAAAATGTGATTATTACAATGCGGACATATTAAACATCGACATCAAGTATGCTGATATGCATCCATGCATGCGGAAAATGTGATTATTACAATGCGTACATATTAAACATCGACACCTCAAGTATGTCGCTATGCATCCATGCATGCGGGAAAATGTGATTATTACAATGCGGACATATTAAACATCGACATCAAGTATGCTGATATGCATCCATGCATGCGGAAAAATGTGATTATTACAATGCGGACATATTAAACATCGACATCAAGTATGCCGATATGCATCCATGCCATGCGGAAAAATGTGATTATTACAATGCGGACATATTAAACATCGATATCAAGTATGCCGATATGCATCCATGCATGCGGAAAACTGTCATTATTACAATGCGTACATATTAAAAATCGACACATCATGTATGCCGATATGCATCCATGCAGGCGGGAAAATGTGATCATTACAATGCGGACATATTAAACATCGACACATCAAGTATGCCGATATGCATCCATGCAGGCGGGAAAATGTGATCATTACAATGCGGACATATTAAACATCGACATCATGTATGCGGATATGCATCCATGCAGGCGGGAAAATGTGATTATTACAATGCATACATATTAAACATCGACATCAAGTATGCCGATATGCATCCATGCAGGCGGGAAAATGTGATTATTACAATGCGTACATATTAAACATCGACGTATGCCGCTTTCCATCCATGAAAATATTCATACATAAAATTGTTGAGAACTCATAAATCACAATCGGAAATTTCTTGATATTGGCAAAGTACGTACAGATCATCAGTTATAGATATACAGAAACTGTTAGAAGCAATTATAATAATTGACAGCTTACAGTCAAGTCAGCCAATCAAATGTTTCACAATATATCTCGTCGTCTGTGTAATCAGTGCCGCTATTACCGAATCGGATCAATAACTGCGATAGAATTCGATGCCGTAATTTACATGTATGTATTATGGTTGGTTGAATACTGTTTACGTCATTTAGGTTATATATGATGGTCGATATTTTCGTGGTGGAGGCCACCCCTCTGATCCTGGGTAAAACCTGTACTGTATACCTCCCACCATCCCTAAGAATTGACACTTCCTGACTTGCAAATAGTGCATCAACCCCTTTAAACACTACTAATGGAACTGCAAATTGAATACTGTTGAGTGATACAAGGCCATATGATAAGTTGAGGATACATTTCGGGCAGCATGCATCGGTTTTACCATGCATCGGTTTTACCGATACCGATTTACTTGTTTTTAAGGGAAGTAACTCGTTTTTTTCAATTGAAGTGACTCCGCTTTTTTCAAGGGAATTAACTTTTTTCAAGGGAAGTAACTCGTATTTACGAGTTAGCGCTTAGACAGCTGCTGCTTTATATCTCCGTTCTGAGTCGTTGAATGTGTTTTCGCCGCACCAACACAAAAAGGTAATATTGCGCCAACTGGAATGAGCATTCCAGGCCCATCCTCCATTTACATCGAGATAAAAATCAGCTGAAAGTGGGTAGAACCTTTTCACCTGTAGGTGGGAAGAATTCATCTTTTTCAGGGAAATAACTCGTTTTATTCAAGGGAAGGGAAGTAACTCAGTTTTTTTTTCGGGGGAAGTAGTATATAGTTTTATCTCAAGGGAAGTAGTTTACTTTTATCACAAAACAAGAATTTATAAGAGCCTTAAAGCGATTAAAAATGATTTATGCAACAAAACTAGCCACGTCGTCTTGTTTTCCAGACCCAACTAGCTCATTAACAATCCCACTGGGAGCTCGACTTGTAAGTGAGGAAGTGTCGATTCTTACGGATGGCGGGAGGTGTACAGTACTGGTTCAAACAGGAAAAATGGGTGGTCTGCCTCCACCACAAAAACGACGGTCAATATAACCTTACATGTGTTGAACATGACGTAAAACACCATACAAACAAAACATTATTAACAATAATGAAATCGTACGGATAATAAGTCCTAGTTAAGTGCATATGTACGTTGAATATGAATGTGAAACACGTTATGACGGTTGCATTAGTATTTAGATTAACACCCATAATGCTTCCAGGTCGCACTTTACGTCTCACACCACAATTAATTTTCCATTGTAATTTTTTTGTTCGTAGAACAGAGATAAAAAAAAAATTACAACATGTAGTTATGCTTAAATTCTTCATTGATCCAATATCTGCAATTTAAAACAGAGAATTAACAAATATTTACCATGTTGAATTTTTTTAATTATGCGTGACACCTATCAAAATATAGCGTAATCATATGACAAAAATACAACCACGTGGTGATTAGACCCATGATGTGTAAAATGAGGCAGAATTAGCTAGAAATCTTATATCAACATTTTATTTTTTTTCTGTCATCTCTTCCTGAAATGCTGTAGATTTTTATCCTGGTAAGGATATATCAATATATGCAATAGAAAGTCCTGTAAAAAGTAGGAAAACGAACTTATTATCATCTACCTCCTTCATATGTAGGTCACGAGTATTCTAGGGAGATAATAGTGTTGTGCCCTTGTTATAATTAGTTTATGAATACTGGCTAAATTGACGCTGGTGGACTGATCAACAGTTTGGTTCGCATTGTCAGTTATCATAATACCACTTAGTTCAGTTGAGTCCGTATTAAGGCTAATTGATACCACAGGTCAGAAATTAAGATAATGGAAGATATGGTGGAAAGAAATTACTAGGCTAGCATTTACCGCATCGGTTCGACCTACCAGTAATGTTCAATTAAGCTATAATTAGTGTGTTGTACCGTAGAAATTGGGACGAACCACTTTTCTTGTAGAAAATGACGACATCGTTTGATTGATTATTGATTCATCAATAGTATATGACAGATAGAGACTTATAAATATGCATATAAGTCGAAAGGTTGTATCAAATGAACCCAAACATTTTGTAAAATGAAATTTTCGTTTGATTTTGTTTATGAATCTTAGAGCAGCTGATAGGATAAGTATACTAGAGTACATTGACATGGAACCTGTAAGTATATCGTCTGTGGTATCTCACGAGAGGCGTTCGTCATTGATACACTGAGGTATGCCAGAAAGTGGCCATATTCAATTAAGGTTTACCACTAATTACATGTAAAACTCCGAGGTGTAGTCGAATGTAGTTCCTATAATAAAAAGTAATCCCTCCTTTTTTGATGGAAATGGGCATTATAAGTAGGGGAAACTGCCCATTTCTATTCGATTTTGTGGTTGTATGTATAAGAAGCGTATTAATAGGTTTTACTGGATCACTGATGAACATTTTCGAAAATTTGACTCTATGTTTACACTTTGTGAGCAATGAAAATAGTCAACCAATGAAAACAGCTGTACCGTTGACCTGTTTAGTAAACAAACAAGAACTTTCTTACATGTCTTGTGAGCCCACCTTTTCTGGTGATCTTTCAAGAGGAAAATTAGTTTTCTATATGAACATTACACTGCTGCATTATCCATACTTGAGTTGAATTTGCAGCAACTCATTAACATGTGACACTTTAACATTGGTGTCTATGGGGAAAATAATTAGTGGTTTCATACCTTAACTGGTAATATTGTAAAGCATAAACTAACATTTGCTTAAAGTTCATCTTAACTAAAAACACAACTATACTGAGGGAAAAAAGTTTAGCAAGTTATATAGATGAAATAATACTGTATTCAAGATATACTGACAGTTTGGGACTTTACGGGCTTGACCCCTACGCTCATTTATTCGTTACGTTATCAAGATGTTCGATTGTTATTGATGTGTAAAATAAAATATTATGTCTATGGCAGTAGTTTCTTGATGTTACAACCAAAAATGTATTATTTCCAGGTTGCAATAAAAACTTGCTAAACCTTTCCCCTCAGTATTTTAAGTACCTGTGCGTATTATTTATTTAGTTTACAGTCGCTAGCTATTATAACAGGAACATAAACTAGAGTAACTTGGCAAGTTGGTATCATCTTTCACGGGAGGCTGTCTCCATTTCTATACTATACAAATGTACACGACACCTCCATCAATACGGACTGACTACAAGAACGATATGAATGTATTAAATGACAGATAAATGCATTCACTAAACCCAGTTATTAAGTAAAACGAACTTAACGAATTGATTTTCTGGTACCAGAGTAACTTGATATGTAAGCTTATATAACATCGAGTGGATGTAAAAGATATCGATTTTTATGGTCATATACCACTATTGATAGTTTAATGTGTTCCCAGCTGACATGTAAACAAAAAAAACAGGCTGCACAGATGCAACTTGGATACATGTAAAAAGGAACTTCTTTTTAGACGATGACCTATTTTTAATGCCACGTTCATGTGTCCGAAGGTCATGACCCTACAATTTGACGGAATCCCCAAACAAATTTATGTCAATTTCCTTTTTCCTGATTCTGCCATATCATAGAACAACATATTATGGATGAAACCTATGTTAACTAATAATCAGAAATATATAACAAATTCAAGTAAACATAATTGAATTTCCCACCTAGTCTCTCATCTAATCAAAACGAGGCTTATGTATGCATTAGGCATGTGACTTTCATATACTTTTTCTGCCAATCAGACTGTCTTTTGCAATAGAGTACTGTAACCTTATGTAGTCAGTTGTACAGTTAAATGAAATGTTTATGTTGATCTGTGTTCAACTTAAATGAATATGGTCATTATTAGGTTGTGATTAATAGACGTATTTCAATGGCAATATCTTAAAGTTAAAGTCCTATTATTGTTACCTTTTCATTTCAATGTCAAGGTCGTAAGTAATGTCAAGGTCTCAAGTTCAAACCCATGCTAACGTAAGTTCGACCTTTCAATGCAAAGGTCATATGGGTAAACACATGTTATTATACGCTTTATATTTCAATGTTATTGTCTCACACATGTTAATTTCACGTTTAAGGGTTAACACATTTCAATAACAATGTCTCAATGTTAAACACATGTTAATATGACTGACATTGACATTTTCTTCCACTGCTCTTTTGATGTCAGCGAGATGTCACCTGAAACAATGCAGGGATCATGATGAAGACCTTTAATGAACATGAACAAAAAATTATAAAATGAACATGAATTTTGGGGAATTCTACCCCTCTGCCTACCCCTCCAAAGGAATCTGCAGTGGCCCTATTCTTTGCCCCGTGACCAAACAATGAAACGATGCCATCAAATGTCATCTTTTCGTGGCTGAAATGTCGTATTTTCGCGTGGCGTTCTGTCGTCTTTTCACCTTGAAATGTCGTTTTTTCGTTCTGTCGTCTTGTTGTGCTACATTTGTCGTCTTTTCGTCCTGTCGTCTTTTCGTTATGTCTTTTCTCGGCGAAATAACGAAAAGACGAAATGGCAGAAATCAGCCACCATATATATGTTTCAGCCAAATATTTGTTTTGACTTTTAAGACAAAGTTCAACTACATGTAGTACCTAAATAATTTGTATATCAGTGAAACGGACAATTTTAATATTAAATATGAAGTTTATGGACTGGGCAGTCAGACCTAGAACTTTATATGTATATAACATTCTAGGTCTGACTGCCCAGTCATAAACTTGCATATGGACATCAGCACCATACATTATTTGTTAAATATTGCATCAAGTAATGTTGATTTTTGTTCAAAATCCAATAATAAATTAGAAAATATTTATATAGAAGAATCCGAAATTGTTGACATTATCAAGATTTTAAACGTAAATAAAGCATGTGGGGAGGATGAAATAAGCCATAGGATGTTAAAGGAAACTGCAAATACGATTTCAAAACCTCTACATATTCTTTTTAACAGATCATTAAACGCGCGCGTTTTCTCCGATTTATGGAAATGTGCTATTGTCATGGCACTTTTCAAGAAGTCAGACCCAAGTATCCCAACAAATTATAGACCAATAGCTTTATTATGTTGTGTTGGTAAAGTAATGGAAAGAATAGTATTTAAACATGTGTATATTTTTCTACTAATGTTTGATCTTATCTTTAGGAATCAATCAGGTTTTCTCCCTGGTCATTCTACTACATATCAACTTATCGACATGTACCATCATATTTGTCAGGCATTCGATGCTAAACACTTTACATGCATTGTTTTTAATGATATATCTAGAGCGTTTGATCGTGTTTGGCACAAAGGTCTTTTGCTTAAGCTAAAACTATATGGTATTGGTGGCAAGCTTTTAGCTTGGATATCTGATTATCTCTCAAACAGATCTCAAAGAGTCCGCGTCGGATCTGCAATCTCCGAATCAAAAACACTAACTGCTGGAGTTCCTCTTTGGTCATCTTTTATTTTTGATATATGTAAATGATATTTCCGAAAATATGCTGAGTATAACTCGTCTGTTTGCTGATGACAGTTCGTTATCAGTCTCAACATCTAGTATAAACGACATGGAAGGAATATGACCTGCTCATGATTACGGAATGGTCAAAGCAATGGCAATTTAATACTGCCAAAACAGAAGTAATATTCTTTTCCTTAAGCAATAACGATCGTCTTCTAACTTTATATCTAGACAATGTCACGCTAACCTTTATTGATAATCATAAACATCTAGGAGTAACACTGGGTAATAACGGTAAATGGAACGAACACGTAACAAATATTGTTGCTTCTGCGTCAAAGGTGCTTGGATTAATGAGAATGCTTAAATACAAACACTTAATCAGATATACTTGTCTTATATGCGCCCAAATTGGAATATGCATCCATTACATGGGATGGATGTACTTTACTAGAAAAAGATAGCTTGGAAAAGTTACAATATGAGGCATGTGACGGGTCTAACCCGATCAGTATCCATACATCGCTTAATATCCGAAATAGGATGGGTTTCACTTTCTGATTGAAGGAAAATGCAAAAACTTGCAGTTTATAATGTTAATAATTGAACCGTTCCGAATTACATTTCAAACATTTTCCCACAACTAGTTGGAGATGCCAGCGCATACAATCTCAGAAATAACGATAAAACGCCAATATTGCCAGGAGAACTGAAATATACAATAAATCGTTTGTTCCTTCCTCTCTTAAACTATGGAATGACTTGCCAATAGAAATACAAAACTCTGAAAGTATCGCAATTTTTAAGAGAAGACTATTAATATTTGTATTTTTTAGTACAAATGTTCCGCCTTACTACTTATGTGGACGACGATTATTTGCCGTTTTACATGCCCGAATGAGGAATTTCTTTAGCAATCTCAATAACGATTTATACCTTAACCATTTACGAGATTCACCGACTTGCGAGTGCGGCTGTGAAGTAGAAGATGCTGAACACTATTTTCTCCAATGTAACAAATCTACAGCATATCGGTTTCGTCTGTTTCAGTCTATTCGCCATTTACACCCGTTTAATGTAAGCACACTCCTTTATGGTCGTGAACAGATAACTGACAGGGAAAATAAATCCTTCTTCGAAGCAGTTCGGAAACAGATAGGTTTACAGAGGTGTCTGATTCTCCGATGCATTTCGACAATCTACGCGCATACCATTGTAGCGTTTGTTGTTATTACATATCTCAAGGTCATAGAGCTTTTGCAGTTGATGTAATATGAAAGCGTTCATGTTTTTGAACTGACTGGAACTTAAAGATTGGGAAACTCCCTCTCTCTCTGTTTCTCTCTCTTTCTCTCTCTCTCTCGCTCTCTTATATGTTGTGTTTACTATTCATCTTTATCTCTCTCAATGTATTATTTGCCATTGTAATTTATTTCACTCAGCCATACACATTTGCAATTTCAAGATGTTAACTGGGAAGGGTTTAAACTAATGTTGGTAAAACTTGTTACCCGACCCATTTGTCATTATACTATTTCTATTGTATATATGTGGATATTATACTGTCTGTAAAATTATGTTTAAATCACAAATCTCTATTAAGGGGAGATAAATAACATTAAATTGTATCATTCCACGAGTGTGCAGATTTTCTCCCTTGCGTTCTGTTGCACATAAAAGTCATTTGTTATGCGAACAGTGTTAAGGATAAATATTTGAAAATAATGCATCCGTTTCTGTGAAGATTGGCTCCTACATTTCTACAATTTGTTTGACATAAATTGTAAATCTGATCAGAATTGCTTAACCTTATTACAGTTCCAAGAAATATAGAGAAATATTTCGGAACTTTATTACATAAGTACGCGTTGTTATGGATGTTTGATTTGTCTTGTACTGTCCATACATTCTAAACTAATTGAGAAACTGGGATAAACTTCAATATAATAGTAGAAAAATCGAATAAGTGATATATAAGTTTCGGCTGTTTGAGGCACAGAAAACAGAAGATCATGAAACTGTCAATGCTCACAAAAGAGGGCTGCCGTAGCCAGACATAAGGACTGTGCCATATGTAAGCAATTACTCCCGAGGGTTTAAGTTTATTGTTAAGTATCGAGATCATCAAATTGTTTAATTTGAATTTGTTTTTTCGGGTAGTTTTTATTCATGAAATTAAGAGAGAAAAAAAGAAGACTAAATTAAAAAAATCCTTGTTTTATACCTGTTTTAAATCATTTTCCATATCAACAGATGTATGCACAGTCGTCATTATCGTGTAACCTTGGTATCATGCTCAGCAGCAGCATTTTTGGCATAATATTGGACTTTTCTTTTCAGACTTATTTCACACTGCGTTAAGAAAAGTTCAATGTGAATTGAATTGAATATTGTTTAACGGCTCATCATCACAGTATAGGTTATTTAGAGCCGCCCCAGAGAGAGGGGAATGCATAGTAATCCGGGAACAGTGCCCTACTCTTATTATCGAACAGATTCCTATGGTTCTTTAACGTGCTCGGAGGGTTAAATATGAACTTTAGCTAAACTCTCTTCACAGAAGATTAAGACCAAGTCCAGTTTTACTAAATAAAAGTTATGTGTTTTATGTTATTTTGTTAAATCAGTGTTGCCCAAACAATCTTCTTTTTTTTTTAATAATGAAAAAGTTGTCTTTAAAACTGTAGCCCCGCCTCATATAAAGCTGACTGACCCCTGACTGACCCCTGACTTGACCCCTGACTGACCCCACATATTTCCTTCCTGAATATATAAAATAAAGACCCGAAGAATTAAGTATTTTCCTAACAATGGTTATACACTAGAGATGTCTATTTTAAACTTGCCGGTAAAAAAATCGCAATGTATTGCAAACCGAGCTTCGTGTCTAGATATCGACACTGCGCTTAACAGCTATGTATCTGTTTATAACGTGGGATTTCTCTATACCTGATAAGACTTGTTGCAGTTTATAATAATTATTGCTCTGTATCATAGAAAGCAGTTAATGTTACATCTATAGCTGTGAACCTTTACACGTTTTAAATTGTTCAGTTCTTAGCACTTTTTTTTTACGAAATTTAGCCCCAAAGCCTAATGTAATAGCTCCTGTAATAGCTTTATACATTGACATGCATACAGCACAGTGCTTGAACAGTCGGATTAATGCAGTCGATTAATGACTTACAGAACAGTCGGATTAATGACTTACAGTATGCTATACCTTTGTAAGCTATTCGCTTCTACGGTACTTCTTGATTGACTTCCTGGGTAGAACCAGTACTAAGCAATGCAGATAAAGTGTCTTGCTTAGAGACACAACGCATATGGTTATGGCGGAGATAGAACCCACGACGTTTGGATCATGGGTCCAACGCTCTACCACTAGACCACAGCGCTCCACTAATCAAACGTAATATCGTTAATAGCCTCGCCGACTGGTGTAATACGTTCTCCCTTTACAACAGCAGTTATTATAGCCAATCATTACATGATCTGCCTGCAGATAAATGACATAATGATGATTGATACTGAATAACGTTTTAACGCAATAGATTCGGCCGGCATACACTGAAACATGGCTTGGCCTAACTAGCCTGGCCTGGCTTGGCCTGGCCTGACCTGACCTGATCTTAAAATTGTTATTGTTCCAGGTCATGTCCAGGTCATGTCCTTAGTCAGGTTCTTCGCAATAAGGGGCATTCACAAAATGTTTGAATCTTAAATAACTATAATTGGTTGTATTGAAGTAGAATTGATTATGAGATGTCAATGGTACTAATCATGAGAAACGTGTAGCGGGAAGAAACATAACAGTGTGCAAATGGCAACACAATAATAGTTAGTATAGATTCATATTAATATGAAAAATAAAGTGAATTAATGTTTGAAACGATTGCGTGATTGATACATTAGTGACAGAATAAATTAGTATATAACAATGGATTAATTTGATGATTATGATTCAAAAAAAAAGTTATGAAATGATTATATTGTCAGATTCCCACCAAAACGAATTTGCGCTCAAAATTAAAGTTAAAGGGACACAAGGCAATCTTGATTTGTAAAATCTCGCGGCGTCCCGTTAGTTTTTCTACATAACATGCATAATTTCAATCATTAATGTTAATTATAAGAATAATATAAAGCAATTTGTTTTGGTATATTACTGACTTTTGATAATTTTGCACCAATAATATATTTCAACATCTATTAAAATAACGATGAAAAATTGAAAACTCAAAAAAAAAATTAATGATATGCAAGCAGGTTTAAAGTCAAAATGTCACTGAATTAATAAATCAAGAGGTTAATGTTAGTTCGCTGCTTCAAGTAGACATGTCATCACATCACACAAAAACACACAGATAAAAGTCCAGACATTGTGCCTATAATCGTCAGGTAGGACGCCTGTCGTAGGTGGAGGGACTATAATCCTTAGAAATATACACACACTGTTGATGTTTGATAAAAACAAGATTGCCGTGTGTCCCTTTAACTTCAACTTTTTGCAGTGTCATTTAGCCGATTGCTCCATCTGTAGTTTATTTACATGAAAGTAGTGATAAAACCTTCATCTGTATTGTAAATAACAAACTTGCAACGCAAATCATACATCAACACTGTGTGCTAACGACCATATTGTCTACATAACATCTGCTTAGCGACAGTGCACTATTTTCTGTGCCGTTGCTTTCCGGCTAACAAAATGTCAGGATTGTGAACATACCGAAGCGTCGATATGCACACGAGGCGGGATCCTGAAGAATGACGGGTTTGGCCGAGATTTCACGATTACGGAAATCGATGTTCTGTTGTTCGGTGGAGTACGGAGAAGACCGAATGAACATACGACACTACGAGTTCATCAACCGACAATTGTATATGGGAATCTACAATGAGGTTCAGGTCTCACACCTCTAGTATCTCCCCTGAAAGCTCACGGACCTAGAGACAAAAGCGAAACAGAAAATAATTCTACTTTTATCTCCTTTTTAGGCAATTTTTAATTTTGAAATCCCATGTTGATATGAGGTTTCATTCAAATTTCAGAAGTGTTTGACCGAAGCACCGCGTGTGTATGTATTTTGTATTTCCCATAGTGAACACATAAACATGAGCGAGAAAAAAACAAAAAAACTGCTGGCTAACTTATGTATTTTATTTTTTTAAATTACTGGTCTTGGCCATACTGAAGATAGTAAACCAGCAACAATGCCTGGTGCCCAGCTTTCAAGCTCATATATTGGAAAAGGCTGTACAGTAACCCTATCGGAAAATTAATTGTGACGTGAGACCAACAATAAAAAAAAGATCCTTTGCGACTTTTTGGAGTTACGAGAAAACTAAAATCTCACATTCGTGCCTATTTAATATTGAATATATTAAACTCGTTGGATAAAATTGATATAATTGTATCCAACTCGTTTAATAAATTGAATATTAAGCAGACACTCATGTTTAAGATCCTGTATTTATCACATACTTGCTAACAAATATGACATATATAATACGTACTAGGTTTCACTTCTCATATCAGCCCTAGCCCTAGGGCCGATATGATTTTTGCCCTGTTTTAGTAAATATCCTAAAAGGTTGTAAAACGCGTAAAAATTGAGAATTGATTTTTGGGTACTAAAATATGTTCAATAAGGGGCTTTCCCCTTCCCACCCACCACTCCCACCCCACCCCACCCCCTTACACCACACACAGACACACACACACACACACCCCGGCCCGCTTTTTCGGTAAGTCTTAAAAGGCTGTAAACGCATACAAATGAATGCTTTTTATTTTAGCCTTAAAAAGAAAGCACATCACAATAGAGGAAAAATAACTTTAGGGGTTGGTCCCTTTTTTTTGAAAAGTATATGATAAATATAATAATACTCATGCATTTTCATATCTCACCCTGCACAGGCCCTCGACCAATATCAGCCCTCGAGCTCTCGGCCTACTATGGAGGTCTCGGGGCAATACAGCTAGGGTGGGATATAAAAATGTCCATTCATTACTCACTATATAACTCTTTACTATACTTATTTTTCATAACGTTTCTACATTTGCTTTCGTATAAATCAACGATGTATCATACTTATAAATATTCCATATAATTATGGTAATTTTTAACAACGACGTCATCTCAAAATAGCAGGTTCCAGATCCGTTTCAGAATAACCTTCAAACGATCATATCTTCTGTTTTTATCACCCGATTTTGATAATGATTTCACCCTTTTCCACGTTTTCTCGATTTCTAAATAATAAAGTTTGTTTGGCTGAATGCCTACGTTCCCTGTAAGGTAAGTGGCTTTTTGAACACGTGAATGGTCTTTGTGGCAGATTTTAATGCACAAGTTCGATGTTCTATTACTTTTATGAAAGACTAAATAAAAATGGAAACGTTATTGTATACAGTTATCAGTTGAATTCAGAAATAGAATCAACTTCAGAACATTCAGAAATTTACAGCTTACATTTATGTGACGTAAAATTTAGCCACATTACAAATAGTGCACTCTCTATTTAAATTATATGTATTTGCAACTTTCATACTTAACTAAAAGGCGTTTGCAAATGTGGCGGAAACCTACCGTCAGAGAACTTAGGTCCTGATATAAGTCAATTTATTTTTTAAGAGATTTATTGCAAAATACCTGCTGTCTTTGATCACATTGCCAAGTTACAGTACATCTAAATAATGTTTAAAATTTTAATATTTACACTGTTAAACGTCGGCAACATTTTGCAAGTAACAAAGTATTGATTGGATGTTCAAAGAAAGCGCTGTTTCTATAGCGGAATCACTTTGCAACATTTACCATACCAAATATAATTAAACGTGACTTCCGTCGTTTTGTGTCAGATCATTACATAATATTGATGTTTTAATGGGAATTTGAATGATTGGGTTGATGCTAACTTTTGCTGCTTCCGTTAACAAATATAGATTTTAAAATGTTCCTACTATTCAGTCTAGAACATATTTAATAATCATTGGATATTTCATAATTCAGATTTCAATCGGAATCACTATACATTAAAACAAGTTAACATGTGCTGAAACGATTACATTATGATATGTGAATTAACGTTATATAAGTAAGTATTTAGCTTCAGACATATACGTAACACCATTAAAAGTGCAAGTTTTTTTATTTTGTATTAAATTTATTTCCAAGATCGATTGTAATGTTATGTTCATGTTAGAAATTATCCACATTCCCTATAAATCTGGTGACCGGTCAAATTCATGTATTGAAAGAAGTAAAATCGGAAATATGTAATCGATCTTGGAGACATTTTAATTAAAAATAAACACCAAATAAAAAAGTCTTGCACTTTTAATGGCGTTAAGTATACGTATTACTGTTATGTCTTAAATGTTTCCCTTGTCATAAAGCTATCTAGTCATCGTTATTCTGTTTAATCTTTTTCAGGTAGCGTGTAGCCATAAACATGTCCAGGAGGGAATTAGTTCTTTTTTACAAGTTAGTGCAAGGTATGCAAATTTCGGAACTCTCTATTTAATTTAAAACGTGTCGATTGAGACAAAACATATTATTTTCATAATGTTCGAGCAGGTTAGATTATCCATCACGCGCATGTGTGATTATATACTGAGCAAAATAAATCTAGCACATAAAACGCATGTCATTGCCGTAGACGAGATACAAAGCCGGGGACGTTTCAAACATAATGGGTGTTGTTCC
The DNA here is from genome assembly GCA_037043455.1 of Cyrtodaria siliqua. Taxonomy (NCBI): domain Eukaryota; kingdom Metazoa; phylum Mollusca; class Bivalvia; order Adapedonta; family Hiatellidae; genus Cyrtodaria; species Cyrtodaria siliqua. Next base: position 256,797 of record JAWPHD010000598.1, read on the forward strand.
TCTTTTTACATTTGAAATGGTGGTGCGTTTATTTTGGCTGTCAGTATACATGTGTCAGTTACACGCGAGTTGGTGGATAATTCCTAAATATGGAGCATGCAGGCAGGTTTGTTTATAAATCCCTGTGTGACAATGTAGCATTTACAGAAATCAATGATCCAAAAACACGCATTCAGAACCAATAAAAAAACAATTACAAAAATACAAAAAGAAATATACAACAGCACAATAAAAAGTGTTGACAACATGAGTACCATCATGGGAACAGTCAGTGGCAAACAGGTTTAAATCGGATTTTAGGGTGCACCACATCTCACTCAAACCCCATTGTCATCCCAATTAAACAGTGTAAATAAGGAAAATCTCCGCCAGGCTATATTCTCTGACAAACTTAGCAGTATGATTAGGCAATATAAGTACAATCACAAAGATGATCGTGTATATATGAATATAAAAACAAAAACCTAAAATGTGTGTTTATATGTATGTATGTGTCATACAGGCAGATTAGTTTGTATATCGTCAATTTCTCTGTGTGACCTATTTTCAATTTCAGTGGTTGATGGTCAGAGTAGATTTAAGTCACTCTAAGTTTAGTTTCTCTAACTTTCTTACTGTTAACGATGTCTACGTATTTAATGACTTAGCATCTAGGGTTGATAATGAATGTTAATCAAAAGCTCTGTTTCTAATCATTTAGGAGTTGTTTTCATTTTATAAATGCCGTCATTGGAAGTTATTACTGTAAAATAGCATAGTATCTGCGTAAATTAAGAGATAACCATGCTAAGATTTCAATCTGGGACGTTATATGAGTAGTTTTTCGGTCTAAGAATTTCGTTTTCAGACCGTAAAACCAACACATACCGTCCCAGATTGAAAATCTTAACACGGTTATCTCAGTTATAATGCCTTTCATGTAAATGTCAGAAATATAAAGTAAAATTATACATACACACTTGTTTTTTATGAAAACTCAAATGCATCGGCAACGACATTTTGTTGACGTCATCCAATGACGTCGCTTGTTACAAAGTTATGTGACGTCACGTACTTTTCAGACGGTAAATCGAGGCAATATGTGGCGTAAGCCAATGGAATAACGCGTTACATTATAGTTGTATTAGAATAAGATATGAAAGTAGTGATTTTACATCTCCATATAAACATATATGACCCTACATTATTATCAAAACAGATGTATTGACCTGACCTGATCATCCATCTACATTTACACGAAATAAAAATATTTTGTCTTGCCACATTTATACCTGCATTTTATATTTTCAGCCTTTTTAGCTATATTAGGACGCGCGTCTAATGCACAAGCTATAGATACACCAACGGAGTTCATAGTACCACTACTGGGACATGGCAGCGCTGCAGACTTTACCATGATACTGGTCAATCCCAATATCTTTGAAATACAAGTTTCTGGCACCCAGAACGGCACATTACTTTATACCATCACAGTCGGAAGCCTGGCATCGGAAAGGAAAACAATCCTTTTCGACGCAGAAAAATTATTTAATGGGTCGGAGATTGCAAATAAAAGCATTGCAGTGAGCTCGAATCAATTCTTTAGCCTACAGGTAATAACGTCGACAAACAATACACACAAAGAAGGCTTCATGGCTATACCGACCTCCTTTTTGGGAAATGAGTATTACGTCAGCACTTTCTGTGCTCTCGGGGGATTCTGCCAAATTGCTGTAGCCAGTTCTAAAAGCGGAGTTACACGGGTGTATGTTAAACTTCCAAGCGATGTTGACGATGTCGTATTGTGCATTGGGGTAATATTTTGGAGAAGCAAATATGATACGACCATTTCTCTGGCTTATCCGGAAGTCCTACAGATAGAAACAACACGTGATATGACAGGTGAGAAGTGATGAATATGGTCTTTGCCTAATCAATGCGAAAACATGTACCTTACTTTTTTTTTTTTTTATTTATTTATTTATACTTATTTATTTTCAACTTAACTGCAACGATATTTGCTGTACGACAAACACAGTGTTGTTTTTTAACATTTTATTCCGTATGAGGTTCTTTTATATTTGCATTTTTTTACTCTTCAATAGTTGACTATTTCATTGTTCATTTACGTCCGGTTTTTGCACAATGTGACATATTTGTGCAGACGTACGGTAAAACATATGTTCATTCGTTTTTATATATTTGCAGGTACCCACATATACACAGACAAACCTGTCAGTGTTGTCGTTGGGACGCGTTCAATGGAAAGCTCATATCACTTTTCTGAGCAGCTAGTCCCCGTAGTGGAATGGGGAACTAAATTCATGTTTAAATCTCTTGGAAACAGTTCGTATGGGAATATAATACACATAACTTGCAGCAAGCGTAATACTGTCATAAAAATGAGCGGGTATCCGATAGTCGAGCTTTCAAACGCGGGGCAGTCCATCCGACGACGCATAGATCTAGGCGTTATAGGTTTTATAGAATCAACACAACCAGTCCAGGTGATGTTATACAAGGGCCTGTTATACGATCGACAAGACCGCGGAACCAGTCCAGGAATGACACTCATACCTGCAATGCAGCATTTTAGAAACAACTACACAATCGCCTGCGACATTGGATCGACCTCAGCTTTCGTTCAGTTCATATCGGACCCAGGTGCAACATTGTTTGCAAACAACTACTCGCAGGCCGCAACTTACACGCACATGTCGTATGAAGACTCCTTTGATGTCAAAGAGTTGAAGTTATTTCAAAGTAATACCTTTTATTTAGAAGCATATTTACCGGGTAATAGTTACACCAGTGTCTCATTTGGTGGAGTAATGACATGTGAAGACGCGTCTGTTTTTCCATTGGCTCCAATGTTCTTGAAGGTAAGATGTTGCTAATTGATTTGTTTCACTTCTGTTGATTCAAAACAAATGTTAAACTAGTTTTTATTTTAAAACTGTTGTATGACCGATGACCGTCTGTCTGTTTTTGTGTAGATGTGTTCGTTTTATGTATAATAAAATAAAAAGAAGCGCAACTCAGGAATTTCCGCTATCTAATGTATATATTGCACACTTTTTTTCACGTAATATTGCAACGAGCTCTCAAGATATTTTGTAAAAAATATAGGTTGCATCTAGTTAGAGAAAGAACAAAATTGTGCTGTTGTACATTTTGTAACACGAAAATCATAAACTTTGCAATTTTGCTTTACCGAAAACTGAAACCATTTTAGTACTGTAGTTAATGTAAAGTTTACATCATAAATTTTGAGCCAAACGCGTATTCTATCAATACTGAAACTTTGAAGGGATACTATTTGATTTGACATATGTTTTAGTAAAAACAAATCAGGAAGGAAAGGTATTATGTAGCCATATACCATTCGATTAACAGCCGCATATTATACAAATAATATACAGCGGAAATTTCCGAGTTTCGTTACCTTTTTTCTTTAGTATAATATATAGTATATGCATTTCAATACTGACGAGGCTGCACTCAGTTATGCAGAAATTGCTTATGTTTTGTAAAAGAAACACCCCATTATATAAATCGACATTTTATTCACGCATAAATGAACTTTTATATTTGTTAACTTTCTTTTAATGGAAATAAAGCAGCTATACATACAATGTTTTACCTGTCAGAAAACTGCATGCACTGCGGATCTTGATTCCATGACCCCCGGGGATGATTTAGATAACGATTGTGATGGAGAGGTGGACGAAGACGTTTGCTATGGTAATGGTTTTATTTATACGTTATCATTTGTATGACAAAAACAACGTATATGTGTATGTATTCCTCCTGTACTCATTTGTTCGGTTTGATACAATATAGTAGCCTTATACGACGATTCCGTTGTGTTTGTTCAGTGTCGACTTTGAAAATGTATATGACGACTGCATTGTGTTTTTTCAGTGTTCATTTTGATACTTTATATGCCGACAGCATTGTGTTTGTTCAGTGTCGATTTTGACAATGTGTATGCCGATTGCATTGTGTTTGTTCAGTGATAATGTTGATACTTCATATGCCGATTGCATTGTGTCTGTTTAGTGTAGATTTTGATACTTTATATTCCGATTGCGTTGTGTTCGTTCATTGTCGACTTTGAAAATGTATATGACGACTGCATTGTGTTTTTTCAGTGTTCATTTTGATACTTTATATGCCGACAGCATTGTGTTTGTTCAGTGTCGATTTTGACAATGTGTATGCCGATTGCATTGTGTTTGTTCAGTGATAATGTTGATACTTCATATGCCGATTGCATTGTGTCTGTTTAGTGTAGATTTTGATACTTTATATTCCGATTGCGTTGTGTTCGTTCATTGTCGATTTTGATAATGTGTATGCCGATTTCATTGTGTTTGTTCAGTGATAATTTTGATACTTCATATGCCGATTGCATTATGTTTGTTCAGTGTCGATTTCGATACTTCATATGCCGATTGCATTGTGTTTGTTCAGTGTCGATTTCGATACTTTATATGCCGATTGCATTGTGTTTGTTCAGTGTCGATTTCGATACATTATATGCTGATTGCATTGTGTTTGATCAGTGTCGATTTTGAAACTGTATATGCCGACAGCATTGTGTTTGTTCAGTGTCGATTTCGATACTTTATATGCCGATTGCATTGTGTTTGTTCAGTGTTCATTTCGATACTTCATATGCCGATTGCATTGTGTCTGTTTAGTGTAGATTTTGATACTTTATATTCCGATTGCGTTGTGTTCGTTCATTGTCGATTTTGATATTTTGTATGCCGATTGCATTGTGTTTGTTCAGTGTCGATTTTGATACTTTGTATGCCGATTGCATTGTGTTTGTTCAGTGACGACTTCGAAACTATATATGCCGATTGCATTCTGTTTCTTTAGTTTTCATTTTGAAACTGTATATGCCGACTGCATTGTGTTTTTTCGGTGTTAAATTTGATACTTTATATGCATGTTTGCATTGTGTTTGTTCAGTGTCGATTTTGAAACTTTACTTTGAATTGTATTTGTTCAGTGTTTAACTTGATACTTTATATGCCGATTTCATTGTGTTTGTTCAGTGTCGATTTTGATACTTTATATACCGATTGCAATGTGTTTGACGTTCAGTGTCTATTTTGATACTGTGTATGCCCATTGCATTGTGTTTGTTCAGTGTCGATTTTGAAACTGTATATGCCGATTTCATTGTGTTTGTTCAGTGTTCATTTTGAAACTTTATATGCCGATTCATTGTGTTTGTTCAGTGTTCATTTTGATAATTCATATGCCGATTGCATTGTGTTTGTTCAGTGTCGATTTTGAAACTGTGCAGTGTTCATTTTGATACTTCATATGTCGATTGCATTGTGTTTGTTCAGTGTCGATTTTGATAATTCATATGCCGATTGTATTGTGTTTGTTCAGTGACGATTTTGAAACTGTATATGCCGATAGCATTCTGTTTGTTCAGTTTTCATTTTGAAACTGTATATGGCGACTGCATTGTGTTTTTTCAGTGTTAAAATTGATACTTTATATGCGTGTTTGCATTGTGTTTGTTCAGTGTCGATTTTGAAACTTTATTTTGAATTGTGTTTGTTCAGTGTTTAACTTGATACTTTATATGCCGACTGCAATGTGTTTGTTCAGTGTCGATTTTGACACTTTATATACCGATTGCATTGTGTTTGTTCAGTGTTGATTTTGAAACTGTATATGCCGACTGCATTCTGTTTGTTCAGTGTTCATTTTGAAACTTTATATGCCGATTGCATTTTGTTTGTTCAGTGTCGATTTTGAAACTGTATATGCCGATTGCATTCTGTTTGTTCAGTGTCCATTTTGATACGTCATATTTCGATTTGCGTTTCTTCAGTGTCGATTTTGAAATTTTATATGACGACTGCATTGTGTTTGTTCAGTGTTCATTTTGATACTTTATATGCCGATTGCATTTTGTTTGTTCAGTGTCGATTTTGAAACTGTATATGCCGATTGCATTCTGTTTGTTCAGTGTCCATTTTGATACGTCATATGTCGATTTGCGTTTCTTCAGTGTCGATTTTGAAATTTTATATGACGACTGCATTGTGTTTGTTCAGTGTTCATTTTGATACTTCATATGCCGATTGCATTGTGTTCCTTCTGTGTCGATTTTGATACTTTGTATGCCGATTGCATCGTGTTTGTTCAGTGTCGAGTATGATACTTTGTATTCCAATTGCATTGTGTTTGTTCAGTGTCGGTTTTGAAACTGTATATGCCGACTGCATTGTGTTTGTTCAGTGTTCATTTTGATACTTTATATGCCGACAGCATTGTGTTTGTTCATTGTTCATTTTGATAATTCATATGCCGATTGCATTGTGTTTGTTCAGTGTCGATTTTGATACTTTGTATATCGATTGCATTGTGTTTGTTCAGTGTCAAATTTGAAACTTTATATGCCGATTGCATTGTAATTTGTCAGTGTTTATTTTGAAACTTTATATGCCGATTGCATTGTGTTTGTTCAGTGTCGGTTTTGAAACTGTATATGCCGACTGCATTATGTTTGTTCGGTGTTCATTTTGATAATTCATATGCCAATTGCATTGTGTTTGTTCAATGTCGATTTTGATACTTTGTATGTCGATTGCATTGTGTTTGTTCAGTGTCAATTTTGAAACTTTATATGCCGATTGCATTGTAATTTGTCAGTGTTTATTTTGATACGTCATATGCCGTTTGCTATAGTTTGTTCAGTGTCGATTATGATACTTTTTTATGTCGATTGCATCGTGTTTGTTCATTGTCGATATTGAAACTGTTTATGCCGACTGCATTGTGTTTGTTCGGTGTTCATTTTGATACTTCATATGCCGATTGCATTGTGTTTGTTCAGTGTCGATGTTGATACTTTGTTTGCCGATTGCATGTGTTTGTTCAGTGTCGATTTTTATAACTTTATATGCCGATTTCATTGTGTTCAGTGTTCATTTTGATACTTTATATGCGGATTGCATTGTGTTTGTTCAGTGTCGAGTTTGAAACTTTATATGCCTACAGTATTGTGATTTTTCAGTGTTCATTTTGATACTTTATTTGTCGATTGCATCATCTTTGTTTTTGTCGATTTTGATACTTTATAATTAAGCCGATCGCATTACGTTCGCTCGGTAATAAACACTATTTTTTCTCATTATAGAAAACAAAAGGATTGACTCGACGTTTACATCTAATTTTGGAATCCCGATATTGCCTGAGACGGTAAACATTACAAAATTCTTGTTGATAAAGCTGCGGATTATGACATGCGGAAGTGTCCTAGTTGAGCTTGAGGCGGCATCTAACACAGACAACAATACAAGCAGTGACTCGGGGAAATTGGCTATCCAAATCACGCATTCCTCTATATTTGTTTACGAGTGTTTTCCAAACTGCTCCTCGCATCAGTACCAGAACATATCGCAGTATCAATCTGATCTCAACTGTACTCGGTAAGTAAATCTTGAGATAACTGATGATTTGGAAGTGAAATAAAGACAAGATAGTAATCTTGGGGTAAGAGAACCTGGTTTAAACCCACAACGGCCGTTTTTGCCACTGACCATTCCAAGGTGGTAGCCCTATTGTCAACCCTTTTATGTTTTTGATGTAATATCTTGCATTTTATCCACCTTTGTAGTTGTTGTTTGTTTCTGTGCGTGTGTGCGGTTGACAGAGTTCCTTGAATGCTACATTTCCAGTTCGAGTTTAAATCTACTTTTGGTAGTTTGAAAAAATAATCTATTTCTAAATTAAAGTGTGTTATATAGAGTTTAATAACCAGTGCTTTTGAGATACGGGAAATATCTCCCGAGGTAGAGATTTTCAGTATCTCCAAAACACTGGTTATTTAACTATATATTACATAATTTAAAATGATATTTTATTAATATTCCTTATGATTCACGCCTTTTTACACCAGTTTGCACGAGAACGCCAAGACGACGTTACACAAGTGGAACCGGAACTCTTCGTTAATTTCCGTAATCGTTATTCCCTAGTGGCGGAATCTGACGACGACGTCCGTAAAACAATCGGAACGTCATTCGGCGTTCTCGTCACTGACGGAAAAGGCCGATCAATGTTCCGTACTGGGAAATATCTCCCACTGGGGAAATATCCCAGTAGAGCAAACGAGTAGATATAGCTTTTCTATTCCCAATATTTCCTATACAAATGTAATATAAAATGTTTAAAATCAATTTTGGACATGCATATTATGTATTTATATAAACAAAATATAACGAAAATAATGCGTGTTTTAAACCACCCGCGACCTTTTTGCCGCTGACCGTTTCAAGGCGGTTGACCTTTTATCAATCTCTCAAGGTGGTTGACCTTTTATCAATCTGTTTGTGTATGGGATGTCACTTGTCTTACGTCTTACTCACATTCTAATTGTTGTTTGTTTTATTGCGTGCTTTTGGTTGATTGTGTTCTGTGAAAGCTGCATTTCAACTAAGATTATTTACGGCAAATATGAGAAAAATATTTGTTTCTGCTGTAAGGTTATGACACGGACGTACACATTGGGCGTATATAGCTTCATGTGTATAATAATAATATCACAAACTATGGACAGTTTGATGTATGAATTCGTGTCAAACAATGAGAGTATTGAGTTTTATTTCAGAATCGTTCGTCCCATTTACAATTCCACCCTACGACCGAGGTTTCAGATAATCATATTATTTATGCTGCTTTTTGTTTCATTTTCCCCAATAATTTCTTTACTACTCTGTCATCTAGGTGATGTTTTTTTTTAAAACACTAGAATTATACGCTCATTCTTTCATGGTTAATTTTAAATCTCGCAAATGGGACACCAGTTTATTAAAAAGATTGATTGGGTGAAATCTTGATAAGATTTAAAGGTATGGTGTTAATTTTAATTTAAAATATGTCAGTCAAAGGGAATCTATAAGGTTTTGAATTTAAAAATGTCAAACACGCGAGTAGAGTACCCCTTCATTGACCCATCCACTGCTCGCGTCACTTTGGCTATTTGTTTTTAAAAATAATGTGAAGCTATTAATTGAAAATGGCCAGTGTAGTGAGTACAGTATACTATTGCATTTTACAGCGACGTCTCATTCTTTTGGATGAGACAAACTGGCTCACAGTTGTGCATGGGAACGGGTCCTTTCCCACCGCACGACTGTTCGCTCGCCCAGCTGTATCACCAGCTGCCTGAGCCATTGTTGAAAATGAAACTAAGTGGGGTTCTTAGCAATGCTACATTCTGGTACGGTAAGGAATTACTTTTATTTGTACTGTATTCATAAATGACACGACTAAGGGAGTCCATAGAATGCACATGAAAACTTTCTTTGACAATGATTGCAGTCGGTTCTTTTGGAACGCGTCAGAGTTACAATAAGTTAAAGGTTTAGGGTTAGATAAAAAAATATAAAGGTTTAGTGTTAAGGTTAGGGTTTATTGAAAGTAAAATGGTTTAAAAATTGAAGATAATTGCAAGGTTAGCAAATCCCCTCATCCCTACCAGAATCTTTCCTTCCCTGAAAAAGAACTGAATGTAATGCGTGCCAAAAAACGCGTTCCATGTGGTACTACAGTTCATGCTCTACTTTAGTCGCAGTTTCTCATTATGAAAGCGGATACTTATGAAAATGTACGTTTAACTTGCGAGATTTTTGCAAATCTAGACTTGCGCAAGACACATTTAAAATTCATGGATGTTTTTTCTGTAATTACACGACATGTATTTTGTTTCTGGAAATATGTTAGACAATAGAACGGTCCTAACCAGATGTTCATTCCTCTTATATAGTTTATGTTCTATACGTGCACACTTTAGGTATATACTTTTGTAATATACTTCATAAAATTCTGATTATTTGAAAACTGTTGTTTTTTTATGTGGTATTAAAATAATTGCCTAAATATTGAAGTATTTTGTGATGTTTACAGATGTTTACCTAAGCGATTGCAGTAAACTTGACTCCGGTAAGTAACAGTGGATCCTCATATTACATGGATATGGATATGGATATGGAGGAGAGAATGAAAGGACATTTATAATGTTAGATGCTATTTGTCAGGTATGTGACGAATCGTAATGTTAGATGAATTACACGGACATTGCTATGTGTCAGGGGTGTGAATTATCGTAATGTTAGATGAATTACACGGACCTTGCTATGTGTCAGGGGTGTGAATTATCGTAATGTTAGATGAATTACACGGACCTTGCTATGTGTCAGGGGTGTGAATTATCGTAATGTTAGATGAATTACACGGACCTTGCTATGTGTCAGGGGTGTGACATATCGTAATGTTAGATGAATTACACGGACCTTGTTATGTGTCAGGCGTGTGAATTATCGTAATGTTAGATGAATTACACGGACCTTGTTATGTGTCAGGCGTGTGAATTATCGTAATGTTAGATGAATTACACGGACCTTGCTATGTGTCAGGGGTGTGAATTATCGTAATGTTAGATGAATTACACGGACCTTGTTATGTGTCAGGCGTGTGAATTATCGTAATGTTAGATGAATTACACGGACCTTGCTATGTGTCAGGGGTGTGAATTATCGTAATGTTAGATGAATTACACGGACCTTGTTATGTGTCAGGCGTGTGAATTATCGTAATGTTAAATGAATTACACGGACCTTGCTATGTGTCAGGGGTGTGAATTATCGTAATGTTAGATGAATTACACGGTCCTTGCTATGTTTCAGGGGTGTGAATTATCGTAATGTTAGATGAATTACACGGACCTTGCTATGTGTCAGGGGTGTGAATTATCGTAATGTTAGATGAATTACACGGACCTTGCTATGTGTCAGGGGTGTGACATATCGTAATGTTAGATGAATTACACGGACCTTGTTATGTGTCAGGCGTGTGAATTATCGTAATGTTAGATGAATTACACGGACCTTGTTATGTGTCAGGCGTGTGAATTATCGTAATGTTAGATGAATTACACGGACCTTGTTATGTGTCAGGCGTGTGAATTATCGTAATGTTAGATGAATTACACGGACCTTGTTATGTGTCAGGCGTGTGAATTATCGTAATGTTAGATGAATTACACGGACCTTGCTATGTGTCAGGGGTGTGAATTATCGTAATGTTAGATGAATTACACGGACCTTGTTATGTGTCAGGCGTGTGAATTATCGTAATGTTAGATGAATTACTCGGACCTTGCTATGTGTCAGGCGTGTGAATTATCGTAATGTTAGATGAATTACACGGACCTTGTTATGTGTCAGGCGTGTGAATTATCGTAATGTTAGATGAATTACACGGACCTTGCTATGTGTCAGGCGTGTGACATATCGTAATGTTAGATGAATTACACGGACCTTGCTATGTGTCAGGCGTGTGAACTATCGTAATGTTAGATGAATTACACGGACATTGCTATGTGTCAGGCGTACATACAGAATAGCTTACATAGTACTATTTGTATTCTGAGTATCAAACAACAATCAACACAAACAGTGTTACCCCTATATTTGGGAAGGGGTTAAATGAGTAAACATATAAGAACGAGTGGGGATATGCGCTGGCGTCGAATTTGTTCTAGTTATTTTTTAATTTTACACCTGTATTCTTAACTGTTTGATTTACTTACTTAAGCAAGTGTTATTGCTGTGTTTCTATTCGAATTCGCAAAATAATACATTCTTAAAGAGTAAACTTTCTTTTAGACTAAGATATATTAAAGAATTTCGTATATTGTGTTAAACTTTTAACATTTATAAAAGAAGTACTAGGATCTTTATGCGTGTCTTTGATGATAAGTTTGCTTATTATGTTTATAGCAATTATTATTTAATCATTGATTTGATTTATAGATTGGCGTTGTGAAGACATGATTCCGAACTGTCATGATTACGGTTATGATTTGTGTACTAACCCCACCTACGCCACATGGGTCAGCCAAAATTGCAAGAAATATTGCGGTATATGTAAGTTGTTGTCTCCAGAAAAAAAACATTTAATGTGAACATAAGCGAGTATCCGACATGTATACATATCGATGTAGGTTTGCTTTAAACAATTGTGAAAAATGTTAGAATACTTATTTAAAATGTCATTGCAAAAATATGTACATGTACTTTGTTCAGTTATACTTGGTTTGGTATTTATCTAATTTATTTACTTACTAACTTTTATCTGCGTGTATATTCTTTACCTCGTGTAATGGAGAACCACCATGCAAAAAATAAAGATATTGCACTGCACTGAACAGTAATACATGTTACCCGTCCGACAATGACAATGTCAGGGTTGACAATAGGGGTGGAGCCCGGGAACGGTCAATAGCAAAAGTGACTAAAAAGATTATGAAAGGAGACATTCGCCGAACACGACAAATTTAAAGATATTGCAGTCTCGGTTTCACTGAGAATGTTCATGAACGGCAGTGGCAAATGCCTGCTACCGTTCACCCCCTCTAGCCCAGGGTTGAGCAGAGCTGAATATATAAAATGTCAATAGTACGAAAGTTTAAGCCATCCCGAAGATGGTATGCATATGGCGGTGAAAATGAAACCTTCAGTGTGATACTTTCATAACATTTCATGGCCAGCGGCAAGTGGTCCCACTTTCTAACAAAATGCTTTGCAATACACGAGAAAAGAATGGGCGAAATAAATACAGTGTAATTTAGTTGGGAGCAGAGGTTATGAAGCCTGTGTATCACAAGTAACAGACAAAATACGTAATTAAAAAGCAGGCAAGATATACTAACGGTGATCATACAGTACTCAGAGCCTTTAACGGCTGGAGTAGTGGAACCACCTATTCGAAATTAAAGTAAGAAAACAAATTATTTAAAAATGAACCACCGATATCGGTTAATAAAAATATCGGGCTCAGCGATCCTGAACAGTTCTGATTGCAAGCAAGGATAGCCGTTTGTATCGCCGCAACGCTACTGCGATATATAAAAGGAGTATGAAAGGAGAAACCATATAATCATTTCTTCTTTTTTTTTGCCACGTTTATTTAAGAAATAGAACATCGTTTACTGTGAATTATCGTTTAATATATCACGGTCTGGAGTTCAATTGTAAACAATAATTTCACTCGCTCTTCAATTTCACGAGCCCGAAGAGCGGGTGAAATTATTGTTTACAATTGAACGACAGACTGTGATATATTATAGATAATTCACCGTAAACGATGTTCTATTTCTATTCTAATACCCCTAAAATGTGAAAATAACGCAAACATCTGAAATCTTTCGCATTGCTTTGCTTGCTCTCCTAACGTTGCATACGTTACAATGCGGAATGCGCAATGCGCAATGCTTATTCTCCTAACGTTTCAAAAATTACAGTGATATATCGTTCAATATAACGAGATATTTTAAACTAGGCTATATAGTGCGGGTGTATTAGAATATATATTAACAAAGGTAATTTACATTGTGATGCATACTGTAATAATAGTTTCGCAAAAGACTTAACATTCATGCACCATGATATTTATGCAGTACGATTTAAACATATAAAGGGGGACAACGAATACATTGACTGTATGTAGGTGTTTCTGCTTTTCCCCGCTGTGGTTCAGTTTTGTTAGTTATTTAAAAAGGGAATCAAATGTAGAAATTAAAGTTGGTTTCCATCTGACTTGATTGTAAACAGAGTTTTTCACACATAAATAGATATAGTCATGATTAAGATATTTTCTTTCATGTTTTAATCTGTTTCTACTGTTCCATATTAACTATTTCGTCTCGAATACTATAGTATTTATAAGTTTATTTTTTCCAAAAGGTAGTAGATACCAAACAAGGCAATGTTTTCCTTATCTGAAACTGTTATTTTTATTGTATTTTATTGCATTTTCTAGTATATTGCATATAATTGGCATAATCATTTCCCATATCGATTGAGCGTATTTACATTCCCAAAATAATGCTGTAACGTCTCTTTTTTGTTTGCACATAATACACATAATACACAGACCATTTGAAAATCCAATTAAGTTTAATTTATTTTCAGTGAAAATAGCATGATGCAGGAAGTTCCATTGAAATTGTTTCGCTTTTTCGGAAGCTTGAAATTTGTAAATAGATTTCCATATATTATCCCATTGGAGGGTCTTAGTAATGTGTCTTTCCCATTTAACCTCTGATTGTAATTTTTCTGACTTTTTGCAATACGTATGAGTTATGCCTTTTAGTTTTAAATCATTATTAGAAATATATTTCATGTTTGATTTATAAAGCGTTAAATTGTTTAGTGAGATAAAATGTTTCAGTTTTTTAGAACTGTTTGAGTGACGCTATTATTGTTTGCGGTATACTGCATTTAATTCTTGACCACTCAAAAATCCAGTTACTTTTATAAAAAAAAATTTAAATAGTTCATTTTCCGTTAAAAACTCTTTTCTATCATATACCAGATATCACTTAACTTGTTGATGTTACTTTTAGTGAATGAGGGGAGAACAAAAGGTTTATTTTGTATGTGAATGGTTTCCAAAAAGCAGCATGTTCTCCAGGTTACATGTATCATAAGAAAATATCGTTTTTCGGAAGTCTGCCTAGTCTCCGATTACTTTGATGTAGAATTAACTTAAAGGTGTAGTTGAGTGGAGACCTTTAATTGAGGAGTATTTACATAGAAAATAATCTTGTGAGAAACGCCTATCTTCGGAATGAGCGTAAAATTTCCCTATAGCGTTCCAGTTTTGCGGCTCGGAATGTATAATTCTGTACAGTGTTTTGACATTTAGACTTGTTTGCATATTAATTATATTTGAAATGCTTAATCCGCCTTGTTGGCGATTAAGACTAATTGTTGTATTATTTACTAGTGGTTGTTTATTGTCCCAAATAAATTCGCTCATACTTTTTTGTAACATTTCAGCATATTTTATTGGAAAACCACATACTTCAATTTTATAATTGAGTTTTGAAATGACATAGCCTTTCAGAATAAGTATTGTTTCCTTGATATGTAAACTTTCTCATTTTCCAGATGCTTAAACAAGTCTTGACTTTTATTTTTATAGCTATATTTATTTATTTTTTGTTCATCCATATAGCATTGCCTTCAATATTATAGTTGTGACATACCCCCAAAGTTTTGACATAATCTGTAGTCAAATTAATTCCGTTGAAGTTAGGTTTCTTATTTTTTTTAGCTTACAAATGAAAAGCCCAATGGTTTTTTCCTTGTTCAATTTTGTACCCGTTGCTTGCTCGTAATTATGGATATTTCTGAATATATGGGGCAGTGAGCTTTCATTCTTACAGAAAAATTGAGTATCGACGACAAATTGACATATTCGTGATTCGAACAATTTTTACTGTTGTGATGGGAGTATAATTCCTTGATTTTTTACGTTGTTTCTTATAAAGGAGGACATTGGTTCCAATTGAATGATGTAGATCGAAGGCGCCACGGGAAAGCCTTGTTTGATAGACCTCGTGATATCAAAATAATAAGATATACACCCGTTTCTTTTAATTCCAGTTTTTGAACCCATAGCATCATTAGTATCCAGTTTCTGAAATGTTGATCGAAATTACATTGTTCTAAGCATTTATCGATCCAGGCCCATTTGAATCGATCAAAAAACTGCTTTCGCTTGATTGAAAAATACTATTAACCCTTCTTCATTAAGACCATTGATGAAATATAATATGAATAAGGCACTGCCTTATTGCGAGAGTCGGTTTAACTAAATAAATGGTTAAATTGTGCAATATTACTCGTACTGTAATACCTTATAACATAGGGATTTTCTAAACCCAACTGAATTACTCCGTTCTAAGAGTCACACAAAAGACGCAACCCATTACTATTCACATACAAACTTTGCGATCCTCACATAGAAAAAAACTAGTTCAACAATTTATTTAAGCATAACTATTCGACATCGAAATGGGGATATACACATTAACTCTATTACTTCCAAATCAAACCAAGCACTGCAGTGTGATTTCCATTGCAAAGTTGGCAGGGCTATTTTCCCCTAAATATTGTGAAGACTCCAGACCCTAGGATCATATGAAACATTTTAGATAAACTTTCTTCTATGAACATATCCAGAACAAAATAATATTGAAATAGTTAAGACTTGGAAATGTTGTTTTCCAAAAAAATAAAATAATAGCTTAATAGATAGATCTACTGTACTGTACAGTTATAAAAAAATAGATATAGTAAACGGTCTAGTCTAGATTTAGTTAACTTACATATTGACGCAGTCACTTTAATTGAAACATAATCAAGCATTAAATCGTTGATTTTGTTGTTGTTGAACAGTGGCAAGTGTGGTTTTAAATAAATAGACTAGATATATTAAATAATGTGTACAATACTCATACTGTTATATGCCTTACAGTGTACATCAGTTGGGATTTCTAAACTCAATGCAAAATCAAAACATCTGCTCGAGTGCTTATACATCAAATTCGGTACATATTTTGGATTGTTTTTACAGTTATTGGTGTTTCTAAATGAATCATTTTAACTTATACATTTACTGCAATCAAAGACTGGTTATAGTTTTGTCCTTCACAAAGGTAGTACCTAGATCATATTACCGTGAGTGTAATGCCAGTGATGGTCCTTGATTGGAAAATAAATGTTATTCTATTCTGTTCTATTTTAAGCCAGAGAACCAGTATATTATATTCTATCTTTATTTTTTAAATACTTAATATTAACGCATTTACTTTTATTTAAACGTAATCAAGCATTAAATCTCGGATTTTGTTGTTTTTGAAAAAAAATAGATTGTAAAAAATAAATAAAATAAAGATGTTGAACTGAATGGACTGAGCCTGCGAAAACACTGAATAGAATAGAAGAGAAGAGAATCGAAAACAAACTATCCTAATCTACATGTATGTTATATTCAATGCACAAGACCTCGCTTCGCTCGTTGAAATTAGCTGTATACCTTCGCTTCGCTCGATGTAATCTCGGTGTAATTAGCTTTATTTTCTTACGAATAACACCTCGCTTCGCTCGGCGTTCATGTGAGGTTATAACGACGTACTAGAAATACGAATCACTGTGCAACTTTACGGGCAGGTAACTCTAGCTGGTTGACGAAGATTTTATTGCCTTAGTATGGCAATTTTCTACATGATTTCAGAAAATCAACGACGCGTTAACCGTAAGGCGAGCTTACGCTCGCGATAACATCTTGTATATGACGGTTTGCTTCGCTGATGTTTCTGCCCTGGACGTAACCTTTTTTATCTGAGTGAATTATTTTAGGTAAAACCGGTTTTAGTCGCCTCTCTGGACATTTAGATATTATTTTGTAATGCACGTTTAACAGCGTTACAGGAAGCCAGTTTTTGAGAAGTTCCCTGTCCCCATTTTTATATATTAATGATAAAATTCCCCAGCATTGAGAGTTTGAACGATGATAATTTTTAAGAATTTCATGAGTTACTTCCAAAAAATCTGTTCTAATAATATTCCATATTTTTTATACCATTCTGCAGTAATGCCACCCCCATCCCCCCTTTTTTATCTGAGTGAATTATTTTAGGTAAAACCGGTTTTAGTTGCCTCTCTGGACATTTAGATATTATTTTGTAATGCACGTTTAACAGCGTTACAGGACGCCAGTTTTTGAGAAGTTCCCTGTCCCCATTTGTATATATTAATGATAAAATTCCCCTGCACTGAGAGTTTGAACGATGATGATTTTTAAGAATTTCATGAGTTACTTACAAAAAATCTATTCTAATAATATTCCATAATTTTATACCATTCTGCAATAATGCCCCCCTCCCCCAATCCAATCCCCCCCCCACCCACCCGCACTCCCAGGTGATTTAGAGGGTTTAAATGTTTTTATTCATCTATGGTAATAAGCGACTCTAAACTAGCTTTATCTTCTAACGATAACCGTAGTAGAGAGGTTTATGCGGTTTCGTTGGTGCCTTCTGTGGTGAATAATGTTTGGTAAAATGTATATTGCTCATTTAAGATTGAACTAATTTCGGTTTTAATTTCTCTTGAAACAGTTTTAATTTCGATCAAAGTTTTCTTTGCCGCGTTTTTTTTCTAAGTTGAAGATTTATTTAATCGATTGTTCATTATCTTCAACGAAATTGGCTTTAGACCTTAACTTAAATGCGTTTAACTGGGAATCATAGTAATTAGATATTTCCTCCATACCCCGCTTATTTTCAATAGAAGTTTCCTTTTTTTAAGATCTGATTTTTCCCCCAATACTTCGTGTTCGGCCGTTTCCAAAGGTCCACTATCGTACTCTTATATATAGCACATTGGCGTTGCTTGTGCAGTGTGGCGGCAGTAAAACGTCTCCCCGCGCTTGCAATCAGGACTGTTATTCAATCGATCTTTGGAGATCGCTGAGTCCGATACTTATATTTAGATATGGGTGGTACATTTTCAATTGTTTTTGTTTTCTTACTAAATTTCGTTGGTTCCACTACTCCGGCCCATAATAATTTAGTCTTTTGACTGTTACTTGTGATGCGTAGGCTTCATAACCTCTGCTCCCAACTAAATTCTACTTTGTTTATTTCGCTCTTCGGGGCATAGTATTTTATTAGATACTGGGACCATACGCCGCTGGACATGAAATAATGGCAGTAAATATGGCATGTCCACCGCCATATGCATGCCATTTTCGGAATGGTTAAAATTATGTACTATTGATTTTATGAATATTGAGTTCTGCTCAACCCGATGCTAGTGGGCGTGAAAGGTAGCAAGCATATTTCAATCAAACCGAGACTGCAATATTTCGTATTTATCAAAGGTCCACGATCATACTCTTTCGACATTAACAAATGCATGCTTCAATTTTGCAACTCTGTTGAAAATTGGCCATAACCACTGAGTCTATATGATCTTTAAAATCACATTGGTTATTTATTTTTTTCAACGTTAGTTAGTTTGCATCCCGAAACGGATATATGTTTTACCTGTTTGTCCGTTATGTTTAGTCTGCAAGCATTTGAGTCACCAATAATGAGTATGTTGTCTTTTAGCGGCTTCCGAGGTTGTGGGTGACATATTTCCGTCGGCATTGTCGGATTTGGTGTCTTCGTAGTCTTCGTTGTTTTGCGCAATTATGTCGTTGTTCTCTTGGGTGATTGTTTCGTTCTCGTTCTCGATATTGGCAGCTTGGCCCTCTAAGATGTCAGCCGTGTAGTGGCCATAGAGCTCACGCCATACAGTCCTGATTTATGTTTCATAAATTTCAGGTAGCCCAGATAGTTTCGGCAAAATGTTTGTTTTGGGTCTACCTCATAATACAAACGCACTTGGCACCACGCTTGATTATGTGGTCGTATCTATTGCTCGCAGAGATGGCAGTATACGAGGAACTGGTAAGGCAACATGCATACAAAGTTATTGATATTATAGGACAGGCATTATATTTTGAGTACAACAACTATAAATATTTCTCTCGTTGTAGATAGTTTTACGAATTTAGAAATGTAACGTTGTTCAAAGCCTTTATCCCGTCATCAACAGGAAAATTTACAAAACAGATGTACACCGTTTCTAAACTTACTGACGACGAAGTATATATATAACTCAAATATTTCAAACTATATAGACACAATATAATCAGATTTAACCAGCCAAGCCAAATTCCAAAACTGGATCGTTGCATTAAGAGATACCAACTCATAATTCAGTCTACGCATATTCAGTCAAGGGTATTTTAAGAACCTGTATAAAAACACTATATTTTTAATCGACAAATATACATTTTTATATGACCTGAACAGGATAAAGTATTGATTGTAATGTAACTTAGCCGTTATTTGGCGGGTTAGTTACTTTAACAAATGGCTTGTAAAGTTTACCTGTAGAATAAGCTTTTCAACAGTGGAATTTAAAGTTTTAATAAAGTCTCCCTCAGTATTGTACAGTATACTGCTCAATTGTACATACTTTATTTCATAATTTCTTTTTCTTTTTAATACAATAAGAGAATTTACAAATATGTGATCATAATATTTTAGAACGATGTATGTCGATGATGATCAATTTTTATTTAGAACGAGTTTTTACAAAACATGTTGCAAATCATTAGAACTTAAATTTGAATATAAAATATTGTCATTTATCTAAATATGCAATTAATTGAGCATAACAGACGTCTGCTATACTATATTATTAGGCATCACTACATTCGAGAAGGTAATTGCTACACACGAGAAAGAAGCAAACACGGATGACAGTGACTATACCCATGCACACGTGTATGGTGAAATTTCAAACACCAACCTGAATGTGTTTGCAGAAGAAGACATTTTTATATTCTCGGATGTAGAAGCAATTGTTCAGATAACTGCTTATTATCTTCCGCTTAAACAAACGTGCAAGTTTAACGTACAACCCTTGGATGCAATTGGTACAGAGTATATGACCTTATATTTTACTGGGGACATAACTTGTACAATTATGGCACCCGAAGGGCCTGCTGATGTCTGGAAAATCTCTAAATACTCGTCAAGCTACTTAGGAACAATTTATCCCGGTAAGGGTATATCGATTAACCTAACGTCCGAAGAAACTACGGGAACACTTTTCCGAGCGAGTCGAAATGTTGCAGTTTTTTGTGGCTCATCGCTTACATGGAGACAACTTCAAGCAATAAACACTTGGGGGAGTGAGTATAAAACACCCGCGTTTAATGAAAGTGATATGGACTCATCCTTAAGAACGAAGATACGAATTCTCACCAACAGTAATAACACAGTTGTCAAACTCAATGGTAGCTTTGATGCAGTGTTTGCTTTACATGAAAGAGGAGATTTCGTGGACCAAGAAATAGACGCTTTGGTAAATTACTACATTTCATCAAATAATCCCGTGCACGTTGGTATCTTTTATTACAATCCCTCAGATCCAGAAACAGATTATGATTTTCTCATTCTTCCCACCGTGAGCAACTTTATGGACAGCCCTGTTATCTATACAACCATCGATTATACATGGACCTTGGAGCTCAGTGTCACCAATCAGACGGCGTATGATGAACCATTTCGGCTATCGTCGCTCGATCTTCTGACATTCTATAGCGAGGGTGTCTACAATACGTCGTATACAGTATCTAGGTCGGTAACCAACATAACTGGCATAACAGGGTATGAGATGGCCATTTCAACGACATATTTTAAAGACTTAAGCCAGGTAGGTAAAATGATATATTAAACATTATACATTCTCCATGTCAGTAAGTCAAACACTTGCATAATGCGCACGTGAAATCGAAGTAATATTGATGTAAAGTGATTGGTAGAAATAAACGTCAACTCGAATGATTTTCATTTCGCTTCGCTTATAACGATACATGTTTATTATATTCTTATTGTTAAACTTAACTTTTTTTAAATTTAAATCTGCATAGGGGTTGCGGTCATGGTCCACCTGACAATTATTTTCAGGCCACCCTTGGGACATTACAAATTAAAAAAAAAATGCTAATGTTTAAATATATCATTGTTTACCTTTTGCCCCACTTCCCTTTTGTTTCTATCCTTTCATTTGTTTACAAACATTTTACAATTATTTTTTTTTTTAAACCAACGGTACGCAGGTGCATTTTGCGTACAGGTTGCTACGCGCCTGATATCTACACGTATATTCATCCTCCTAACAGACATCCAAAGCATCGCTATTTCATAAACTCACCATTAGAATCGTCGCCAATCAGCTTTTCAGAATGTTCCTAATCAAGTCGAAAATAGTACGATTAATCACCGAAAGCAAACGTGTATCGTTTGATGTTTGTCTTTAATCTTGTCTTGCCGTATCATTAACGGCTTATTCTCTTGTTGCTCTAGCTTCTGTCAAGTCACTGAGTATATTATATATACTTGTATATTATACTGTATATACTTGATCATTTATGTGTTTTAGTTGTATTGCCTATTAATGCTACCTTGTTTGTTAGAGATTTTAACCTGGCGGGGATATCTTTATTTACACTTTCCCGTTTATTGGGATGACAATAGGGTAAGAGGGAGGTTTGGTGCACCCTAGAACCTAGTTTAAACCCCCAGCGGCCCTTTTTTGCCACTGACCGTTCCAAAGCGGCAGCCCTATTGTCAACCCTTTTGTGTTTGTGATGTCTTATTTTGCCTTTTATTCAACTGAAAATAATTTAAGGACCGTGTGATTCATTTACAGTCCTTACATTACAAACATGTATTAACTTTTTATATGAATATGAAATCCATAATATGAAAGATTAACTACTTATTACTGTCCTGTGTTGTGAGGAGTATATGTATAGTATGCTTATTAGTGTTCCATTCATTGCTTTTCATCATATGCATTTTTTGTTTGGCGTAATAAAATATTCACTTTTACACACCAGTTGTATTTATTCAGGCATAAACTTGACAAAGATAGCACTACTAACATTATTGGAGATTTCTAAATAAAAAGAAGTGTTGACCCAACTAAATAGCGGTTGAGAAGAAGATCCGGTGTTGGTTTGAACTTAGTACCCGTACTCAAAACACACGTAAATGTACTCCTCAAATAATCGCGTCGAGTACTGTTACAGTATCGGGCAAGGTTAAACGGTTGTATACATACTAACATAAGATAGTCAATACTTAATTAATATGCTAATATACAAGTTTATTGAGTAGGCATTCTTTATTTCGAAGAGAGTTCGGAAATAATACGATTTCCGTGTTTTATTTATTATACTTTACTATTTTTTTCTATAAATTTTGAATTTCTTTACCGCAGACGTATTTGCGTCTCAGCACATATGTTCAGGTAATATTTCATTCGAAAAAAACAGGTAGATCTACTTGATTACGCTTAATTTACTTCTTAATTACGCCTAGTGTACTGGTAATTAAATCAATAGTTTTTTTTAGATATTGGCGGCATTTAGTTGTTGGAAGACACAAGTAGGTGTTTGACTCATAGTGATTTAGTATATTCACGTATGATCGGCTTCGCGTTATTGTTGATGACCCGTTCTTTATTCGTCAATGTCAGTGTATTTGCAAAGTAATCGTCTAGTCAGTTCTTACAGGAGTTATTGTTGATGACCCGTTCTTTATTCGTCAATGTCAGTGTATTTGCAAAGTAATCGTCTAGTCAGTTCTTACAGGAGTTATTGTTGATGACCCGTTCTTTATTCGTCAATGTCAGTGTATTTGCAAAGTAATCGTCTAGTCAGTTCTTACAGGAGTTATTGTTGATGACCCGTTCTTTATTCGTCAATGTCAGTGTATTTGCAAAGTAATCGTCTAGTCAGTTCTTACAGGAGTTATTGTTGATGACCCGTTCTTTATTCGTCAATGTCAGTGTATTTGCAAAGTAATCGTCTAGTCAGTTCTTACAGGAGTTATTGTTGATGACCCGTTCTGTATTCGTCAATGTCAGTGTATTTGCAAAGTAATCGTCTAGTCAGTTCTTACAGGAGTTATTGTTGATGACCCGTTCTGTATTCGTCAATGTCAGTGTATTTGCAAAGTAATCGTCTAGTCAGTTCTTACAGGAGTTATTGTTGATGACCCGTTCTTTTATTCGTCAATGTCGGTGTATTTGCAAAGTAATCGTCTAGTCAGTGTTCTTACAGGAGTTTGTGTGTACAATAAGTGATGGGTCACCAGGAAACAGGGTTGACGACGATTGTGACGGTTTAATAGACGAAGAAAATGTGTGTTACACTGGATATGGAATCATTCAGAAAGGTGAGCTCATACATTTGTTATACTGATACATATACTGGTGTTGATCAACATACTTCTTTTATATGGATTAATCACTCTCGATGGCTCCTTGCTAGAACCAGTACTTAGCAATGTGTATTAATTGCCTTGCTAAATAACATGACCACGACGACTTATACTAGTATATATCATAATAAAAAAAAATATGCCAAAAGAAAAAGAACTTACTCGTCTCATTAATTTTTGTGTGTAACCCAATGAAACATAACCAGTGCAAAATTCGAATTTCGAAACTTTTGCAATTGTTTATGTTGATCCTATTAGTCGAAGACATATTTCAGTCACGTTTTTTTCAGATTATGACATTGACGGCGCTTTTGGTGAAGATTGTTCAAGCGAAATGATAGGTGGGTAATAACACTCTATTTATTACAGTTACGTTCACATTGAAAAGTGCTGGGAGGAACACATATAATGTTATCAGAACAAGAACTAGTGGCATACGGCACTCTTTAAATATGTAGTGATCATTAACCCCCCACATATATATAATGGACTTTTCTTTCTTTGCATTAAGACCATTCCATTTATGTGACAAAGGGGTGTTTTGGAGAAATAACTGATCAGCAGCCGGACATTGTAAACCCTGACGCAGAGGTTTTTATAGTCGTGGTTAGCGGATTAGGGGGTTAATCATTAAAAGTGTCACCTCCATTATAAATCGGATGACTTCAAACCTGCCTGCATGTAATTAAATTAAAGGTATGTGTAATAACATTTAAAATTTTCAAGTTTTATTCGTTATTCTATGATAAATATATATATAGTATTGGCGAAAATATGCAATGTAAACTTACGTAAATGACACTTAGCTAAACCCAGTTGGCTAAAGCCAAGTCAATAGCCAGCTGTCGTTCCCGAACAGACATTTTTTCTCCCAAAGGGACTTAAAGCTGACAAGGAACTGAATACCACGGCTTTGAATTGAATGTGAACCAGGAATATGATATTCAATTCTATTATCATCCTCATTATTGTCATATTTTTACACAGTTCCCTAATCAAAAGAGTATGATAGTGGACCTTTGGAAACGGCCGAACACGATAAATACGAAATATTGCAGTCTCGGTTTGATTAAGACTGTTCATGAAACCTGACGTGACATAAGTCATTACATCTTTTTAGTCATTGTATAGCTGGTTACTACACCGTCTCCTGTCTTATCCTGATAGCGAGTTGTACCATTACAATTAACATACATACATCTTGGGACGGTACTATCGTATTCGGAAATAACCTGTTGCCCAACGGGTTGCTGTTTAAAATCTTTGTATAAAAATCTAATAAAATCTGTCCTGTCTTTGTGTAACAATAGAATTAATGTGGATTTTATTAATGTAGGTGTTTAACTCTTTCAAAGGGGCGCGGTGTCCATGGCATATCGCGTTCGACTCTGAATCCCGAGATGAGGGGTTCGAGCTTCTGTGGGTTACTTCGGTTTGACATTTTTAAACAAGGAACCTCCTCTCCTCGCCCTCCTACTTTGTAACTGACGTAATATGTTTATATTATATACAAGTTTTTATCGGCCATTGAATGAGCGTTTAATACCAAAAGAAGCAGATATACAAGTAGAACAGGCATGTAGCATTCAAGGACCACAGTCAACCAACAAGACAAAACGACCATTGTGTCTGGTTCTGACACATTATGGGAGTACTAATATTTTTTATACAAAACATATTGTCATGTAAACATTATATTGTTTCGTTTCGCTGTTATTTTCATTAAGGTTCCCAAACTGTATCACCCCCTTCGGAACCTAAGTGTGATGAAGATTTGGTTCCCGGCTTAGGATGCTGGCGTCCTTGTCAGTGTCTATGTTCATGGGTAGAGAACTTGGAACTATACCGAAATATGACAGATGAAGAACGTCAAGCGGCGTACCAGATTGACATCGACATGTACAGGTAAGACGTCCAAAAATATTGTGTTTTTTTGTGTGTTTTTGTTGTTTTGTATTTTAAATCACCGGAGACAAAGGCTCAAACTAATGTGACTGCTTTACTTTTGGATTGCATCAGTGGTGCATATTTTTCTTAATATACTTCTTTTCAAAAATTTCATAACCACATATGTGTCAAATTTCATATGAGAGGGCCTGATGTAAAGATGTTTCATGCATACATAAGTACGTCGGACAAAGAGTTTCGTAGGAACTTAAAATAAAATCTTCTTCTCTGAAACTAGAGAGATATAGGTCTGTAACAATGTTGTTCAAATGGTGACTCCTAGGTCAAAGTTTGCTAAGACCCATGTGTTACATGTTTTAATTTGCTTGCGGGGGTGTCCTTGACCGGGTGGTTAGAGTCTCTAACTTGATATTACTTGCCCCTCACCGCTGTGGTTTCGATCTCTCATGGGCTATAAAATAATTCAATTTAATTTAATTGTGTTTGCTGTTTGTTGTTGATGATGAAGATGAATATGATAACATTTAAACTCTTAGAATCATGATTTCTTATTAAATAAGTACTCATTTTTTTTCCTTATGAAATTAACCTCCCATGTGAGCACTTCGAGGCCATTCGGCCTCTTGGATTTTCGCTGGGAAATTGAGATAGGCAATGCATGCGTATCTTCTCAGATTTGAGACTTAAATGTATAAGAAAAAATTACTTGATTCGAAAAAAACTATGTCGCGGGTCAACTGGTTTTATATAACTGTACACTGTATTTAGATAAGACTAAAAACCTCTTTTTATCAGAAACTGCTGGTCCGATATGATTCATATACTGAATAGTGAGTAGCAACTAACTGACCTGGAGAATGTCCCTATGGTAAGAATGGCCTCATCCAAGAGGTCACGTGAATTTATATAGACACATGATATTAGTACAAATCTTATTTCAAACACAACCACACACACAATAATTAAAAGCATTATTTTGTTGTATAGACATGGACAGTCAAGTTTGGGTTTACAACATCGTTCCCCAGATTAGAAATTGCTCTGCCCAAGTGTCACATAGGTTTACATTATAATCACTAACGGCCGAAGACCAAGCGAGCTTTTGGGACGGCGCATTGTCTGCTGCCAACTCATTGTTGTTGTTAATACTATTACATTCTAGCACTTTCAGTTCGGTGTTAGAGTTAGTCCAACGTCGCATATACAGGCTATGTATCGCACTAAATTCACACATATGCTACTATATTTCCATAATTTTAGAGAACTGCTGAAAGTGGAAAAGGAAAATCTATCGTCGAACACGGCAACAAGAAAAAGTGCTGAGGACCACCGTCAGTCGTCTACAAATATAGGATACGTGGGAATCCTAATCATGGTTCTGGTGTTGGGGATGATCGTTACGATGGATGTGATCACGTTGGTCAAATACTTGCAAGACAGAAGACGCGACAATGTGAACAGGAGCAAATAAATAGAGACTGTTTGCTTTTTTCTGCGGAAGATGCAAGTTTATTTTATTGAGTGAGCTCCAAAACAAGATTCGCACGAGTGCCATAGCCACGAGTAAGATACTGTTTTTTGAGATCACGAGATGAAATACAGCTTTATCTTCCACTGAAGAAAATGCATTTTCTTTTTATTGTATGCTTCCATCAACAACTGAAAATCTTATTTTTGTCTATTTCACATCTTTTAATCCTCACTTGTAGCACCGATTTTAAAATAGTTATGACATTTTTATTTCTGTTAAAATATTTTCCGTGAAATAAGCATCAATGTTTATGCAAAAAGCTATGCAATATATAGTTATCACGTCAAATATACAGCTATCAGCATGAGAATGATTTATCCTTATATTGTCGTATTGATTATTGAATAAAAAAAATGAATAGAAAATGTTTTTCCAAAAGCAGTGGAAATTATTTATGGTAATTTTACTGTTTTGAACAGCGAGATTATACATTTTATATCACTGAGAATATTATATAAATCACTGAAAAGCATAAATAATAAATATGTAAATTATCTTCTACCAAGTGCATATAATGGTTAATAGAGCGTGTTTTTAGATCAGAGTGTTGCTAAATACAGACAGACAGACTCTTATTATAATTACGCCAGTCAATCAAATATGCTTTCAAGTCAACTGACACATAATTTATTTAGATCAACACGCTTTCATTTTCAACGTTCTAACAGTCTGTGTGACAAATCATACTTCAGTACGAATCTCAATTTAAAATAGAGAAGCAATTTATTTACATAAAGTTGTTGTTTACCTCTATTGTTGCTTATAAATGTTTCAGTGGGAAAATGCAGATAATATTACAATTATTGTCGAGCACAGACCTAATAACAAATATTTATTAATATGCTGTGTGTCAAGTGACAATGCTCATTACAATTATTCTCATATTCATGGACAATGCTAATTGGAGCTGTGTGACATTGTTAAATATTCATATGCATGCACACTGCTAACTGGAGCTGTGTGACATTGTTAAATATTCATATGTATGCACAATGCTAATTGAAGCTGTGTGACATTGTTAAATATTCATATGCATGCACAATGCTAATTGGAGCTGAGTGACATTGTTAAATAATCATATGCATGCACAATGCTAATTGGAGCTGAGTGACATTGTTAAATATTCATATGCATGCACAATGCTAATTGGTTTAGTGTGACATACTTCCATACAGTAGCCTGCTATAATCATATTCATGGATAATTATAATTGGCGTCGTCCGACATTGTTCATTACGATTATACTATTATGTATGGACAATGCTAATTGGTGTCGTATTACGTTGTTCTTAACGGTTAGACAAATAGTCATGGACTGCTACCTGGTGTGCACAGTTATATGCAGAACACTTTGAGAAAAGTTCTCTGCAGATTAAGATTATCTTAACATAACCTCACTATAGAAAGCGGAAGATGTGACAATATGCGTAGAGATAAAAGAAAATGCCAACTTTGCAATATTAATTTTACTGGAAACAAATTCCGCGGTTTGCTTGTTTGTCTTGTATATAGATCTTAAACCTTATTATTGCCGATGGCCAAATTTGAACAAGTTTGATTCACTAATGACATCAAAGTCAAAACGTACAGTTGTAAATTTAGCGAAATTTAAATTCTATGCTTTCAAACTAAAGAATATATATAGTACATAAAGGAAAATGCCTATTGTTCTAATTTGTTTATTACAGCAATTTTGAATTACTCAGTAAATGTGTTATAATGTAATTGTATGTTTATTTGTTAATATGACTTTGTGATTTGTTTCTAATCTTCTTTGGACGCAAAATGCTATTTTTATTGTAAGGCATATGTTGCTGTATTAACCAATTACAAACCTTTTTCTTAAAGAAAACAGAGAGTAAACATGCATTATTTAACATAGGTGTGTTTACTGTTGCTTTGAATGAAAGAAATGAATGCATGTGTTTATTTATAGAAAGTGACCAATTTAACTTATACTTATCTCACTTTTGGCACTCTGTAAAGTCATACATTTACAATGCAATACATATATATAGATGCATTACAAAGAAAACAATGGTGCATACGAAATACATTTAAATACCCGAATACTAACGGTAAACACACATACGTGGACGTACACACGCACGCACACTCGCACCGAAACACAAACTCGCACCGATTCATCGGCACGAACACATTTATTCTTATTACGATAGACATAATAAGCAAATATTTGGGGGGAAAGTATGTTAGCATTTATAAAATGATCTAAAATACAATAGTGCATGTTATCTGGGCTGATCATATAAAGCCCTGATGTTATGTGAAGCCATGTAAAGATGATATATTAAGATTACTGATTACTTTGAAATAGTGTAATTTTGGCAGGCGCTACATTTACTTCGGTTATCAATATATATATACACTTCTCAAAACTGCTAACTACACCGCTCACGTTTTGGGTTATATATATCGATGGGTTGAATGTTTTTCAATAAAATAAAAAGGAAATACCAATTCAATCATTTTTACATCATTTCATTTTATTTTTTTCATGGGCAATGCTAGAACTAAACCACAATAAGCAATTACAAACGACCCATGTAAACACTAAAGTCACACTTTTATGAACAAGAAATGAAAAGTGTGACTTTAGTGTTTACATGGGTCGTTTGTAATTGCTTATTGTGGTTTAGTTCTAGCATTGCCCATGAAAAAAATAAAATGAAATGATGTAAAAATGATTGAATTGGTATTTCCTTTTTATTTTATTGAAAAACATTCAACCCATCGATATATATAACCCAAAACGTAGCGGTGTAGTTAGCAGTTTTGAGAAGTGTATACATATTGATATGTGTGTCACCTTTGGTATACATTCGAACTGGTTTCCCGTAATGTAGTGTAACTACCATTACGCAGGCTATCAATATAAACTGTGTTTTAAATATTATCTTTGTGCTATTTTAACGTCAATAAATATATATATATACTTTCTACGAGACTTCTGTGTGACAAAATCTACAATTCCCCCACAACGCCAAGCATATGCATAACCGAGCTTCAATTCCCCACGTACAACAACAATGACTCACCGCATAACCACCATAAACGTCCCACATGGCGGCATACTACTTGCCAAACCGCTAAGTGCTCCTGTTACTAGTGGTGCTAATACCTTTGAAGCAAATGTTGGTAATATTGTTTTAGTTAATAAACCAGCTAATGCCCAACAACAAACTCTATTTTTAGACTGAGACCTCATTGGTGATTTTGATATATGTATGTCTAAGCCACGACCGTTGTTTATAGATGTAATACTATTCTAAATCTGAGTAGCTGTAAGCAGCATAGGAAAATCTCCTGGTTATTCTTTAACCTGAGTGTTAATTCACTTTTCTTTTCATATGCTGTTTCTAAACTTCTTTGTTGCCCTTGTCAGTATTAATTTACTGAATAAGCTGTGTAATTCATATATATTATAAATATATATGATTAAACTATAACTAATTTATTTCCAATGTATCAATAACAACATCTTCTTCATAGGGAACCAGAGCATACACTTTATAAGGAGCTGCAGGAGGTACACTTATTTAAGTAATTCTATTGCTGATGGATCATATGGGGATGTTATATATGAAATAAGTACAGCTGACCTTACAATGTCATATCCTTTTAAAGATGAACCGAACACAGGCTTCGACAGTTCACAGCTGTGTGACAGACTGCGACATTTCATATGTATACTAAAATACCTGGACACAGGCTTCGACAGTTCATAATGTGTTACAGACTGCGACATTTCATATCGCCCTGTGTCTGTATACCAAAGGCCTGGGACATAAACTGCAACAGTTCATACCCCTTAATACCAATGGACCGGGTCACAGACTGTAACATTTCATACCAGTGTTCGCCGCGTTTGCATACAAAAGGCCCGGAACACAGACTGACTTTTAATATCGTCCTTAATACCAATGAACCGGGTCACAGACTGCGATAGTTCATACCAGTGTTCGCCGCATTGGCATACAAAAGGACCGGAACACAGACTGTGATTTTTAATATCGTCCTTAATACCTATGTACCGGGTCATAGACTGCGTTAGTTCATACCAGTGTTCGCCGCGTTTGCATACAAAGGGACCAGAACACAGACTGTGACTTTTAATATCGTCCTTAATACCAATGGACCGGGCCACAGACTGCGACAGTTCATACCCGTCAATCCTCATAGTCATCAACTCGCACATCATATTATTAGTATCACCGCGTTATTCAATATCAGAGTGATACTTTCTCTGTAACTTTACTGATGATTAAATAAGAAACATCACCAACATTTATATTTCGTGTCATCTATAGACTGTAGATTTAGTACATTCGATGCAGCGCACACGAGTCTCATACGTTAATACACCATTCTTTTTCATCTTTCATTTGTGTATTCGATTGTTGTTTTTTTGATAATTTTATATATCTAACATAGTTTAAAAGTTGCACTAAACTTATTTAAATGCAGTCACGAACAATGATTCTTTCCCGAGTTAGTCCAAACCACTCATGGCCATCCTGTGACATACTCACTCTTGATTACAATTTTTGACCATTGTCACAAGCGCGGAAGTGACGTTGGGACATGTCTGCGTATAGCTCCATTTGGAGATAATCCAAACGATTACCAACCGTGGTTTTGCTAGAAAGAAATCTGAATATTTTATTTCAAAAGCGTTTGCAAACTATACATTTCAGGATGAATCCGTTGACTAAGTATATATGGATTACTACTACCAATAGTAAGAATTATACGAAAAATATAAAGATCAACAAATATGCAACAGCAACGTAGATGGACCACCCGAATTTAGACCTGCGTGATCTACTGGTAACTTCAAACAATGAATCGAGCAGGAAAATTCGTGCAGTGTAATTTCCGTAACTTTTTGGCATCAAAGCGAACTGGCTGCTATAAAAAAAAACTTTGCTGAGATGTAATACAGTACATTATCACCACAGTACCTCACACACTCGTGTTCTTCAAGTTCAATGTGTTCGCAGCAAAACAAGTGTGATGCGCGTTAGTTCACGTTGGGTTGAGTATGTATTCTGGAAGATTTGTTTGAATGTCTTGATTTTCAAACCAACTCTTGACATGTTTTCTCTTTCTTTAAAACAATCGTATGAGTATGAACAGAATTCCTTTGCACCATTCTCATTTGGTTGATATTGTTTCAACTCAGAAGATTCATATAGGATTGGGACATTTTGATGTTTCATTTCCTACAGAAAAGGTCCATAGTTTCAGGGAGTTTTTAATTTCGCCCAGTAATTGTTCCGGATTCATGGTGAATGGTTCCTATGGCAAACACAATTAATCAGTTCCTTTGTAAAATGTTCATCAATGGAGGAAGTATATTTTTCGTTGTAATCAGAAAGTACTCTCTATTTCTTGTCCCACGATGTTTTAACCCAGTTTAATTTTGTTATATTTTCTTTAGAGACTTCTCTATATAAGTCGTTTTTGAAAGAAAGTTTGTACCAGCATAAAGTTTCATTGCAGTACCATTAGTAGTTTTTGAGTCATGCTCCCTCTATCATGTCTATCACTGGTTGAATTTTATTGCGATACCATTAGTAGTTTTTGAGTTATGCTCCGGACAAATATTATAAGTATAACATTACAAAGGGGAATAATTGTTCAATGCAGTAAGAGTTCTGGTTATTGTGCTCTTAAAATTCCTCATACTGTCCTATATCATTGTGTGAAGTTTCATTGCAGTCCCATCAGTAGTTTTTGAGTGATCGTCCGGACAAGATATCTTTCATTTGTTTGGGTCCCGGGAATGACCACTTAAACAAGGGATATTCTTATTGTATTGCATTCCTTTGTGTTAAGCTACACCTCCTACCACTTAAGGTAATAAACGTATGCCAGGGCAGATGGACGGACGGACGGAAAAAGTGGTAACTATATGCTCTCTATTCGGTGAGCATTCCAACAACAACAAACATTTTTGTTTTGTTTGCGAAGGCAGTCTGGGTTTATTTACCCAAAAGAAAAAGGATGTGTCAGCAAAACATTCTGCAAGCGTTTAAAATGCAAAATAAAGATAAAGTAAGGTTCAATTTGATAGCAAGTC
The DNA here is from genome assembly GCA_037043455.1 of Cyrtodaria siliqua. Classification (NCBI taxonomy): domain Eukaryota; kingdom Metazoa; phylum Mollusca; class Bivalvia; order Adapedonta; family Hiatellidae; genus Cyrtodaria; species Cyrtodaria siliqua. The sequence goes on from JAWPHD010000598.1 coordinate 290,067, forward strand.
AAACAATTTAATTCATTATAACTACAAATAATATTCAAGGAAGCATTCTAACGTCTCTTGTCTTTTGGAAAGCTTATTTTTCTTCCGTGTAACCATGTTTAGCCCATTTGTACCACAAAATTGCAAGGGACAAACTTACTATAACACCGGATTTGGTTACCGGCTTTACATAGATGCGTGTTATGTCATCTACAACTGATTATTAAACTGTTCACTTATGCAAAGGATTCGTGGTAGTGGTAGTGGTGGTGATTCGTGGTGGTGGTGGTAGTGGTAGTAGTAGTCATTGCGGTTGTGGTGGTGTTAGCGGTTTTGGTGTTGCTTATGGTGGTAATAGTAGTGATGGTAGTTGTTGTAGTAGTAGTGTAGATAGTGGTGTTGCTGTTGCTACTGCTGCTGGTACTGCTTATGCTGATGCTGCTGCTGCCATACATCACTTTTATCAAATTCAGAAATACACGCACACACTCATTTAAAATCCTACACGAGACAAAGTGTATTCCGTATCATTGCGGACGTGTCTAGAAAACGTGCATTCCATGTCCTTACGAACTGTTTTTCTGAAGTTTGTACCAGCATACCTACACGAGACAACGTTTACTCCATGTCCATGGGGATGTGATTTTCTGGAGTGTGTTCTCGCATATAGACGAATGCTGGTATATTTAAATGTTTCTCTACAGACTTGATCCAGTTGTGTATTTATAAATCTAGGTGAAACATATCCCACCGCGCATATGCCCTGGTCTGAAGACATGACCTAAATAAACAAAACAGTCTGGTCAAAACACGTCATAAAGACAGCCGTTAAAACATTAATAGATAAAACATTCTGATTTAATTACCCTGGTATCCATCGAGGATAAATGTATACTCAGTTGCAAAAGAAACTGGACACAGCTCAGTTGCGAAAGAAAGTGTGCACGAGTTTTTTTAGAATTAATTGTATAAATTCCAAAATTAATATGTCATGTCTGGTACCAACATTTGTATCACTCTATTGCCAATATCATGTTGTCATTTGTTTGTCAATAGGTTGAATCAATAAAGGGGATAGGGGTGTAAAGTACAATTTTCAAAGTGTCCAGTTTCTTTTGCAACTGAGAATATATTTAAAACCGGATAAATGATATACTGTGTCATAATGAGGTAATATCAGAGGCGAGGTAGTAGTAGTATTCCAGATCACTTACTGAAACATCTAAAACAATGTTAGATTATTAATTAATTGAATAGTTATAATTAGTCATATCAATCATTATTTAGCGCCGTTCAGCTGTACAATGCACTTCTAGGAACAGATTCTGTGATAGGCGGTAATCGTCGTGGATCCTCGGGTAATGTGTAATTTGGGTTGGTTGGGTCGTTGGCACTTCCGTCTGAGGACGATGAGGACGATGATGAGGACGATGATGACCTTCGACTTGAGTCGGCCGACGATGCATTCTTACTATGTTTAACATATTTGTAAATGCCAAATGCTATGGCTGCGGTGATCGCTAAACCAGCGATGACGCTTCCGGCTATGATGCCAGCTATTATGAATATGCTCGTGTCATCCTCCACTGAAATATAATAATATATTATCAATGCATGACGTGTCTCAAAATAATGAAATACTATTTATCTATCTATTAAAGGCACTAACCCGACAAATAACGGCAAAAGTACACTAACAAATCGTTTATCAAAACCTTATCCAGGCGTTCAGGTCATACAATAATGTAAAAGTACCAATTAAAAGTATAGGGTATTCACGGGTTCTTTAATTACCCGTGACTGAAAATGCGTAAAGTGAATTATGAGTTGGTAACTCTTAATTCGACGATTCAGTTTTGGGGTTTGGCTTGGCTGGTTAAAGCCGTTTATATTGTGTCTATAGAATTTGAATTCTGAAACATGTAAGTTATATATGAATACCTCGTTGTCAGTAGGTTAAGAAACGGTTTTCATATGTTGTAAAATTTTGGTTGACGGGATAACTACTTTAATATATCATTTTTTCCTAGCCAGTGTTGAGATAGACATCGACTATTGCCTCTGTTTTGGACTATTTTTCTTTAGTTGAAACCTGATACGATTGATGTTTCTTTTTCATTCTTAGTTATGTTGTATACAACTCTATACTTGAACATGTAAACACACAAACATAGATATGTAAGAGATCCGGTAAGGATACAGAGGAATCCGGAATACGGAGACTGTGCTGTGCTCTTACTGTAGCACTACGGGGTCGTATGCTATGCTTGGTACATTTAATAACAAGGTACGGACTTCGCGTTGTGATTTCCATAATTTATTGGTACATATAAAACAGTCCGAATAATTACACATTCATAATCCTGTTATATATATAAATATACCCGTTTAGTATAGTGGTTTTTAGTACGTCCATTTGTTGATTACTTAATAGTCCCTATTATTAAATGTCTTAGGTTCACAAAGTAAAATAGTATTTAGAAACTTTCAAATGTTCAAATCTTCCAATTGGTATGTAACGATGACTGCACTATACTGGTTTAAATAGTATAGTTTAACTTATCCCACACCCTGTCTTAGACTGCAGGAATCCATATTGTGGATACAAGTATTGAAACTGACTCTCACTCTTTAACCACCGACTCTAGACTCTGTGCTCTCTCTCCGTGCGCTCAGTATTATACTTGAAGCTATATTGCTTTTCGGCAGTTAGTCATGCCTCACATATGGACATTGACCTGTGTAGCTACAGGTTAATGCCATGGTGATTACCTCATTGTATGCATAAATTACCCACAAGACCTTTCAGCGAATGGTCTCCACTAATATGGCAAATACCTCTTAATTCAGAGAATCCATAGTTTATAACAGGTAAACAAAACAGGTGAACAAAACAGGTGTTCAGATGATTAACCAACAACTAACTTACAGTACTAGGAATCTCCCATTTCATGATTAGTTATAAGAGGGGTGTACAATGGCAAGGCTGTAGTGTTACATTACTATCGATTATATTCCCAAGGTTCTTTAAGTAAATATGCTCGGAGGATATACTCCGATATACAGGACCTTCCGGTGTATGTCCCCATTCGAGGACGATGCTTAGGGATGTGTCCAGCCTAAGGTCACATCCAAGTAAGCCAGTGATTTCCGGATTGAGGGTCGAACGTGCTATCAGACACCTGACACTTTATGTGTCAATAACTTCATTAAACTGGCATTTAATAAATACTTGATTTATTACCGATGTTTTCTTATTCGAATTTGATGTATTTTTTCTCATACCACATACTGTACGACAAAAACTTGATAATATATGATGACTGATTTATTAAATTTCACATCAATAACACGAGTTGCGTTTCAGCATAAATATTTTATTTGATGCAAATATTGCATACTAATTCAAGATGTGAATAACTGAATATTGAAGGTAGTAAGTAACTTTTGCACACATGCGGTTCGTTATACCTATATCCGTCAAATAGAATTTCATACTGAAGCCTTTGTATGCGACAGTGTCATCAGTGGTCATTACAATCAGAGCATATGCACCGGTGTTATAGTAAATTGTCGGTTTGTCGACTCCACAGAACTGCTCCAGTAACGGATATGACGTGCATGGCCCTGCAATGAAAATAACACAGAAAGGGTGACAATAGAGTGGTGAGATAAAGGATGACAATAGTGTGGTGAGATTAGCGACTTAACACAACACAGTATAGTATGGAGAAGTTTGTTTGTTTGCAAGGTGTTTACGTCATTTTCAACACATGTAAGGTTATATATGACGGTCGATTCTTTTTTGTGTGATGGAGGCAGATCACCCACTTTTTCTGGGTAGAACCAGTACTGTACACATCCCGAGTATGGAGAAGAGTGGAAAACATGGTAAGTAATAGACCGAGTATGGTCTCATCGAGTTGGTTGATTTAAATATCGAGATGGGCATAGTCAATCGAGGTGTTTAAATCAACAACGAGACGAAACCATACTCCATTTGTTTTGTAGCATTTCCATTTCAGCTGTCTGCCATAATCTAACTTCCAATAACTGGAATACACCATTTATTCTGAAGGGTGAAGTTTTCAATTAAACATTGACCATGCTTCAACTGTTAATATATTAATAATTTCAATATGTGTTCTTTCAAGTCGCATTTTGAAACACAAATGTTATTATTCCTGAGTAGTATACTAGTGAATAGACGAAACAAACAGTTGATAACTCGCCTTGCAAAGCGAAATTTTTACGCAACTATTTAGGGTTCAACTTATTCGATTTGACTGATTTGCTTTGCTTCTGATAAATGGGATCTTCCCCAAAACATTGTACATTGTAGTTAATGTCATGTACTTATATACACTACTCAACCAGTTTTTTTTTAAATAACACGAATACTAAAAACTGCAAATCACCGAAAGACATACTAATATTTTATCAACAAGGTTTTAGTCCAATCAAGGCAGATTTTTAAGTTATATAAATCGCTAGTGATATTCGTTAACTTGTGACGACGCCAGTTAAAATTTCAAATGAAAATATGAATTATTAAAAAATATATAATTCTTTGAAAAGTGACCGATTATAAAAGTTGAGTAGTGTAGACACGCGTGGCGGTATAGAATCTAAAGATGCAGTATGATGCTTGGTGAGTGTTACCTTGGTAAATCTTAACGCTGTCGTACTTGCATCCGACACTGCCCTCTATGCGAGAATCTTCGACTTCCAGCGCCAACGCCTGCGTCTCATTGGGATTACTTATCAGCCAGTATACAGTCACCGAACTGACGATAGCAGTATCAATAAAACATGATGGGTAACTTGATATGAATAATAATAATAACGTGAAATAAACAAAAGCAATCTCTAAATTGTAAAACGTGTAAACATATTAACAAACTATTTAATTTGAATATACTGAACTCGGTCTTATTCGTACGACACCGAAAAACGAACAATCTCGTTGATTTCCGTAATCCGGAATTTTGAAAAGTTACGGAAGTCGACGAGGAAATGTCGGTGTACTCAGGGCTGAACGGAATAGACCGAACGATGTTTCGGCCTTCATTTGATTATTCACTACACTAGTGTAACATGACAAATATATCAGGGCTTTATTACACATTTCGTGTGTATCTAGAGTATCTAATATAGAAACAACGTACCCTAAATACCACCAACTTACTTATTGTAAAGAACCGGGTAGCCGGGTGAGATGAACGTTTGAGGTGTTGTAGACGCCGTGAAATTCTCCGTAATATCTGGTACCACACAGGTAGGGATTTCTAAACAACACGTAAATAAGAATCAATTCAATGAAAAAAAAACATACATATATATCAGCCTCAATCACACAAAGAATACATCGGTTTCATGGGTATGTAGTCTGAGAAATCACTGCATTGTGACGCCAGGGGTATGTAGTCTGAGAAATCACTGCATTGTGACGCCAGGGGTATGTAGTCTGAGAAATCACTGCATTGTGACGCTTCATATCTTTAATATAAGTTTAATAAACTTTATTTATTTTATGATATGCGATGAAATACTGAATTATATCAGTGAAATAAAAGTGTTATTCCACACTGTGGAATATAGAGTTTTATTTCACAGTAGCTGCCGGGACTACTTTTGTTGTTCTTCCATAGTTTCCCTAAAAATATGTTTGTAAAATCATAAAATAAAAATAAAATTTGTTGTTTTGTCGTGAATAACATATTTTATTTCATCTCAAAGTGAGAAAACTTTTATATTTTCACGAATGCGAAGCGAAGCATTCGTGAAAATATAAAGTTTTCTCACTTTGAGATGAAATAAAATATGTTATTCACGACAAAACAACAAATATCCTCTATTTATTTTACATCGATAATGAAACAAGCTACACAGCGTATATATACGTACTCTCCAAGGCGCGAATTACAGCGTTATGGTGATGGTAGACCGGACGAAATGGACTTTCTATATGAGAATCTGTGCTCGCAGTTTTACCTGATATACTTGTATTTGTCCGTTTAAAAACTATAGCAAAGCTCTTTTTGTCAATTCAGTATGTAGAGCTATGCTAATTTGTTCATTTTATTTATGTTTAAGTTTGTACTGTTTAATTGAAAAAATAAAACAATTTGAAAGCATAAATTCAATTGAAAATAAAAATCGAATTTGTACAAAGTACATTTGTTAATAATGAGAGATAATATTCTTTACATCAGTATTTTAAGAGTTTTTAATATTGTAACATAACAATAAAGACGATGGATTAGTTATTGGACTAGAGTATATATATATCGCTAGATAAGTGTCGGTTTACCTGCAGGGATGAGTTTATACTTTGCCGAGAATCCCCTAAACACAATTGTCGGGTCGGTGCGCAGGTGGATAAACAGGTATCTGCCTGTACTGACTAGGACTGGTGACGTTTCTCCGCAAAATGTCGTCAATAGCGGATGCCCCGATGACGAACCTGATATACACATAGTGAGCATGGTTTTGTTAAAAGCGAAATTCACTAAAAATTTATACGAAAAGTCTTAAAAATATTGTCGTGTTTTCAAAATTAACTCAGTGTACATATTAATGTAACAGTATGTGCTTTAAAAGTGTGTATTAAAGTCGAACTGGAAATGTAGCATTCACAGAACACAGTAAACAAACAACAAAACAAGAAATGTCACTATAAGTGACAAATGCCCCCGAAGTGGTTTTGACCTTTGACCTCTAAGTGTAACCTTGAACTTGGAGCTTTTACACGCGACACGTCGTCTTGTTGTGCTGAGCACTTGTGTTGTGCCAAGTTATTTGAAAATCCGTCCATATATGAGTTATTGAACGGACACGAAAGCACTTCTTTTTTACCTTTGACCTCAAAGTTTAACCTTGACCTTGGAGCCACGGACCTGCATTTTGCGCATTATGCGTCGTCTTCTTGTGATTGAGCCAAGTTATTTGAAAATCCGTCCGTGAATGTCAGAGTGATTGACCGGACACGATGGTACAGACGAACGGACGGACGGACGGTGCGACTACTATATGTCGCCATTCGGTGTCATAACAACGCGCATAAACAAAGGTATGAACATATTGTGACATAAACAAACACAAGACAAAGTTATAACTCAAATCGCATGTAGGATCGAAATGAAAACGTGGACATGAACATTGGGTGCGGTTTATATTTCGAAACGTTCGGAGAAGCTTCTGTATGTCAAAATTGTGATATAGGCGACACCTGCAACATATACTATTCCACATTTGGAAATATTCTGCAACGAATGCGATACAGAACTATGATTTCCATTCGAACCATTTTCGACACTTTAACTAAGGTCTCAAACCCTGTTGCTGTTTTATATTTTGCAATAGCAGTTGCAAGGAACATTACATGGTCCCGTCTTAATTCCATTAAGCGATGGGAAAGCTTATATTAGCAGGATTTTATAACGGATATTTCGACAAAGAACACGTTAAAAAATGTTTTAACTAAAACAAAATGTGATAACCTGTTTAAAATTACCTATTAATGTTTTAATTTTACAATATGGAAACATTTTAAGCCGAAATTAAGATTGTATTTCATATACCAGCCAACCCCGTTTTCGCTTCTAGTAGAAGGAGTTGGATGGGGTATGAAAATTAATACTCGGACCCCGTAATGGCTGTTCCTACTGTCCTAGATTTTAAGTCTAAAACATGGTTTCTATGACAGTTGTTCTCATTTAAAGAAGGTTCGTGCGTTAGCAAGTCTGTTTTAAAACGAAAACCTGTCCTGTACATCTTCCACTACACCGGCTAAATAATTCTGACAACATAACAGTTCTTGGTAATAAATAAGGACGAGAAAACACATTAGACGACACCTATAAGTACCCCAGTTACATGTTATTTGATAACAATTAATAAATTTGATAATCGCATTCCTTCACCGCTTAAAAGAACTTGTTCAAAACTTGAGTAAACCATAATGAAAAAAAAACGTTGTATTAGCATTTAAAGTCGGGGTAGATCTCCGTATGCGTGTCGTCTAGTGTAGTATTGTCAATACGTTTTATATAAATCGTTGAGATAATTAAATAGTTACTTCGTTTTACTTTTCATTAAATGTGTAACGTGCAAAAGGGGATTACAATTAATTAGTATTGATCATCCTCGACGCTTGATTGCAAATACAAACGTCTTGAAGTTAAAACCGGAAACACATGTCCGTTATTAATTAATTTGTTTGTTTACAGTATATTTTACAATCCACATTTAGTTCGTCGATATAATGATGAAGTTTCACTCGTACTTTGTTTATTTATTGTTGTTCTGCCGTTCTGCATATCTTGGATAGAAGGTGCCTATGTATCAGACAATCAGAAACGATACCATAATGATCTCGATAAAATGGCTGCCGCGTCAAAAAAATATTTGAAGAAAGGTTCTAAACGTTTGTCTTGAACACAAGCAAGTGTCGCAGATGATCCAGACTACCAATTAATAAGGGTTAATTTAGCGATCGCTTACCGTCATAAACCTCAACTGCATCTGCAGCGCCACAACCGTCGCTCTCCTGTATCAGCGAGTCGACAACTGTCATGTTTATGGCGTATCCCACGGGAGCCTCGATATGCCAGTAACAGTTTATGTTGCTATGGTAATATAACATAACAACGAAATAATTATTGCGAGTCAGGGTCTTGAAAAGAAAGGTCAGACTGCGGAATATTTAGTATGCTCCTCAGATTGTGGAATTTTTCATATGCAGTATGCGCGTCAGATTGCGGAATTCGCATGAAGTATGCTCGTCAGATTGTGGAATTCCTATGAAGTATGCTCGTTCACATGAAGTATGCTCGTCAGATTGCGGACTTCATATGAAGTATGTTCATTAATTGAAGTGAACAATAGCATCCAAATGTTCTATGTTGTTTCGTGAAATAATTAGGATAATTTATGATAACAATAAAGATGTAATTGTAAAAAAAAACATGAAAACACAGGAGTACAACAGAAGTAAAAATACATAATTGTATATAAGTTTAGTTTAACAGGTATCACTGAGTGATGCCAAAGGTGTTCAGTAGCACGACGTCAGTAGAAGGGTGGAATTCCGCAGTGATTAATATCGTCGTACCTTTCTTGAAAGCATACCATGATTACAAAGCAGACAACAAATGCCCGCGTAACGGACCAACATGACAATGAATCAACACCAACTCACTGTAAGGATGACCACTTGAACACTTACTTGAAATAGTCATCAGGATAGTTAACTGACTGGAAGAATTTCCAAGTACTTTCGGCTACTAGTTCAGTTGCCGAACTTGAACACACTTGTATTAAGACCGTCGTCGTTGTCGGCACTACTGTCGGAACTGTAACAGCTATAACAAAACAATGCAGGACTAAGTTTATATAATTAGAAAATACAAGTTAAAATTTATTTACGTCAATTAAAAAGTAATATGCCTCATATATATTGTGTGTTTTTACGAAAGTGTATCCTATAAATGTTATACAAGTGCGTGGTTACCTGAAACAAATATGCAGATTGTGTATATCCATCAACTTAATTGGCCACAAATACATATGCCATATATATGGCATTTAATCACCTATACATATTCCATATATATGACACTTAATTGGCCACATATACATATACCACATATATGACACTTAATTGACCACCTATACATATACCATATATATGACACTTAATTGACCACCTATACATATACCATATATATTGCACTTGATTGGCCACCTATGCATATACCATCTATATGGCACTTAATTGGCCACCTATACATATACCCTCTATATGGCACATAATTGACCACATATACATATACCAACTATCTGGCACTTAATTGGTCACATGTACATATACCATATATATTGCACTTAATTGACCACCTATGCATATACCATCTATATGACACTTAATTGGTCACATATACATATACCATTTATATGGCACTTAACTGACCACATATACATAAACTATTTGTATGGCAATTAATTGGTCACATATACATAAACCAGCTATATGACACGTAATTGGCCACCTATACACATACCATATATATTGCACTTAATTTACCACCTATGCATATACCATCTATATGGCACTTAATTGGTCATATATTCATATACTATTTGTATGGCACTTAATTGGTCACATATACATAAACCAGCTACATGACACGTAATTGGCCACCTATACACATACCATATATACTGCACTTAATTGACCACCTATGCATATACCATATATATGGCACTTAATTGACCACATATACCATATGTATGGCACTTAATTGGCCACATATACATATACTATTTGTATGGCACTTAATTGGTCACATATACATAAACCAGCTATAAGACGCGTAATTGGCCACATATACATATACCATCTGTATGGCAATTAGTTACAACAGTTGGTTATCGATGTACATGTACTATAATCTTATTTCATCATTTATTATTCATTTGGAATTTGGAATCATTTTAGGAATTTTTGAAACATTTGGAATCTGTTCAGCTAAACACATATGGTTTTATTCATTAATTATGGGAACTGATTTGAAGAAAGACACAAATATGACACATACAATAAAAGAACATATCTGGTTGGATGAGGGTAGAAGCAACCAGATATGTTCTTTTATTAGTATCACATTTGGCTCCAGAGTGTCTATTCAAAGTAAACAGTTCCTGCAACACTGCCAAATGATAAGTGTTTTTTTTAAAGAGTTTTATTTAAACTGCCGTGTATTTTAGTGTTTTTTTGTTTCGTATTTGTTATTTTCGTGTTTGTGTACTCCTGATGAAGGCGTAAGTCGAAAGCGCTTGGGTTTTTATAAACTGTAGCAATGTATAAATGTTTTTTTTGTCCCAGCTATAAGTTATTCCAACGTTTTCGTATTTTGTAGATGTATGTATTTCTCACCCTTATATATAATATTTGCGAACTACCAAGGACAGACAACCTTCGGACGAACTACGGCAGGGCGCCTAGCTATGACGAGATTCACAGAAATCAAGCGTATATATTCACTCCTTAAAAAAGGTAGCTGCAACACACGTTGATAAACTGTATCTCTACATCATAAAACACTCGTCTGGAGGCACAATTAACATATAGACACATACATACATACAATTATAGCTCATATGAGTGGGCCACATTTAAGCCTTCAACCACACACAGCTGTATTGAGACAGTGACAATGAAAGGTGCCGGATCTGGGGATACTGTGAATTCAGGTATATATAATAAAGGGAGAGAATTTGAACTCACTACGGCAATTTTCGAAATTGGGATCTCGTAAGAGATTCAAGTTCACAAGGCAGAGTTATATATGGGGAGAAATATTTGTGAACTACCAAGGACAGACAACCTTCGGACGAACTACGGCAGGGCGCCTAGCTATGACGAGATACACAGAAATCAAGCGTATATATTCACTCCTTAAAAAAGGTAGCTGCAACACACGTTGATAAACTGTATCTCTACATCATAACACACTCGTCTGGAGGCACAATTAACATATAGACACATACATACATACAATTATAGCTCATATGAGTGGGCCACATTTAAGCGTTCAACAACACAGCTATATTGAGACTGTGACAATGAAAGGTGCCGGATCTGGGGATACTGTGAATTCAGGTATATATAATAAAGGGAGAGAATTTGAACTCACTACTGCAACTTTCGAAATTGGGATCTCGTAAGAGATTCACGTTCACAAGGCAGAATTATATATGGGGAGAAATATTTATGAACTACCAAGGACAGACAACCTTCGGACGAACTACGGCAGGGCGCCTAGCTATGACGAGATACACAGAAATCAAGCGTATATATTCACTCCTTAAAAAAGGTAGCTGCAGCACACTTGATAAACTGTATCTCTACATCATAACATACTCGTCTGGAGGCACAATTAACATATAGACACATACATACATACAATTATAGCTCATATGAGTGGGCCACATTTAAGCGTTCAACCACACACAGCTATATTGAGACAGTGACAATGAAAGGTGCCGGATCTGGGGATACTGTGAATTCAGATATATATAATAAAGGGAGAGAATTTGAACTCACTACGGCAACTTTCGAAATTGGGATCTCGTAAGAGATTCAAGTTCACAAGGCAGAATTATATATGGGGAGAAATATTTATGAACTACCAAGGACAGACAACCTTCGGACGAACTACGGCAGGGCGCCTAGCTATGACGAGATACACAGAAATCAAGCGTATATATTCACTCCTTAAAAAAGGTAGCTGCAACACACGTTGATAAACTGTATCTCTACATCATAACACACTCGTCTGGAGGCACAATTAACATATAGACACATACATACATACAATTATAGCTCATATGAGTGGGCCACATTTAAGGTTCAACCACACACAGCTATATTGAGACAGTGATAATGAAAGGTGCCGGATCTGGCGATACTGTGAATTCAGGTATATATAATAAAGGGAGAGAATTTGAACTCACTACGGCAACTTTCGAAATTGGGATCTCGTAAGAGATTCACGTTCACAAGGCAGAATTATATATGGGGAGAAATATTTGTGAACTACCAAGGACAGACAACCTTCGGACGAACTAAGGCAGGGCGCCTAGCTATGACGAGATACACAGAAATCAAGCGTATATATTCACTCCTTAAAAAAGGTAGCTGCAACACACGTTGATAAACTGTATCTCTACATCATAACACACTCGTCTGGAGGCACAGTTAACATATAGACACATACATACATACACTTATAGCTCATATGAGTGGGCCATATTTAAGCGTTCAACCACACACAGCTATATTGAGACAGTGACAATGAAAGGTGCCGGATCTGGGGATACTGTGAATTCAGGTATATATAATAAAGGGAGAGAATTTGAACTCACTACGGCAACTTTCGAAATTGGGATCTCGTAAGAGATTCACGTTCACAAGGCAGAATTATATATGGGGAGAAATATTTGTGAACTACAAAGGACAGACAACCTTAGGACGAACTACGGCAGGGCGCCTAGCTATGACGAGATACACAGAAATCAAGCGTATATATTCACTCCTTAAAAAAGGTAGCTGCAACACACGTTGATAAACTGTATCTCTACATCATAACATACTGGTCTGGAGGCACAATTAACATATAGACATATACATACATACAATTATAGCTCATATGAGTGGGCCACATTTAAGCGTTCAACCACACACAGCTATATTGAGACAGTGACAATGAATGGTGCCGGATCTGGGAATACTGTGAATTCAGGTATATATAATAAAGGGAGAGAATTTGAACTCACTACTGTAACTTTCGAAATTGGGATCTCGTAAGAGATTCACGTTCACAAGGCAGAATTATATATGGGGAGAAATATTTGTGAACTACCACGGACAGACAACCTTCGGACGAACTACGGCAGGGCGCCTAGCTATGACGAGATACACAGAAATCAAGCGTATATATTCACTCCTTAAAAAAGGTAGCTGCAACACACGTTGATAAACTGTATCTCTACTTCATAACACTCTCGTCTGGAGGCACAATTAACATATAGACACATACATACATACAATTATAGCTCATATGAGTTGGCCACATTTAAGCGTTCAACCACACACAGCTATATTGAGACAGTGACAATGAAAGGTGCCGGATCTGGGGATACTGTGAATTCAGGTATATATAATAAAGGGAGAGAATCTGAACTCACTACGGCAACTTACGAAATTGGGATCTCGTAAGAGATTCACGTTCACAAGGCAGTATTATATATGGGGAGAAATATATGTGAACTACCAAGGACAGACAACCTTCGGACGAACTACGACAGGGCGCCTAGCTATGACGAGATACACAGAAATCAAGCGTTTATATTCACTCCTTAAAAAAGGTAGCTGCAACACACGTTGATAAACTGTATCTCTACATCATAACACACTCGTCTGGAGGCACAGTTAACATATAGACACATACATACATACAATTATAGCTCATATGAATGGGCCACATTTAAGCGTTCAACCAACGTATATATATATATATATATATATATTTATCCGCGATAACTACATCAGACAAAGGGCACATATGGACTTGACAAACACATCACACATTGGAAACATAGATATATACGCGACAGCCACATCACACATAGGACACACATACACTTCTCAAAACTGCTAACTACACCGCTCACGTTTTGGGTTATATATATCGATGGGTTGAATGTTTTTCAATAAAATAAAAAGGAAATACCAATTCAATCATTTTTACATCATTTCATTTTATTTTTTTCATGGGCAATGCTAGAACTAAACCACAATAAGCAATTACAAACGACCCATGTAAACACTAAAGTCACACTTTTATGAACAAGAAATGAAAAGTGTGACTTTAGTGTTTACATGGGTCGTTTGTAATTGCTTATTGTGGTTTAGTTCTAGCATTGCCCATGAAAAAAATAAAATGAAATGATGTAAAAATGATTGAATTTCCTTTTTATTTTATTGAAAAACATTCAACCCATCGATATATATAACCCAAAACGTAGCGGTGTAGTTAGCAGTTTTGAGAAGTGTATATATATAGACTCGACAATCACATCAAACATAGGAAGCATATATATACGCCAGAGCCACATCACATATATAAAACATAAATGAACGCGACAACCACATCACACATAGGACTCATAAATATGAACACGACATCCACATCAAACATAGCAAACATATATGAACACGACAACCACATCACACATATGATATGCGACAACCACATCACACACAGGAAACATATACATACGCGACAACCACATCACACATAGAACACACACATATATATAGACGCGACAATCACATCAAACATAGGATATATATATATACACCAGAACCACATCACATACACAAAACATAAATGAATGCGACAACCACATCAAACATAGGACACATATATATGAACTCGACATCCACATCAAACATAGGAAATATATATGAAAACGACAACCACATCACACATAGAAAACATGTATGAACACGACAGCCACATCACACATAGAAAACATATATGAACACGACAACCACATCACACATAAGAAACAAGTATGACCACGAAAACCACATCACACATAGGAAATATATATGAACAAGACAACCACATCACCCATAGAAAACATATATGAACACGAAATCAACATCACACATAGGAAACATATATGAACACGACAACCACATAACACATAGGAAACATACATGAAGACGACAACAACATCACACTTAAGAAACATATATGCACACGACAACCACATCACACATAGACATGACAACCACGTTACACATATGAAGCATATATAGACGCGACAATCACATCACACATAGATATGGCAACCACGTTACACATCGGACACATATATATACGCGAGAACCACATCACACATAGGAAGCATATATAGACGCGACAACCACATCACACATAGACATGGCAACCACGTTACACATCGGACACATATATATACGCGAGAACCACATCACACATAGGAAGCATATATAGACGCGACAATCACATCACACATAGATATGGCAACCACGTTACACATCGGGCACATATATATACGCGAGAACCACATCACATATAGGAAACATATATAGAAACGACAACTTAATGATACATAGGACACATATATATTCGCGACAACCACACCACACATAGGATATATGTATAAACGCAACAACCACATCACACATAGGACCCATATATAGATACGACAACCACATCACACATAGGAAACATATATAATCGAGACAACTACATCACAAATCGGATACATATATATATATATATAGGGAGAAATATTTATGAACTACCAAGGACAGACAACCTTCGGACGAACTACGGCAGGGCGCCTAGCTATGCCGAAATACACAGAAATCAAGCGTATGCATT
Organism: Cyrtodaria siliqua; assembly: GCA_037043455.1. Classification (NCBI taxonomy): domain Eukaryota; kingdom Metazoa; phylum Mollusca; class Bivalvia; order Adapedonta; family Hiatellidae; genus Cyrtodaria; species Cyrtodaria siliqua. The sequence continues at coordinate 306,029 of JAWPHD010000598.1, forward strand.
CACTTCCTAAAAATGATAGCTGTTGTTGTTGTTGTTGTTATTTCTAAGTTTTAAAGTCCCTCCGCCAACTAAAACGCCTGGAGAACCCTGGTCGCTATGGGCAAATGATAGCTGTAACACACGCTGATGAACTGTATCTCTACATCATAACCCACTCGTCTGGAGGCACAATTAACATATAAACGCATACATACATACAATTATAGCTCATATGAGTGGGCCACATTTAAGCATTCAACCTCTCACAGCTATATTGAGACAGTGACAATGAAAGGTGCCGGATCTTGGGGATACGGTGAATTCAGTAGATATATTAAAGGGAGATAATTTGAACTCACTAAGACAACTTTCGTTTGGGATCTCGTAAGAGATTCACGTTCACAAAGCAGAATTATATATAGGGAGAAATATTTGTGAACTACCAAGGAAAGACATCCTTCGGACAAACTACGGCAGGGCGCCTAGCTATGAAGAGATACACAGAAATCAAGCGTATGCATTCACTTCCTAAAAAAGATAGCTGCAACACACGCTGATGAACTGTACATATATATATATATATATGGTAGTTCAGAAAATGTTTCTCCCTATAATTCTGCCTTATGAACATGAATCTCTTATGAGATCCCAATTTCGAAAGTTGCCGTAGTGAGTTCAAATTCTGTCCCTTTATTATATTATATTTACTGAATTCACGGTATCCCCAAGATCCGGCACCTTTCATTGTCACTGTCTCAATATAGCTGTGTGTGGTTGAACGCTTAAATGTGGCCCACTCATATGAGCTATAGTTGTATGTATGTATGCGTCTATATGTTAATTGTGCCTTCAGACGAGTGTGTTATGATGTAGAGATACAGTTCATCAACGTGTGTTGCCCATAGCGACCAGGGTTCTCCAGGCGTTTTAGTTGGCGGAGGGACTTAAAACCTTAGAAATAACAACAAAACAAAAAAAAGCAGCTACATTTTTTAAGAAGTGAATATATACGCTTGATTTCTGTGTATCTCGTCATAGCTAGGCACCCTGCCGTAGTTCGTCCGAAGGTTGTCTGTCCTTGGTAGTTCACAAATGTTTCTCCCTATATATAATTCTGCCTTGTGAACATGAATCTCTTACGAGTTCCCAATTTCGTAAGTTGCCGTAGTGAGTTCAAATTCTCTCCCTTTATTATATTATATTTATTGAATTCACGGTATCCCCAAGATCCGGCACCTTTCATTGTCACTGACTCAATATAGCTGTGTGTGGTTGAACGCTTTAATGTGGCCCACTCATATGAGCTATAGTTGTATGTATGTATGCGTCTTTATGTTAATTGTGCCTTCAGACGAGTGTGTAATGATGTAGAGATACAGTTCATCAACGTGTGTTGCAGCTACCTTTTTTAAGGAGTGAATATATACGCTTGATTTCTGTGTATCTCGTCATAGCTAGGCGCCCTGCCGTAGTTCGTCCTAAGGTTGTCTGTCCTTGGTAGTGTACAAATGTTTCTCCCTATATATATATATATATATAGTAGAGCAAATCATACATTGAACAGAACATTTGAATATATATATATGCGACAACCACATCACACATCACACATAGGCATCAACATCACACATAGGAAACATATGCGACAACTACATCACACATAGACATACATGTATAACACCAATGCAAATTCATGCGTTTTCATGTTTCCACTTTGTGTAACTTGTCATAAAATTTATTTTTGTCTTTCGGGTTAGTTGTTATGGCGATGTTATTGTCCTGTTTATATTTACCAGAAGAATTTTGTCTGTAATTTAGTTTGAAGCCATGTCTGCCTTCAACAAAAGCGTCATTCGTCACCAGTGTTATATGTGCGGTGTTTCCGGTAGTATAATGTGTCGTCTGCGTGGACGGAAACGTTTCCTTTGAATCACAAAACTGTGCAGATAATGCCGGATCCGTGGTTGACGTTCCTGTGTAATTGAAATTTAAGATAATTAATAGACTGAGAAAACTCTTCGTGTAAGTCCTTGTTTCTTCAGCTTTAAGTTTTTGGTTTTGAATATTCTGTTATCTATTTATACTGAGCAAAAATGAAAAGTACCCACTTATTTCCCTTTATTTCTGAAAACAAAACATGAAATAGTTAATGATAGATATGAATGATAGACAGCCACCAATAGTCCAAACCAATAATTAGTTGAACAGTGTAGTAAATAAGGAAGTTATCTCTCTCTTTAACAAACAACAATAAAAAAGCACTTTTGGCCTAAAATACATCAACTTTATATAAAAAATACCTAAACAATAGATAATTATAAATTCAGATATAAAGTATATTTCTATTCAGTATTTAATCCATCATTATTTCTTTTATAAATGTGTAAGGAGTTCCTGGAATCCTACTTTTAAATGAATTATAGTCTAGGCTCCTAATTCTTCAATTTGGAGAAAGTGGTGATAAAAAGAAAAATACAGCCAGAGGAGGCCCTGATACTCTAATAAAACCTGATTAAAAATGTGGCTCCAAGTTCGGTTCCAGTTTCACCAAGTTCTCTGAATATTATCGTTTGGCAAAAGTGCTAGTACTCTCCTTTGCATCGGTTATAAATTACTATGTAATATTCTATTCTAACTTTTTTGAAACGAAATGGTCAATAAGTCCGCTGACAAGGGAGCGTAAAGTGGTAGCAAAAGAAAAAATATAGTCAGAGGAGGTTCTGAGTTTGATTAATACATGCGTAACAAATGTGTGCTATAAAAGTGAATAAAGGCACACTTCCAATAAGAAAAACTATATTGGACCTTTCCATTTTAAATCAGGGCCTGTCCATTTTCAGAAGCAACACGCCCTGGGCCTGTCTCTTAAAATAATTTTCTGTAAGCACTGAATTTATTACCCCAAAACATCACAAAAAAATGTATATAACATTTTTCAATTATCCATAATTATCAAATTACCTCTCTTTGAAGTTGTGATATCATACATAACGGGTCATTACGTGGATAACTTGAAACTGGTTGAAAGAATATTGTGTTCTCAATTAAGTGTGCTTACAAACATCAAAACATAAAAATATATTCGTTTAAAAGTATGTCAAAGCTTTCATCCTCACTCAAAACGTGGCCTATTGAAATACCGGCATAAACAGTGGGTACGCCTTAATTTGTTCTAAATATATATGCATTTCTGTATGTATATTAACTCTATATTGCCAAAAAAGTATTTAAGAGTCCCTTTAAAGAGAAGTATTGATCTTACAACAGTAACAACAACAACAACAACATATACCTTATTTCACTCAGGTTACATTTTGCATGGTAATAACATGAGGAAAAATAGCAGTTACATTTTGTTTACGTTGACAGTAATAATAACGAAGGAATTGTATAACCACAACTAGATGTAAATCAAAGTGACTCAGTTAGAAACTATGAAAACATATTGAATGAATATGACTTTGTGGGTGAGTTGGGCTACAGTGTTGTATATGGTTAAAATACAAATAAACGGTGAGTTAGAAATATAACTGATGTCACAATAAGTCGTGTTCGAGTCTATCAAAGACTTACTAATGTACTGAGATGAAAAGTATTCCCCAACCGTAACTCACAAACGCCACCCCACCCTCGCTTTCCCACACAACCATCACAGAAAGACATAATTTGAAATAAACAGTCAAAATAGAACAAACCTAATTTTGAGATGGAAGTCAAATCTAACGATTGAACAACTTACCATCGTAGATGGACATAATCTGAGATGAACAACCGCCGCCAACATTGTCCATATCTGACTCGACTATCTCCAGGAACAGTACGCTTCCTGGATCGGCAGTGATGGTCCATGAACAATCCACGCCACTTTTAATATATAAAAGTTAAATGTTTATAGATAATGATGAAGTGTATAGATAATGATGAAGTGTATAGAAGTGTATAGATAATGATGAAGTGTATAGATAATGATGAGATAATGATGAAGTGTATAGATAATGATGAGATAATGAAAGTGTATAGATAATGATGAAGTGTATAGATAATGATGAGATAATGATGAAGTGTATAGATAATGATGAGATAATGTTGAAGTGTATATATAATGATGAGCTAATGATGAAGTGTATAGATAATGATGAAGTGTATAGATAATGATGAAGTGTATAGATAATGATGACGTGTATAGATAATGATGAGATAATGATGAAGTGTATAGATAATGATGAGATAATGAAGAAGTGTATATATAATGATGAAATAATGATGAAGTGTATAGATAATGATGAGCTAATGATGAAGTGTATATATAATGATGAGATAACGATGACGTGTATAGATAATGATGAAGTGTATAGATAATGATGACGTGTATAGATAATGACGAGATAATGATGAAGTGATGAAGTGTATAGATAATGATGAGATCATGATGAAGTGATGAAGTGTATATATAATGATGAGATAATGATGAAGTGTATCGATAATGATGAGATAATGATGAAGTGTATAGATAATGACGAGATAATGATGAAGTGATGAAGTGTATAGATAATGATGAGATCATGATGAAGTGATGAAGTGTATATATAATGATGAGATAATGATGAAGTGTATCGATAATGATGAGATAATGATGAAGTGTATAGATAATGATGAGATAATGATGAAGTTTACAGATAATAATGAAGTGTATAGATAATGATGAAGTGTATAGATAATGATGAGATAATGATGAAGTGTATAGATAATGATGAGATAATGATGAAGTGTATAGATAATGATGAAGATAAATAGTCTTACATCATCTTTTGTCCCTACGCACCAAACCACGGTTAGTGAAAATAGTTATAAATCCTACAAAAACAACATGTATGCTATTAGGTTCAAAATATAAAACAAATCTCTCTCGAAAACTTAATCTTTCAATAGATAATAGCCTGATACAATCATCGTCTTTTAAAAACTTCTCGAAATTACAATAGATCAACATCTAAAGTGGGATGTTCAGATAAGCAAAGTCTGTAATCATATATCGAGTAAATTCACTCTTTTAAGACGAATATCTAAGTATTTGACACTTGATATGAAAAAGCTATGCTGATGTATAATTTGCGTTGAATGTTTTTTTTTTTACAATGCAGATGAAGGTTTTAACACTGCTTTCATGTAAATAAACTATTGATAGAGCAATCAGATGAATGACATTGCAAAAGTTGGATGATAACTTTGATTTTGAATGCAACTTTGTTTTGGCTGGATTCTAAGGCGCGATGACGTTACTAATATTACATTCGAGTAATGCTGCGAAGCAGCAGTGTACGACATGTTTCGAATTGCGCAAGACACGTATATTTTTCCGTTCAAACAATACATAGTATGTATATAGATTTAAACGAAAGTATTTTCCTACCAAAATGTTAATTTAATGTGAGATGGATAACAAATGATCATTCTTCACTTAGTTGTAAGTTGTACATTTATAAAATTCGGTGTATCAGTTTAAATTGGCTGTTATGTCCACACATAAAAAGTCAATCGCATATGCACATAGCACACAAGACGGTGCATATCAAAACTCGTCTCACCATTCGTAAACGTGTATTTTATGCACTTCTTTCTAGGGTACACCAAACATCCATCTTACCCTGTTGTCAATCCACGTACAGGAGGTTAACCTTGCACTGTACTCAGAATAGGAACCAATTACATTGCCTCATACGAAAGATAGGAAAATGGGTGCATCAACAATTCCATTACAATTATAGTTAAGTACGTGTGAAAGTTAATTAAATAATTCTAATAATTTCGGAAGAGCTTTGTTTCATTAAAACTGTTTTGAATTGCATTTGTTACAGAATTCAATAAGAAGAAAAAGTCTAAACCATCCAGTTAAGTATACCATTAGAAAAGTAATTTAACAACCATTTGACCACTGTAAGCTAATATAATATGACTTCCTAAACATTTGGGCAAGGCATATGGATTCCTAAACCTTGGGCAAGGCATCAAACAACTATTTTTTACAACATTGTAAAGCGACGGTGCAATTTAGATGCAAAAAACAACCAATAGTATGATGAATATCTTAACAAACAAATTTGTTTTTTAGAGGAACGAGTATTGACAATTTCAGTTAAAAGATTGAATGGCCTTGGATAAATTATCCTGTAAACTCGTTCCCAAAGCTAACTACAAAATAAGTTATAAGAACAAAAGTATCTGATTTAAATAACCTAACAAACAATACATATATATTCGACCTATATAGAAAATGAACTTGTCATTGAATAATGTATACACATATGCACAAATAGAAGACTGTGTTACGTTTGCAACATGCAGGGAGTAGAAGACGAATATCGCTTTTTATTGCAACATGTACAATTTAGTGAGATACTAGAAAATAATGTTTTGCGACGGGATTGTCCGTGCGTCGCCCGTAATGTACGTATTGGCGACTGAAGTGGGTAATGATAGAAATATTAGATATCAGTCATATCTTACGTTGCCAAATTAACAGGATATCCGGGAGATGTGATATAGTCTGTAGCTGTAGTAGCCGATATAGTCGCTGTCGATCCTGAGCATGCTCCGCTCGCTGAAAAGAAAAAGAAAAGTTAGCGTTTTTACACAACGTGAGATTACACGCTTATCATTTTAAATTGACACCTTAAAAAATGTGTGTTCTAACTACAAGAGGATCAAGAGGACTGGCGTTGCCAGGTGGACATGAAATACGACGGACCGGGTTCAAGTCTTACCGAGCCACTGAGTTTCGTAGGTATGCTTTTGGGTAAGACACCCATCCTTAGCCAAGCACCTCCGTGGCCTAATGGTTAACGGCGTTGCGTTGCAAACCTTTGCCTCTCACCGCCGCGGGTTCGAATCCCACTGGTAGCTCGACTTGTAAGTGAGGAAGTGTCGATTCTTACGGATGGCGGGAGGTGTACAGTACTGGTTCTACCTAGGACAAGTGGGTGGTCTGCCTCCACTACAAAAAAATCGACCGTCATTTATAACCTTACATGTGTTGAAAATGACGTAAAACACCATTCAAAGAAATAAACAAACAAACAAAATATCCTTAGGCACATTCGTCATAGGTGGATGTTAACCGGACGGTCCCGTGTATCGGAGTCTATGCTCGGAGCAGTTATTCATTAACAGAGTAGGGCAACTTCCCGGATTTCTAGGTATCCTTCCCCTCTCTCTGGGATGGCTCTAAATAGTCTAAACTGCGCTGTTAAACAACATCAAATAACAATGGAATCATCTGTGAATAGTTTGCAAAATTGCTAAATGTTTTTAAAACCGTTTTAAAATTTCGGTAGTTTTTAAATATCCCAGTAATTGATATATTCTAATCTAGACACAAATATGTTTATTTTTTATTCAAAAAATGTCGTAAAAACTGTTTGGACTGAAATGTGTTATCTAATATTCCGTTCGTTTAATCCTTAGATATAGATGTAGTGAGGAAATTGAAAATATAGTAATCTCGAAGTAAAATTCAAAATATACTGATGTAGTGGAGAAAGTTAAAGTATAATGATGAAACATAAAATTCAAGATATAGTGAAGTGGATGTGAAATTCAAAATACTTTACTCTGTTCGATAGCGTAGAATATACGAAATTTAGCCCCGGCGTATTGTTTCACGTTGTCGGATTTAAGCTGAATTAAAGCGTAGCGACCGGAAATAGTTATGTACTTTCCATTTCGAAGACGACCACAGAGTTTTTCGGCGACGTTTGCAGATGTATCGTTTCCTACAAAAAGAAACAAAATCAGATAATAAAGTGTGCTTCACTAACGTTTATAGTCCAAATACCTCTCATGCTCAAAAGTTACATGTGACATTGACTGTAATGTACTAACGTTGTAAAAGTCCGTATTTAGCAGTTAACATCATGCTTTAAGCTTTAATGCTATAATGTTGTTTTAACTAATATAATTTTACACTTTATGGGGTATGGTGTATTTTACAACATTACGTGGTCCCGCCTTAATTCCATTAAGCGATGGGAAAGCCTATATTAGCAAGATTGTATAGTGGATATTTCGACAATTGATTGATTGATTGAATTGGATTTTATAGTCACACCAACAGCTAAGGTCATATGGCGACTTTCCAGCTTTCATTGGTGGAGGAAGACCCCAGGTGCCCCTCCGGGCAATTTTCGTGCTCGGGCGGGCACCTGGGTAGAACCACCGACGTTCCGCAAGCCAGCTGGATAGCTTCCTCACATAAAGATTCCTATGCCCCTGAGGGATCGAAACTACAGCGGTGAGGGGCAAGGGATTTCAAGTCAGAGACGTTAACCACTCGGCCACGGACGCCCCATATTTCGACAATAAAACATGTTTAAAAACATTTTTTACAGAAAACAATACAATAACCTGTTTAAAATTATCTATTAAATGTTTTAATTTTACAATATGCAAACCTTTTAAGCCGAAATTAAGATTTTATTTCACACCCCAGCCAACAATAAAACATGTTTAAAAACATTTTTTACTGAAAACAATGCAATAACCTGTTTAAAAATTACCTATTAAATGTTTTAATTTTACAATATGCAAACCTGTTAAGCCGAAATTAAGATTTGATTTCATACCCCAGCCAACCCCGTTTTCGCTTCTTGTAGAAGGGGTTAGATGGGGTATGAAAGTTAATACTCGGACCACCTAATGAATTATGGTGTACCCGATGCATGCATGCTTCATATTAAATTGAAAGGTGTACAAATGCACGAATAAGTATCAACGTCACGGAAAATATCAATAGAAGGTTGTTCCACGGGACAGGTTAAAGTTTTATGAAATGGTGCATAACTCTGCCAAAATGAAAGTCAGAGTTATTGGGCATGTGTAACAACATTCCTTGGGTTTAGATGACGATGTGTGTATAGTTTCATGAACACAGATCAAATACTTTTCAAGTTTTGGACGAGGTTAGGTTGCAGGTTAAGGAGTGACGGACGACGGTCGGACAGACGACGGACAAGGTGATCTCTTAGTGTCTGTCATGCTATGCAGTTGACACAATAAGTTTAACTTCACATGTATTTTTACTGATACTATTTGTGTAAATATTATTTATATAGTTTAGCTCTTTTGCCGCCAAATTGCAAGTGTCGTCTGCTAACATTTTAATTCAACCCTTCCGATAATTTGTTACATTCTTACGAGTGGCGAACAATGTAAACTCTGATCAGCCTGCGCATAGTGTGCGTGTTGATCTTGGTCTACACTGTTTAGAGATCAATGATTTCGACTGTGGCAGCGAAAAGGTTAGCTTTTACCTATGTGACATAACTCTATGAAGCTCTATACCGGACTGTCCCCTTTCAGAAATATAATAAGGTTAAGTTCCATATTATAGAGGGTCTACCAGGGGGGATTGGGGAACAAGGGAACATGAGTATTTATTTTTAGGGTACAGGGGAACATTGTCTGTTATTGGTAATATTTTTGGGGAACAAGGGAACATTGGGAAATATGTTTGGGGGACAAAGCAAAATATTTTTCGGGAACAAGGGAACATTGGGTCATATTTTTAGGGAACTTGGACCCCTTGGGAGGGCCTCATTATAAGGCATGTGTATGGTTATGTCAATTGTAAAGGTAAATTGATTGGTTAATGCGTCTAGATAAAAAAAGTGGGTAATCGTTTTCATTTTATTTTTCATTCGTGTTTTCCTACCGCCAACAGAAACATATTGGTATATGTTTACTCCAGTTTCTCAACATATAGAAGCAAAACAATGTCAATGAAATAAACGTTACCGGTATAGAAAGTCAAGGCATCGTAAACACAGTTCGCAGAACTTTCTAACAACATCTCCTTCATGTCAAGCACTATGGTCGCATCATTACTCCCAGCATCAAATATCCATTTACAGTCCATCATACTATAGTTGAAATAAAGCAAAACAAACGTCCCTGTATCCATTATCAACATAAAATGCATCAGACTATAGTTGAAAAACACACACATAAAAACAACTGATAAATTGTAAGATTGTGGGCAGTTTTAAAAAAAAAACTTTCTGCAAGCAGATCTGATTAAGGGAAACTGCGCTGAGTATGGGTCACATCATGAACTTGTCTAACGATATCAAGAACAGGAACGTGAATAATATGACAGTTACTATACACAAGATGTATTAACCTTTATTCTAAGCGGGAATTTTTTTTCACAAACTGGAAGTTAAAGTGCGATTTCCGTGGCCGATATTTATATTTTCGGAGAATGTTACGTTACATGTTCTAACAGTATCTCTTGCATGCCGGATTATAAGAATCTTTCATGGGTATCCGGCGAAGATTCTTTTTCTTGCATATCAGAGACATGTTGTGCGTCGACGCCTCCAGCTACTATCGTTTTGCATGTTTTCCTGCATACCGGATGTTGGCGCGCGTGATTTTATCTCGACCCTAGGGTGAGATTGAAATTTCTTGCATACCGGACAAGGATATCCGTCATTTTACCAGGGCTAGATATTTCCATCTCACCGTAGGGTTGAGATAAAATTCACGTGCGCCAACATCCGGTATGCCGGAATACAGGCAAAACGTTAGTAGCTGGCGGCGTCAACGCGCAACATGTCTCTGATATGCAAGAAAACGAATCTAGCATGGGTATTCCGTTCAGATAGGGAATTCCAACCCTCGGTATAAGTGTTTTAATCTCTAACTCGGTTCCGATAAAAACACGTATACCTCGTGTTGGAATTCCCTATCTTCACAGGATACCCATGAAATATTCTTATAATCTAGCCCCGGTAAAATGACGGATATCCTTGTCCGGTATGCAAGAAAAGGTTGTCCGCGTTTTCTATGGGTGATGAAAAGCCTGATCTTACACATTTGCGTGGGGGGCGTTTTCCATGGGTGATGAAAAGCCTGATCGTACCCATTTGCGGGTGTGTGTGTGGGGTGGGGGGCGGGGTGGTGGGGGGAATAGTCGCGCGTTGATATCAACATTGACAGTTGCATGACGTCATTTTGTGTAACTCAACATGCAACATTTTAGTAGTTGGCGACGCCAATGCTCAGAATGTAAAATGATATATGCAAGAAAAAGAACCAATCATGGCTATCTGGTTCAGATAGGGAAATTCAAACCCTCAGTATAACTGTTTTAATCGGAGCCTCGGACCCTCGTGTTGGAATTCCCGATCTTCAACGGATACATAAGGAAGATTCTTATAGCCTCTTTACAAATTACCCGTTAAAGTAACAAGCGATATCAGCGATTTATAACGGAACATGACCTAGGAAAAAGGATTGGATAAAATACAACGTTTATAGATAGAGAACTTTGCAAAAACGTAGTATTCATGCATAAACTTTCTTCGTCATATAAAAAAAATATATTATACATAACAATTTCACTTATTAAACATTTAGGGGCCATATATCAAGGAAGCTGTCTGTGTTTTTGAACGTTTCGTTAATTATCAGTCAATTGATATGGTTTTAAGGTTAATATTACTTTCATTTTGGATACAATTACGCAAAAGTAAAATTTTTGAATTTAGTAGAAATTAACTTATCTATTTAAAGGGACATGCAACTGTCTTGAGTTTTTTTTTAAACTCGCGGCGTCCCGTTAGTTTGACTACAAACTTGCATTTGTCAATTAGTAATTAAAATAATGATAACAATAGTTTAAAGAGAACAGAACAACAAACTGTTTTATATATAACTGTTGATTATATTGCACCAAATAATATATGTAAACCTACGGTAGAAAAAGTCGGAAAAAAACGAAAAACACTCCAAGAGTGCCGTGTGTGCCTTTAAGATGCTTTATGAAGATGACCCCAGAACATTAGCCTAAATTAAATTGGTGCATACTCCTAGGGTGTAGTGTTTTGTATACCACATCAGTTGTTTAACTTACGGATAGTACGCCACTCTGTAACCAGGCGTGCTGAAGTCAATAATGGACTCAGTCAGCACAATGGTCTCCGTGGCCTCGAGATTAGCTGAACTACACTGTGAGGAAACTGAAATAATATACATAATTCATAATAGTATACGAGGTGGATTAGACAAAAATTCATTTTCCAATATATCAAATTAATTACTACACATTGTTGAAGAACAACATTTTATTTGATGAAGAAAAACATATATTTATAATGAAATATACTATATTGCCACATAACGACAATCATTACTACTGTCAGCGGGAAATCTGCGACGTCAGACCTCTAGGCGGAGCAGCGTACGATTGTAAAAGTGTGTGTTGAACTGGATAGAACAACAATGAAAACAAAGAAATTGTTAGATTCTAACACATTTTGGATTTTGGACATTTTCAGTTGGGAAGAATGTTCATATCCCCATATTTCAGAGCCATATGTTAAGATGGGGATAACCATTGAATCAAATAATTTAAAAAGTTCGCAATAATCAAAATAACCAATATTTCGATGTAATGTGTACATAGAGATAACAGCTTTCCTATTTTGTGTTGCTAATGTTTCTTTTGTATTTGACCAGATAAGTGTAGGTGTCATAAAGATACCCATGTACTTGTAACACGAAACTGTTTCAATCTGAGTTCCATTGTAAGTCCAAAGTTCATTGCCTCTCAGATAACCACCATTTCTAAATACAATTACTTCTGGTTTTCGGAGACTGATGGACATACAATTTTTATTACAGAAAGTTAATATAACATGTATTTGTGACTGTAATTGTCTAACAGTATCGTCACAGTTAGCCATATCATCAGCATATAAAATAACAAAAATATCATCAACCTCATCCGATACCTGAATTCCATTTGTACATGATTGCTTAAGCTCATCTATTAAGTCATTAATAAAAAGATTAAACATAATTGTCCTTAATTTAAAACCTTGTCTGCCGCCAATATTACACTGGAATTTTTTTGTATAACTGTCGTTGCCTACAAGAACACTACATGAAAGGCTTATAATAATAATAATAATAATAATAATAATAATAATAATAATAATAATAATAATAATAAAGAAGAAGAAGAAGAAGAAGAAGAATAAAGAACAAGAAAGAAGAAGAAGAAGAAGAAGAAGAAGAAGAAGAAGAAGAAGAAGAAGAAGAAGAAGAAGAAGAAGAAGAAGAAGAAGAAGAAGAAGAAGAAGAAGAAGAAGAAGAAGAAAAATATACTACTACTACTACTACTACACCTAGTTGGTTTCCAGCGGTGACGAGTGGAGGACGTGTTTTGTTGTTTGGTCGAGGTCGTAAGACCTAGTTGGTTTACAGCGGTAACGAGTGGAGGACGTGTTTTGTTTGGTCGAGATCGTAAGACCTAGTTGGTTTACAGCGGTGACGAGTGGAGGACGTGTTTTGTTGTTTGGTCGAGTTGGTTTACAGCGGTGACGAGTGAAGGACGTGTTTTGTTGTTTGGTCGAGATCGTAAGACCTAGTTAGTTTACCGCGGTGACGAGTGGAGGCCGTGTTTTGTTTGTTCGAGATCGTAAAACCTACTTGGCATGGTTTACAGCGGTGACGAGTGAAGGACGTGTTTTGTTGGGTCGAGATCGTAACACCTAATTGGCTTAAGTAATAAATACTGAACTTTGGTCATGACAGTGGTGACGAGTGAAGGACGTGTTTTGTTTGGTCGAGATCGTAAAACCTAGTAGGCTTACGTAGTAAATACTGAACTTTGGTCATGACAGCGGTGACGAGTAAAGGACGTGCTGTTTTTTTTGGTCAAGATCGTAACACCTAGTTGGTTTCCAGCGGTGACGAGTGAAGGACGTGTTTTGTTGGGTCAAGATCGTAACACCTAGTAGGTTTACAGCGGTGACGAGTGAAGGACGTGTTTTGTTGGGTCAAGATCTAACACCTAGTTGGTTTCCAGCGGTGACGAGTGAAGGACGTGTTTTGTTGGGTCGAGATCGTAACACCTAGTTGGTTTACAGCGGTGACGAGTGAAGGACGTGTTTTATTGGGTCGATATCGTAACATCTAGTTGGTTTACAGCGGTGACGAGTGAAGGACGTGTTCTTTCTAGTCGAGATCGTAACACTCAGTTGGTTTACATCGGTGACGAGTGAAGGACGACGTCTTTTGTTGGGTCGAGATCGTAACACCTAGCTGGTTTACAGCGGTGACGAATGAAGGACGTGTTATGTTGGGTCGAGATCTTAAAACCTAGTTGGTTTACAACGGTGACGAGTGAAGAACGTGTTTTGTTTCGTCAAGATCGTAACACCTAGTTGGTTAAAGTAATAACACTGAACTATGTTCATGACAGCGGTGATGAGTGAAGAACGTGTTCTGTTTGATTGTAACACCTAGTTGGTTTACAGCGGTGACGAGTGAAGAACGTGTTTTGTTGGGTCGAGATCGTAACATCTAGTTGGTTTACAGCGATGACGAGTGAAAGACGTGTTTTTTGGTCTAGATCGTAACACCTAGCTGGTTTACATCTTTGACGAGTGAAGAACGTGTTCTGTTAGGTTAAGATCGTTACACCTAGTTGGTTTACAGCGGTGACGAGTGAAGGACATGTTTTGTTTGGTCGAGATCGTAACACCTAGTTGCTTTACAGCGGAGACGAGTGAAGGACATGTTTTGTTTGGTCGAGATCGTAACAACTAGTTGCTTTACAGCGGTGACGAGTGAAGGACGTGTTCTTTCTAGTCGAGATCGTAACACTCAGTTGGTTTACATCGGTGACGAGTGAAGGACGACGTCTTTTGTTGGGTCGAGATCGTAACACCTAGCTGGTTTACAGCGGTGACGAATGAAGGACGTGTTATGTTGGGTCGAGATCTTAAAACCTAGTTGGTTTACAACGGTGACGAGTGAAGAACGTGTTTTGTTTCGTCAAGATCGTAACACCTAGTTGGTTAAAGTAATAACACTGAACTATGTTCATGACAGCGGTGATGAGTGAAGAACGTGTTCTGTTTGATTGTAACACCTAGTTGGTTTACAGCGGTGACGAGTGAAGAACGTGTTTTGTTGGGTCGAGATCGTAACATCTAGTTGGTTTACAGCGATGACGAGTGAAAGACGTGTTTTTTGGTCTAGATCGTAACACCTAGCTGGTTTACATCTTTGACGAGTGAAGAACGTGTTCTGTTAGGTTAAGATCGTTACACCTAGTTGGTTTACAGCGGTGACGAGTGAAGGACATGTTTTGTTTGGTCGAGATCGTAACACCTAGTTGCTTTACAGCGGAGACGAGTGAAGGACATGTTTTGTTTGGTCGAGATCGTAACAACTAGTTGCTTTACAGCGGTGACGAGTGAAGGACGTGTTTTGTTTCTTTACAGGTCGTAACACCTGGCCTTGAATTCACCAACCATTCTTGAGAATATTCTTAGACTTAAGCCCAAGTAGATCTATCACAAATATTTCTATAAGTTTAAAGTATAAACATTCATAACAAGCTGCTATGTATAAGTATGATAAATACTAATAAATAGCAACTTCATACGATTCGTTATCTTTGAAGGTCATGGAAAAATTTGTGAACGAAAATTGAGTACTTGCGTTCAAGTCTAAGAATAGTTTAAAGAATGGTTGGTGAATTCCAGGCCTAGTTGGTTTAAGAAATAAATACTGAACTTTGATCATGATAGCGGTGACGAGTGAAATACGTGTTTTGTTTGGTCGAGATCGTAACACCTAGTTGGTTCAAGTAATCACCACTGAACTTTGATCACGATAGCGGTGACTAGTAAATAACGTGTTTTGTTTGGTCAAGATCGTACGACCTAGTTGGTTTAAGTTATAACCACTGAACTTTAATTTTGGATAGCGGTGACCAGTAAAGAACATGTTTTGTTTGGTCAAGATCGTAACACCTTGTTGGTTTAAGTAATAAACATTGAACTTTGATCACGATAGCGGTGACCAGTGAAGACCATGTTTTTTCCCGTCAAGATCGTAATATCTAGTTGGTTCAAGTAATAACCACTGAGCTTTGATCACGATAGCGGTGACCAGTGAAGACCATGTTTTTTCCCGTCAAGATCGTAATATCTAGTTGGTTTAAGTAATAACCACTGAACTTTGATCACGATAGCGGAGAACGTGTTTTGTTTCGTCAAGATCGTAACACCTAGTTGGTTTAAGTTATAACCACTGAACTTTGATCACGATAGCGGTGACCAGTAAATAACGTGTTTTGTTTCGTCAAGATCGTAACACCTAGTTAGTTTATGTTATAACCACTGAACTTTGATCCGGATAGCGGTGACCAGTAAAGAACGTGTTTTGTTTCGTCAAGATCGCAACACCTAGTTGGTTTAAGTAATAATCACTGAACTTTGATCACGATAGCGGAGAATGTGTTTTGTTTCGTCAAGATCGTAACACCTAGTTGGTTTAAGTTATAACCACTGAACTTTGATCATGATAAAAGGGACCAGTAAATAACGTGTTTTGTTTCGTCAAGATCGTAACACCTAGTTGATTTAAGTTATAACCACTGAACTTTGATCAGGATAGCGGTGACATGTAAAGAACGTGTTTTGTTTGGTCGAGATCGTAACACCTTGTTGGTTTAAGTAATAAACATTGAACTTTGATCACGATAACGGTGACCAGTAAAGAACATGTTTTGTTTCCTCAAGATCGTAACACCTAGTTGGTTTAATTAATAACCACATAACTTTGATCACGATAGCGGTGACCAGTCGACGACGTGTTTTGTTTCGTCAAGATCGTAACACCTAGTTGGTTTAAGTAATAAACATTGAACTTTGATGACGATAGCGGTGACTAGTAAATAACGTGTTTTGTTTCGTCAAGATCGTAACAGCTAGTTGGTTTAAGTAATAAACATTGAACTTTGATCACGATAGCGGTGACCAGTAAAGAACGTGTTTTTTTCCGTCAAGATCGTAACACCTAGTTGGTTTAAGCAATGACCACTGAACTTTGATCACGATAGCGGAGAACGTGTTTTGTTTCGTCGAGATCGTAACACCTAGTTGGTTTAAGTTATAACCACTGAACTTTGATCACGATAGCGGTGACCAGTAAATAACGTGTTTTGTTTCGTCAAGATCGTAACACCTAGTTGGTTTAAGTTATAACCACTGAACTTTGATCCGGATAGCGGTGACCAGTAAAGAACATGTTTTGTTTGGTCAAGATCGTAACACCTAGTTGGTTTAAGTAATAAACATTGAACTTTGATCAAGACAGAGGTGACCAGTAAAGAACGTGTTTTGTTTCGTCAAGATCATAACACCTAGCTGGTTTAAGTACTAACCACTGAGCTTTGATCACAATAGCGGAGAACGTGTTTTGTTTCGTCAAGATCGTAACACCTAGTTGGTTTAAGTAATAATCACTGAACTTTGATCACGATAGCGGAGAACGTGTTTTGTTTCGTCAAGATCGTAACACCTAGTTGGTTTAAGTTATAACCACTGAACTTTGATCATGATAAAAGGGACCAGTAAATAACGTGTTTTGTTTCGTCAAGATCGTAACACCTAGTTGATTTAAGTTATAACCACTGAACTTTGATCAGGACAGCGGTGACCTGTAAAGAACGTGTTTTGTTTGGTCAAGATCGTAACACCTTGTTGGTTTAAGTACTAAACATTGAACTTTGATCACGGTAACGGTGACCAGTAAAGAACATGTTCTGTTTCCTCAAGATCGTTACACCTAGTTGGTTTAATTAATAACCACATAACTTTGATCACGATAGCGGTGACCAGTCAACAACGTGTTTTGTTTCGTCAAGATCGTAACACCTAGTTGGTTTAAGTAATAAACATTGAACTTTGATCACAATAGCGGTGACCAGTAAAGAACGTGTTTTTTTCCGTCAAGATCGTAACACCTAGTTGGTTTAAGTAATAAACATTGAACTTTGATCACGATAGCGGTGACTAGTAAATAACGTGTTTTGTGTCGTCAAGATCGTAACAGCTAGTTGGTTTAAGTAATAAACATTGAACTTTGATCACAATAGCGGTGACCAGTAAAGAACGTGTTTTTTTCCGTCAAGATCGTAACACCTTGTTGGTTTAAGTACTAAACATTGAACTTTGATCACGGTAACGGTGACCAGTAAAGAACATGTTCTGTTTCCTCAAGATCGTTACACCTAGTTGGTTTAATTAATAACCACATAACTTTGATCACGATAGCGGTGACCAGTCAACAACGTGTTTTGTTTCGTCAAGATCGTAACACCTAGTTGGTTTAAGTAATAAACATTGAACTTTGATCACGATAGCGGTGACTAGTAAATAACGTGTTTTGTGTCGTCAAGATCGTAACAGCTAGTTGGTTGAAGTAATAAACATTTAACTTTTATCACGATAGCGTTGACCAGTAAAGAACGTGTTTTGTTTCGTCAAGATCGTAACACCTTGTTGGTTTAAGTAATAAACGTTGAACTCCTTATTTAATACAATATTGACTTGTTTTCACATCTTAAAACACACCACATTTGGCCGATATTACCAGTACGAAGTGAGAATGCCGACTTTATGGAAGGCCGATGAACTGAAGTAATTTCATCCTTGAATCGGTCACATCTCTGAGCAAATTCCGTTAAAAAATATGGATTTTCTAGCTTTAAATATATGTGAATAATTTGTCAATAAATGTGTCGGTAATTTACAGGTATCTTTCTGCAATTCAACTTTCATTCAACCTTTGTACTAGTTTATCGATAATGATTAAATTCATACACCGTTTAATTCATACACCGTTTGAAGGTACGAATATACGCTGTGGTATGTTTTGTGTGTCTTTTGTTAGTATACCTACCGATTACATGTGACCTATAAACTGTGTATAAACGCGGTGTTTAGCGGTAAACAGAAAACACCGCCACAGTAAACATTTGTTTACCGCATAGTTTATTTATTACTTTACCTAAATGTATATATTTAGATAGGAGGAAATGGACTCAGTCGACTAAAATGTTGTTGTTTTCTGAATAACACCAGTGATTTTAAAATAAATAAACACAAACGCTTAATCCTTTCTCCGCCAAATTTCAAATGTCGTCAGCTAAAATTTGAATTTAAACCTTTGGGTAATATTTTATATAAAGTGTTTTGGAAAACCGTTTTATTTTAAAAGTGGCGAATAGTGTCACCCTGATCAGTCTGCACAAAGTGTGCATGTTGATATGGGCCCGCACAGGTCGTAAGATCAATGTGTTTGACTGTGGCAGCGAAAGGGTTAATATAACATCAAACAAACAAAGATCATAAACACCGGGTAGTTGTCTTCTCTGAAAGAAATGGCCCTTAGCTGTCGCTCGTTTTTGGGTTTTAAAAAGGGACAGGCATAGTGGGCAAAGGAGATGTCTTGCACTAATAATTGATAGTTTTCCTGTTTTGTGTACCTTTCTATGAGCATTATGGTTAATATCGTTTCTAAGTATTTTGTCCTCAAAATTTAACATCACAAGCAAGAAAATCAAATTAGAACAAAACCATGGTGTAACTTTGCATATAAAACTGCATTGTACTCACCTGTTACTATGTGGACGATAAGTACGCTTATAGCCAATAATAGCGAGCACTGGGACCTCCTGCAAAACAATAACAGTGCTTCTGGTGTTAACATAATCAGGAATGCCGCGTTTCACGGAAACATTAATGCATGTTAAAAATAGTTGAATGGCGTGAAACTGTGTTTATTATTATTATTATTATTATTATTATTATAATTACTATTATTATTATTATAATTAATTATTATATTCTTCTTATTATTATTATCATCATTATTATTATACAGATTTGCCAGTACATGGATTATTTATTTAACCATAGCATGACTTTTCACAAAATCCAAGTTAGTAATCGAATTAAATCGAGTTAAAATATATATATTCAAACATGAGAAAATAATGACATATATATATATATATATATATATATATATATGTCATTATTTTCTCATGTTTGAATTATGTTTATACGAGAAGTACAGATATGCGCTGTTCTGTTACTACGCCAGCCGAAGTAAAAACATTTTATAGTTATTATTGATATTTACTGAAATCACAATAATCGCTCGAGTTTTTATAACTTACATCGATTAATAGAAAATGATAATGAAACTTAACACATTTAAATAAATGTAATGAAACATAACACATTGAAAATATTTTATTTTAATTTACAGAATATATCTAAAAAGTGTTACCCCATGTTTATAAAATCCTGTTTTTGTTAACAGTTAAACTTGGCAAAGAACTAACACATACGTTTAAATTCGTAAACACGGTATAAATACAGTGTAACTACTTGAATAACTGGTAAATATAGTTTAATCCATACATGTGGTCAATACAGATCAATATTTCGGATTAAAGGTTATGCAAAAATGTATAGAACCTACAAACGGGCATATAGTTTAACTCTATAAACAACAATTGCGCCGTAGCTAAGGTCGGATACACAATCGATCAACTATTTGTCCTTGGAGTAATTCTTTTCAATTTACATAGTTCACATAGCGCTTTACAATGCGCCTTTCAAGGACAGTAAATAATAAATGCAGTAGTGACACAGTAGGAGTAGTTCTATGGTCAATTACATTTTCTTTCACTTCATTCAGCTAAACAAGACAATTGTGAAGCAAAACATCAATTCATCGGTAGTAATTATAACGGAAACTGTCGGAAATAGAATTTGCTCGGGTACGCTTGTAGCGTATACCAATAATTTACGATGTAAAATTAATGTAAAACACTTGTCGTACATTACAAATGTAATAACGTTAATAAAATAAAATAGTATAGGTAATATAAGCAATGTTTTGGTGATAAAAGCCTCCCGTCATCAGACCGTATCTTACATTCCGTTATCATTTAGTATAACTTTACAAATAGATGGATGTACCGCGCGGATTCAATTACTTATTTATTTTCTAGTATGTAAATTTAGATATACCTTTGATGCATTGTTAATTACAAATTATGCAAATAAATTTGTATTTTTACATCTTTATACATATATATTTATACAAGAAGTTACAGCAAAGTCGCAGATCTAATAACAAACTGTTTGTTATTATGTCTTTGGCAGAAAGTACTATACGATACGGTATATATGAGTAAGGTAAGGGACAACGTTTTGTAATGTTGTACAATGTTTAACCCGAACAATATTTAAATGTATACATGCGATAAGCGTTATCAAAAATGATATACATATATAGATCATCTACATACGTCAATTGTAGTTTCGATTATATACGTACAAGAGCACCTGCTATTTTCGATAGTTCCCGTTATCGTACGGAATATTACGGTATGGTACGGCTTTAAGGCAGCCCAAACCAATATATTTGGTGAAATAGCATGGCATTGATGTGTTATGCTTGTACAAATCTCAATGAAGGATTAACATATAAATCCATCTGAATTACATGTTATGCTGAGCATTTTTTTTACTTGATCTGTTTTGATTCAGAACTAGCATAATAATCCCATCTCTCCATATTAAGCTGCTAATCGGCTGGTTCTGGGGCACCAATGTGTTCTTAAAATAGAAGTTACCGCTGTAGGCTGGTTCCCGAGTAGCGCGGTATTTTAGACACGCATTTGAGAGAATCGTAGTTTTGGCAAACAAAGCTGTCCAAAAGTGTACATAATTTGTAACACTCGTCTTAAAGTGTTAAATCAGCATTTATATTCCAAGCGCAATGTTATTAACATGTCGGTTCATTTGATCAATTTAGTAAAGAAGAAAAATAAGAATTGCTCTCCATTAATTACTTCTCCTTCCAGTGGCTCTTATCAAACACAATCTCAAATATATTCGTCACCTTCGGCCGACGAATAATAATGTAATAGTATGTCAAACATGAATTATGTAACAATATTCCCAACATAAATTATGCAATGATATGCCGAACATAAATTATGTCTAATATTTATGTTATGATAATTTATTAAAAAATAATAACATACCACATGAAATAGGAATGGAAACAACACGCTATTATATTTACACTTTTATCATATATATATATACATCAAAAACTCGCAATAAAATTTCGAAAAAAGTAATTACATGTGTACCGTGGAGTAACGTCACTAACAATATCCACGGGAAAAACATGCATGTAGATTCTCTAACAATATTTACAGAAAAAATCATTCATGTAGATGTCACTAATCATCTTCACAGAAAACAAACATTCAGGTAATGCAATGTAAATCACATTGAAATATATAGGGAATTTGAAAAGTAATTTAATAAAACGTTTCTGCGTATTTGTACACCAGTTTGACAAGATAAAATATGTATATACCAATCCAGGTATTAGGGACAAAAAGTAGTGGAATATTTTCAGGATAACATATTTAAATATAATATTTGTTTCAATCACTTTCAATTTCACATCGACGCACTAATCCTTTTTAAAATGTCCGCTGTACATGTGTACTTGTATTGAGATAGTAATTTTGTGTATATAAGAAAGGGGATTTGTTTGTTTGAATGACATTTTACGTCATTTTAGCACATGTTAGGGCATATATGACGGTTTATGTTTTGTGGTAGAAGAAGATCACCCCATTTTTTCTTAGGTAGAACCAGTACTGTCTGTATATCTCCCGCTTTCCGTAATAATCGACACTTTCTCAGCAACATTGAGAAAGATAAAATATGATTTTAACACTTATACATAGATTTATCACATAACTTACGGTGTGGGAGTGGAATAACAGCATCCTATATTTTCGATATACCACTAGTTATATAAGTATGCAAATAAGCCTTGTATGCGCTGTCCAAAACAATCGATAATGCCCCACGGTTTATGTCGGTTTCGCGTGTTAAAGCGACAGGCAAAATGCGATAAAAATATGTAATAAATAGAATCTACATTCGTTTTCTTTCATTATTGAATTTATTAAACTCGTTAGCAATGATATAATGCTCGACAAGAGCCTCGCATTATATCATTTTGCCAACTCGTTTAATAAATTCAATTATGAATGAGTACTCATGTAAGATCCTCTATTTATTTTACTATATCTTGTCACTGCTACGGAGATTGGTACGTAAATGTTTTATATCGCAAAATCTGTGTAAAAGTACTTAGACGTGTGTTAGTTGTACAACTTTTAAACTCCCCATATATCTGAATGTGACTGATAAAGGCAATACATGAACTTAATGTAGCTATCCCGCCAACAATAGCTACATTTTATTTGACAAAATAGTTCAAATTGTGATACAAGCATGAAAGTTGGCAGAATGATCCTCTAGGTGTCCTGGTCATGTTAAGAACCTGAGCCACTTCATTTTCATCGTAATTCAAAATGGTTACGCATTTTCAAAATGGCCGCCAAAATGATCTAAAATTTCAAAAAAGGCTACCTTATCAAAGTATTATGCAGAAACTGGTAGTAAAACGTTATTGTATAATGCGTTGTTTATATACTAAAGAACGGTTATTACCGTTTCAAACAGTTTCTTAGTCAAACTATAATCGTATATATATCATAAATTATATATATAATAAATTATATTATATATATGTTATTACAGTGATAAGAATGATCAGAATAGACCAAACGTTTCTTTCGCATAAAAAAGAACAAATTCGGCCGAAATTTTACATTCAAATAAAATTATTGATTGTATCAGCCAAACATATTACGAAGCTATTCTTCAAAGTCCCTATCCCGCCATCAACAGGCACATTTTACAATTTAAGTACACCGTTTCTAAACCTACTGACGACGAATTATATATATATATATATATACATATAACTTACATATTTTGAAAATCCAGACGCTATCGACAAAATATAAACGGCTTTAACCAGCCAGGCAAAACTCCAGAACTTGAACGCCGAATTTATTTTACACATATTCAATCATGGGTATTTTAAGAACCCGTGAATAAACCTATGTCCTGAACACCTGGAGTTTCGATAAGCGATTTTGTAGCGTAATTTTGCCGTTATTTGGCGGGTTAGTTTCTTTTATGACATGTAGTGAATCAGGCTGTTTACGTTAGGAAATGTAATCAAATTATATAGTATAATTCTGACTTTATTTTTTACGTCTGTTAAAAAGGTTATTTTGGGGTAACAGTACGATTCATAGGGAAATTGGCTGTAATGCAGTATGAAATGTCAGTATCATCTTAAGCTCAAACAATACATACGCAAACAACAGTGTATACCTGATACTTTAAGAAATCCCTCACACCCCATCCCAATCCCCATCACACACACACGCCTCAAGGCGGGTTTCATCATTTAAGTCACACTATCACAGCGTTATTGTTGTTATTTTAAGAGCTAGCGCACTCCGTGGCAAAAATCAACCATTCTATGGATATGGTCAAGAATATGTTTGCGTTTCTTAATCCTGTACAAACGACGGTAGTAACAGCAGATCTTCCGATATTTGCATTGGCAAAATATTCAGTGGTAATTTTTATTATAATGGAATGGTTGCACATCGAAATGGCAATTGTGAAGGTACCATGTAATGTACTGAAATACAATGGCTGGATAACTGTCCGCTCTCAAGCTCCTATCGAATCAAATGATAGGGCGAATCGTTTATATCTGATTCCAATGTTTCAAAAAGAATTTTAAGAGAACCAGATAGATGAATGTGCCTTTTACAACCTAAACGAAAATATGTATGCCAACCATACATTGAGATGACGATACAAGTAGTATACTGAATATCATTTAAAGAAGGTCCACACTTTCAGCTCTGGAATCAGGTCCCCTGGACTTTGAAGTACATTTTCCTGTACTTTGTGCGCTGGTATAGAGACAAATATTCAGCTAGTCAAAAAGTGTACTTCAGAATTTATCCTCTGCATTTTGCCCTAGGCTGCGCTGGGCGACTTCCAATTCAATTGATTGATCGGCAAGTATCCAGTGAGTGCAGCTAAATTCATAAAGCGTACATTTCCTAGCATAATCGAAGAACATGATTTCAGCATTCTATTAAAGTTACAAGGTTCACACACAAAAGAAAATGCAACTAAAGGGAGATGGTTGGGAAATATGACTGACCGATATTCTATCAGATTTAAGGAGATAGATGGCTTCAGTTACAAAAATGCGTAGCCTTGTAGAACTATGGTGAAAGTGAAATTTCCTCACCCAAAAAAATATAGAGGATACATTTAAGGAATGGAAGGAGATCCATTCCTCGATGATTCTAGCAGCATTTTAATATTGATCAGAAATGGGTTGTAGATAAATGAGTAGCAGACTGTCATGCATCAATAAGGACTTTTGGTTCAAGGCAATACATAACTTATTTGCATGTTGGTTCAAGACAATCAGTGAATAATAAAATAGAATACCTCCACATTTTAGGGGGTAAACTTAGTGTTTGTCGTTGATGCTCAAATAGCCCTTTATAAAACTAATTTATAGTGATACTTATATCAAAAACTTTTTTTTTGTGTACAGCTATGTATCTTCTTGTGGTGTTGTCTGATTTTAAAACACCAATATGGATACATTTAATTTAAATTATGGCCTGATATTTTGATTTTTCATATAGAGACTGAGGATAAAGTCCGAGTAAACCGCTTTATATGCATCTGCTGAATATCTCAACATCTCCGAAATTTGTAACTAATGCCATGATGTGAAAGTTATGATTGGTTGCACTGATTACCATAAATGCGTGCACATGACAAGTTAAAACAAAACTAGTGACATGTTAAATGGACACGCAGCAATATTGAGATGTTTTTCTCATTTTCATCCATGAAAACAAAACGAACGTCTACACAAATGGTTTCGATTGTTCTTCATAACCGTATTTTCAATAGGCTGACATTTTATTTTTTGAATGTGTTGTAGCTAATTTTGAGAAAGTATGGAGAAATAACATTTGAACTTGTATCAAAATGATTTCTCCTAAATTCTAATACACCCGCACTATATAGCCTAGTTTAAAATATCTCGTTATATTCAACGATATATCACTGTCATTTTTGCAACGTTAGGAGAGTAAGCAAGGCAATGTGAAATATTTCAGTTGAGTGCACTATTTTCGCGCTTTAGGGGTAGTAGAATAGAAATAGAACATCGTTTACGGTGAATTATCGTGTAATATATCACGGTTTATCGTTCAATTGTAAACAATCAATTCACTCGAACTTTGGGCTCGTGAAATTATTGTTTACAATTGAACTCTCGCCCTTCGGGCTCGTGAAATTATTGTTTACAATTGCACTCCAAACCGTGATATATTAAACGATAATTCACCGTAAACGATGTTCTATTTCTTAAGTAAAATTACCTCGGTCATTACTTTATTAGTGCTACGTTGCTATAATATGCCATATTATCAGGGTAGCGAAACCACTTGACTTTTTTGATCGGTTTTTACGCAAACAATTGTTAACAAAACGCTCGATTCAGGTAGGTGTTCTGTCTATAACGTTTTTAATATTTATCGAATTTTATTCAACTAAAGTGCATATACCTCTCCAAACTGAGATCTTTCCTCCGCAAAACATAATTCGATTTATCTAGTACTTTCTGAGATTAGCTCTCCCAAAGTCTTGGCCGTGTATATTTTGGGAAGGCTTATCTCAGAAAGTACAGAATGAACCAAATTGCCTTTTGCGGCGGAGGAAAGAGGATATGTGCGCTTTTTTTTTTAAACAAAATGCGTTAAATATTAAGAAAATTATGAAGAAAAACCCGACCTGAACCGACAGCTTTGTTTACATTTTTTTGCCGTGGAACCGATCAAAAAGTCACGTGGATTCGTCACCCTAATAATGTGTATAAAATAAAATTAGAATAATTTTATATTTAGAGTTATTGCGAATTCATTTTGAAATTAATTAAAGTGTTTATGCAAAGTTATAAGAACCTCTTTCTGGTTTAAATTTCACTGTAATAGCGTGAAAATATGCTGTTCAAATATGCTTGAGTGGCAATAAAGCAATGTGTCCATTTAAACTAGAAGTAATGCAAACACATCAAGTCAGTACCACCGACAAATAGAATGCATATGACATTCGAAAAAAATGAATAGCAAATTGTCAGAATGGCTATACTCCCAAACATGGACATGTTCCGGACTGTCAAGATGCACACATGAATCGAATGCACACCGGAAGTTCGAGATGACTCATCACAAGCCGATGGATGAAAACGTTCTTTGTAAATAAGTGTCAAGAAGTCGCCGTATTCCTTTGTACACGTAGAGCTGACGTTAAAATGTATACACTCCCTCAGGTGGGTAAAGACTCTAAAATGTAGATAAGAAACTATTAACATGCATGAAATAATAACGATTTCTAACAATGTAATCATTTCAGTATGAATTTTCTACTGCTTAAGTATCTAGAATGAATGAATGAATGGGGTTTTACGGTACGTCGACGCATAAATACGTCATAGTGTGCGCAAAAAGTGACGAAAGTTGGAGAAATGAAGTATTAATTAAAAAATAATGTAAATATATAAAGATAAAACTATGTAAAAATAAGGGATGATATGGTAGTAATGTAAACTATATATGTAAATCAACAAATGCCCGAAAACGGGTATATATATAAGAACATATTATAATGATTTATATAGTCTGATTTCTTTCAGGAAATCTAAAACAAGACTAAAATCTATACTATCAAATAACTCTGTCATAGTATTAACAGTATAGTATCTTTGACGCATAGGATCAAAGTCTACACATTCCAGCAAGATGTGTTTGACCGTTAACGGTGCAAAGCAGGGTATACATTCTGGTAATTGCTCATCTTGTAATAAATATGAATGAGTATAACGTGTTTGCCCTATCCTGCACCGGGCTAGGACAACTTCTTCTCGACGAATGGGTCTACTGGAAGAACGCCATTATCCGAGTAACGGTTTAATTGAATGGAGTTTATTGTTAACTGACAAATCCCAAGCGGCTTGTCAAGACTTACGAATATATGTGTTAATACAACTTTTAAAATCAGTATAAGGTAATTTGGCATTAGATATATGTAAACCTAATGCTGCTTTGGCATCAAGAGCTAGAATATATTTCTCAAATAAAAAAAGTTTAACATGGGTACAATTATATGATGCGAGGCTATACCGAGCATAATATCAAGTTTATCCAATGAGTTTAAAGCATTCAGTATTAAAAAAGGCACGAATGTGAGATTCTATTGTTATCACATTTCTCCAATAAAGCCTCATAAGGAACAAGTATAGTCTAGCTGCCTGTATATAATGCTGCGTATGATGACGTCGTATGGTCGTATGTTAATTCGGTCTTCTCCGTATGGCACTGAACAACGAAAACTACCTCGTCGATTTCCGTAATCTGGAATTTTAAACGGTTACGGAAATCGACGAGGCAATTTGGATGCACACCGATCTGAACGGAAAAGACTGAACGATGATTCGACTTTAATATGCATATTATATATCATGGCTTAATTACACTCCCACACTGCAAGTTATGTGATAAAATCAACTATAACGAAAACAATATGTAACATTACTGGCACTTTTCAGCCCTGGATATGTTCGCTGTTTGGTGAGAAACTGTCAGGTGGATCAAATCAGACTTGTATTGCATCAGGCACAGCAACATAATTGATGCTTTTTGCTTACTGCATTTCAAATCCGCCAGCAGAGTAACTGAAACAATAGAATATGTCATCATTATTGCTATGATGGTCGTTATTTGCAAAGATAATTTGACAGTAATACTAGAGAAATGGCACTGAAGTAAAAGGCACATCAATAATTCATGACGGGCTATTTAATGGCAGTATAAATTAACAGAAAATGCATTTGTTTTTCAAAATAAATGTTAACTAACATGATCAACCAAGCAATTGTGATACAAAAATATAGCTCCGTATACGATCTTACTTGTCACTTAAAGTAGATATAAAAATATAAAAATCGAACAGGAAAAGTAGCGTCCAAGGACGACAGTCACCACAAACACACAAAGAAACAAAGAACAACTTTAAAGATGAATAAAAAGCAAGATAATACATCACAAACACAAAAGGGTTAACAATAGGGCTACCGCCTTGGAACGGTCAGTGGCGAAAAATTCCGCTGGGGGTTTAAACCAGGTTCTAGGGTGCACCAAAGCTCACTTTTACCTTATTGTCGTACAACTGCATCAAATGGATAAAAACACTATATCACTGACATTGTTTTTGTTGAAAATATTATTAAGTCAATCAAAATTATTTTTATGAACTCTTTATTGTTATTCTCATTGTGTTACTATGTGGTTCCGGGGGCCTCGTTTGGTTCCGGGACAAAAAATAGGGCCACTGCAGATCCCGTTGGAGGGTAGGCAGAGGGATACACCCCCTCCCCCCCACCCACACACAGACAAATTCATGTTCATTTTATCATTTTTTGTTCATGCTCATTAAAGGTCTTCATCATGACCCCTGCATTGTCTCCAGCGTAAAAGGAGAATCTGAAATAGAATTTGCAGCAACTCTGCAGTTCTGCAGGCGAGAATGTTCTAGGCTCATTCTCCATATTTTATCTCGATGTACATGGAGGATGAGCCTGACATGTTCATTCCTGTTAGGCGCCATATAACCTTTCATTGTTGGTGCGTCATAAAAGCCCAATTTAATTCAATTGTGTTGCTATGAACTTTTGTTTAATATAACGCATTGTTAAGAGTCCCTCGTGGAAGATTAGTAGTTGCACTAACTGGGATGTCATATTAGAATAATGTCTATCATTCAATTCAATTCAATTCAATTCAGTAGTAGGGTTGTGGATGTGTAGTAACTGGATGTGTTCCTGGTTCGAGTGGAGTTAACCGTATACAGAAGAGGATATACCTGGACTTTCTACTTGCCAGCATGGCATAAACACAAAAATAAGGTCGTGACGAGTATGTTTTGAAATAACCAAGTATTATATATGACGCAGTATCAAAGAAGAACAGCATTTTTTGTCTGTTAAAATTGTTTGCATTCACAGCAACTAGATGACGAATGTGGTATGCGACCCATCGTCTATTCATGCATACAGTTGCATACCCGCATCTAAGCATTGTAAGAGATGTGGATCTTACATAAAAAGTGTTTGACCTCGACCCATGACCTTGACCTTCAACAAGCAACCTTGACATTAGTGAGAGACACATCGTCAGTTACGAAAGGCATACACACATGAAGTTTCACCTTACTGCCTCCATCAAATTATAAACAAAACTCGAACATTGCATGATCTTTAACGCGTAGCATTGAACACGTGAATGCCCGATACACCGTCTATCGATGATAGATTCACAAACTAAGAGTTACCTCATTAACAAAATAAAGGTATGATATGAGAAATTTGGAAATCGCCAAACACGATGAATATTTTAGTCTTGGTTTCATTGAGACTGTTCATGAATGATATATAGTGAACAATGCTTGCTACCATGCGCGCCTTCTATAGTCCCAGGTTTAGCAAAACTCAATAGTTAAAATGCCAACAGTACGAAAATTTGAGCCATTCCGAAGATGGTATGCATATGACAGTGAACATGGAACCTTCAATGAGGTATTTTCATACCAGTCCATGGCCAGCGGCGTATGGTTCCAGCTGCTAACAAAATGCTTTGCCTTAAACGAGAAAACAATGGGCCAAATAAACAAAATGGAATTTAGTTGGGAGCAGAGATTATGAAACCTGTGTTTCACAAGTAACAGTCAAAATACTGAATTAAAAAGCAGACAATATATAAAAAGCAGGCAATATATCATAAGGGTGATTAAACAGAACCTTTAAAGGCTGAAGTAGTGGAACCACCCATTCGAAATTAAAGTAAGAACAACGAAGTATATACATATAAGAATGTACCACCGATATACATGTATATATATAAATCTCAGGCTCTACGATCTCCAAAGATCGGAATGAAGAATAAAGCGGTTAAAAAAGTTAAGACCGGATGCAAAAGTGCATGCCCTGTACTCAGTTGTTGTCTCATTGTTTCAAGTAGTTTAGGAGATATCGACCAAACAAGAACATTTCATATTTTGGTATTCGTCAGACCGTCTAACAATGATACATGTAACATGTAACACAATGTAACATAATATTTTCTTTCCAAAATCTCAATCAGTCCTGGAGTTATAACCAGGTGACAACTTGCATCACCTTGACAAGTGGCATTGACCGTGAAATTAAAACGCAGAAAACCCACATTGTTGTTTTCATACTTATGCTGTTGGCTTCTGATTCTCATTAAAATCAGACCCCTTGTCACGCTACAATACTCTACACTACTAAGGATCTGAGTAGTAGAATAGTTTTTCTTTATCCTCGCCGTGTTGATACAAGTCATTTTGGCGAGCGTTTCAATAGAAGTTTACGATGTGCAGAAGAGTCCAAGTAAATAACATCCCTCGTCCAAAGTAGTTTAGCGTAGATAGCAGCAGTAGAGTTGATTGAAGAATTCCAACGATGTTTACTATAGTTGATTAACTTTTCTAAGAAGATTGAAGTTTTGACCAATCGGATTGCCTGCAGAATTGTGACTAGGTCAATCCGATTGTCGGCTCGAAAAGATGATTTGAAGCTCCAGACCAATCAGGACACAGTAGATTTGAAGCCTATGCAGTAGGTCAATCCTGTTGATTGAGAATCCCGTGGTTGTTGGAGGTCTGTAGAGGTTACCATGTAGGTTGATCAGCTGTTCCGTTTTGTTGGTACTGGCTCCTCCGTAGTACTCACTGATATACACGATATTTATATCAGAGAGTATCTCGCAGGGTTATTCCTGTATCCATGGTGGGTTGTAATCGTTGTCCATCGTAGACTGCCTCCTGTCATCTATGCGGGGACTCGCAGTGACCAGGGGCATCTCGCTGGTAAACGTCAGTCATCAGTCGATTCATCAATCGTCCATCTTTAGGGCCCATTAAAAATATGTAAAAACATATATACAGCATATGAGGAAGCCTAAACCTCCTCGTGGCATTCTACACTGTACGCGCACATTGTACAGTGTAGGGCGGTTGATTCCAGACAGCGGCACGCCTTGCGGAGTCACTTTGTCCCAGACGGCCGCAAGACGTCCTGCCTGTTCGGTGGTCTGAACTGGAATGGATCTGACAACGCCGCATTGGAGGTCACGTCAGATTGACCTTACGATTAGCCAATCAGATTTCAAAATCGTTCGGTATATACTTCTTTAATGCGCATGTCGCGTTTTAGTCAAACGCTATGGAGCAGTATACTATGTCTACACTCGATATTGAAAGAGACAATGTAACTTTTGGCTTATAAAACACACACAAATGCGTTGACAAACATAACACAACCATTATTGAATATTTGCTGAATAAAACCAAGATAGTTTGACTGTACAAAAAAAATGAATTACGGTACCGCTTCTTAGGGTTGAACTCGTAACCCACAGTAAAATTACATTCGTGGATAATAATAATAATATTGTCTACCTCACTACCGACTGCGGCTACCATGCCAAATACACGTACTATATATAAACTCTAAAGTTGCAATTTAATGATCTCGGTAGAATAATGTTCTGAATGTTTTCAAAACAATTTACTATGATTTTCTTTGTGTTCTTGCTATAAAATATGCCATTCATTACATTTCTTTGAATTTATCGTGCAATCCACAGCATTAACACACGGCGATTTTATCTTGTTCGGATATATGTGTTTTATGTGGATTTTCATTTGTTCAGTTCACTCGAACATCATCTGAATTGCATATAAAACGCGCGATTTCATTGGTTAAATTTAGTTGATCGTCTTATAAATATTGATTAGATGAAAGGTCGATCTGACGTGACCTCCAAGACGCAGTTGTCAGAGACAGCGGAGAGTATCGAAGCGTAGTTAGGATTTGATTTTAATTAGACTGTTGGTTTCTACACTTACGCTTATATTTTATTCCCTTACGCTGGGAGTTTCAAACTCTTGTTGTTGTTTTCATACTTACGCTGCTGGTATTTACACTTAGGCTGTTGCGTTTTACACTAACAATGTTGGTTTTAACGCCGATAGTTTTTACACTTACGCTGTTGGTTTTTACACATTGTGGTGAATGTTCTTCTGTAGGAATCGTAGTCGTACATCATATCATGGCATGTACCCAGAGCCTCATGTAAACACTCCAGGATAACTTGAACGTTTCTGAAAGATATAGACCGACAGTTTTTCTTTTGGTATCGCTTATCGTTATGAACTAGCGGATTCTGACTTTCCTAATCATTCGTTTTAAAAGAAAATAGTCAAAAGCATTAGAAATAAACATGAATATTGAAACCAACAACCTGAATGCGTATTACAGACAACAACATTTATTAAAAGGAAAATAGTCTGACGTCCGTTAAAATGTAATACACAAATTCATCTTGAATCCGACGTGCCGTCATGTTGATACTAATCATAAAAGTAGTTTACTTACCGACATACATATTGTATACTAGAATCCGAATCCTCGGTTAGATCGGGCAGCCCATACACCAATACATCGGTCAAGTTGTGCATTTGCATACACGCTGCTTCTTTCAAATGCACCTTGTCACAGTCGTCTTCTGTATAAACCACAGTTGAGACACATTGCTGACAGTAGCAATAACTGCAAAACAAAGCATTACTTACACAGCAGAATCAATGACACACACCCACACACCCACACGCACACACGCACGCACTCACACACACATAAACATATACCATAAGGGGAATGATGTTTAGGAAACACGGAAACCGTGCCATACACTACACTATGTTTCTTAAATGTCCTGGGATATATTCCGAGATTCCGATACATGTACTATTGTTCGGGGCGCTTGTTTCAGCCAAAGGTTTTTCAGAATTAACATGAGCAATTTTAATTATACGTACATTAATTGTATATTATTAGAACTAGATTTGTAAGTGGTAAATTAAAACATACCTTAGTTTTGAAAATCGGTTAAGAATTAATGTTTTACAGCCAAAATACCTTTTTGGTGGGGCTTTGTAAATTCCTTTTGCTCCAGGGACAGAAGAAAATTTAAAAATCTCAAATAACTTTAGTTAACCTTAATATTGTGCTAGAAAACATTCGACACATTTTTCGGAAAGAAAATCTTAAATAAATATATGTTTTAAATGTTTGATGCAGCAGAGTTTTTAATTGAAAATGCCCTATCAAAACAACTTTCGCCCGTGATATTCTTATTTCTCAACGGATTTTGAAAAGTAAGGTATTTTTAATTATCACTAAAAAGGTATGTTTCACTAATATTCATCTTAGTTATATACTACTTGAATTTTGTCTTAAAATTCAAAGCACCCTTTCGCTGAAACAAGCACCCCGAACAATAGGCTAAGGAATTGCATGTCTTGCCCTTGGAAACACAGACGAAACCCAGTGTCGTCGTTGTGACTTGAACCCGTGATATCCGGATTCACCGTCTACCGTGCTATCATTTGAGCCACGCCGACTCCTTTGACCTTCAGAAATATTTATTAATAACTTCATTATCATGTGCAGCCGTAAATGCTTAATGACGGTTTCCTTCGGTCACAAATAGACCCATAACATCCTTAATCGTGAGCCTTCCTAAAATACATAAACAAAACCTAATCATAATGATAATACTAATGCAATTCTTCATAGCTTTGCTCAATGTGAGTTCCTTATAACTATTTCAGTATTGGTTAATTTCATTTTCAGAACATTCAAACCTCAGAGCAGAATAATTCGAAGACGTACGTTTTCTTGGGCGGACTTACACCCGGTGAGAAATGTAATGACATCATTAGTAACGTCATTAGTAAATGATCACAAATTAGATTATAAAAATGGCTTTTGGACAGAAATTTACTATCAAATGATAACTAGTCATTATCGTCACGGTGTTTTTGAAGGCTCTGTACACTTGCTGAAAAAAAAACACATTTCATTACGTTCACATTGTACTTTTTACGCTTAATGAGACATGTTTAACGACAAAACGTCAACCATGTAGTAATTCAGTAGGGTCAGATTTTTGATACCAACTTTTAATGAGGCATTCCAAAATGAAAGAAGATATGTTTGTTTTGCTGTTTTCATCAACTGAAACACTTCTAAATGGAAATGTGATATGCTACAGTACAAATTAGCCACCATACTTTTTAAAACGTATAGCATTTCAGCATTGTTAATATGCATATGAATGTTATAATAGACCGTATATTATAGAAGTATAGGTGTTATGTATTGTTTTTATACGCCCGTAGGGACGTATTATGTCGTGGCATTGTCCGTCCGTCTGTCCGCGTGTCCGTTAGCATTTACCTAACGCTGTGGCTAACTTAAACTTCTATGTCACGTGTTTACGTATATTTCATGTTTCCCAATGCCCGCAATTGTACTGATATAAAATCCTCAAGAAAACTGTATATCACAATTCAAGACATTTCGGTAATTTATTCTCTAATTTGTATAACTTCAACTCACTAAATCACTGTCAATAACGATACGCGCTTTGAGATGCATTCGCAAAGGAATTTCATTATGCGAGGTGAAAACTAGCTGAAATAAGGTATTTAACATTTATTTTAGACAAATATAATATACTATTTAATTGCCATGACTTTTTCAATACAATATTTCCACATCCATCGTGAAAATACGTTCGCGTTTGTTTGTTTATGCACATTTTCACTCGGCATAGAAATCCCGTATTGAAAACATCCAATTGAAATAATCTTAGTATAAGATTATAAAAGAAGTATACATTTTACTATGAATTAATGTATTTCCATAATCTAGTGTAGAAACAAATTAATTTGATTAAACCGTTCAATACATTTTTAGAAACCAAAGGAAATCATAACTATCAATGAGGACTCTTCAACGGTATTTTTAATATGAAATGAAGCATCCATTTATTCACCTTATTTAATAAATACATTTAATTTATTCTAATGGGCGACAATTCAATACTAGGTTATGTTATATCTGTAATACATACTCGTCTTCCTTTCTCGTACTAGGTTGTTTTTGATGCTATAAGATATGGACATATCCATGCTAATTTAACAAATACACTTTCATTTATTCTAATGGGCGACAACTCAATACTAGGTTATGTTATGTCTAAATGTCTTGATAAATTTACGGAATTACCAATTGAACATAGAATAGATTTATTTGATAAATTAATTACTCCTATTCTGAATTATGGGTCTGAAGTATGGGGTATCAACCAGGCGAATGACATTGAAAGGGTTCATTTACAATTTTGTAAACGATTTTTGGGGGTAAAAAAGACAACACAAAACGATTTTGTATACGGAAAATTAGGTAGAAAACCTCTGGTTATTATGCGACATTATAATATCATAAAGTATTGGTTAAAAATATTAAATAGAAATGAAAACAAATATGTTAAAAAAATATATGATCTGATGTTATATGATAAAAATTTGAAACCAAATATAAAGAATTGGGCTTCCTCAGTAAGAGAAATGTTATATCGAATGGGTTTAATGATATATGGTTATCGCAAAATATTGGTAGCGTTAAACTGTTTTTATTCATATTATGACAACTTTGTACACAATTGGAATAGCAGGTTAAATGATTCAAGTAGAGCTTTATTTTATAATAATATATGTAGTTTTAGATTTCAGCCATAACCTCACATTATGTAACATATCAAAATTTAGTATTGCTTTGACTAAATTAAGAATCTCATCTCACAGATTATAAATAGAAGCAGGACGATGGAATAAACCAAACAGAACATCGATAAATGAGAGGAAATGTAGTGTTTGTAATATTTTAGAAGATGATTTTTGTTTTATGTTAGAATGTCCTTTATTCCGATCTGAGAAAACAATTTATCAATAAATACTATTGGAATAGACTGAATATGCATAAAATGATTTTGTTAATTAATTCAACATGTACAAAAGAAATAAGAAACGTCGCCATTTTCATAAATAAAGCCTTTAATAAAAGGAACGAAACTATGTTTGACAATAATTTAATATATATGTTGTATCATGTATTAAAAATGGTTGTAGCGTTGCTAATAATAAGTATATTTACCTGTATATGTATACCTGGTTGCTAAGCATCTACTTAAACTTATTGACATAAACTTATTCATACAAATAAAAGCTATGAACTATATGCAATCACGTATAGCTTGTAAGAATATACATGTATAAATATCAACAGTTAGTATGTCATGCGGACATGCAAATATATAATTGTCCTTAGTTAAAAAAACTTCTCGAGTTTTGTACGTAAATCCTCATGGGCGGTTAGCCTATTGGAAATTAGAAGAAGAAAACAAAATAATACCTACTCGTCATCCCGTCTCGTACAAGAGGTATTCAACTTATAACGTTTGTTTGTTTGTTTGTATGGTATTTTACGTCATTTTCAACACATGTAAGGTTATATATGACGGTCGATTTTTTGTGGTGGAGGCAGACCACCCACTTTTCCTGGGTAGGACCAGTAATGTACACCTCCAGCCATCTGTAAGAATATGTAACACTTTCACTTTGTAATTGATTCAACTATCTTGACAATTCCTCGCCGAATATGTTCATTTTAATGTCAAGTCTAATGATTCCTTCGATACAAAACATTATGACATGAACTATTATGTGCTTCCTAATTGTGCTGCATCCGTATTATTGAAAAGGGGTTGAAAATTATGCTTTGAAGCAAATCTCTTCAATAATAAAGAAATAACTGCACTACAAATTAAAACAAAATGCTTGCAAATTGTCGTTTAAGGTTGTAGTAGTCTGATATGTCCGTGTCTGAACGATTTCAGCGAAAATTAACAGGAAATTCTACTTGGAAAATGATTAAATTTATGAAAACTTCAAGTTCGAAAATGTATTAAATACATTTAATTTATTCTAATGGGCCACAATTCAACACTCCTTTATATTATATCGTCTTCCCTTCTCGTACGTAGGTTCTCTTTGATGCTATACTCAGTTGCAAAAGAAACTGGACACTTTGAACATTTGGCTTTACACCCTGTCCTCTTTATCAAGGACAGTCCCTTAATGATTGGGCCTATTGACAAACAAATCACAAGATGATATTGGCAATGGAATGGTAAAAACTTTGATACCAAACATGGCATATTCGTTTTGGAATTTGACAATTTAAGTCTAAAAAAAAAAATACAATTAAATCTAAACAAAACTCAGTGTCCATTTTCTTTTGCAACTGAGTATATAAGATATGGACATATCCATGCTAATTTAACAAATTCACTTTCATTTATTTAAATGGGCGACAATTCAATACTAGGTTATGTTATATAGATATATAATACCTACTCTTCTCCCTTTCTCGTACATATGTTCTCTTTGATAACATAAGAAAAAGACATATATATCCATGCTATACTATGTTGGTATGATGCTTCATTCGCGATAATTAAGTCGCGTTAATAATTTCAGCTATTCGACTTTAAAGTAGAATACCCCTTGAGCCGGTGCTAGGGGCATGAGAGTTGTTCAACCTTATATTACCTCTCAAAAAAGTGGGTGGTCTGCCTCCACCACAAAAAAATCGACCGTCATATATAACCTTGCATGTGTTGAAAATGACGTAAAACACCATACAAACAAACAAAACAAACATAAACGAGCCGTGGTTTGAATTGATGAAAACAGTTAGCACCAAAAATTCGACCAGATTTGTCTTGAACTACAATACTCTGGCATTTTTTTCAGGACAAATTTAAATATGATTGTTTTCAACAAGTAGCATGTTAAAAATAGTGTGTGTGTGTGTGCGTGCGTGCGTACGTGCGTGCTTGTGTATGTTGTTGTTTTTGTTGTATTTTTTGTTGATGTTTTTTTCTTTTGTTGTTTTAGTTTCCAACACCGACAATACCACCTGTGCAAACTTCATTCGTGTATCATGTAAATTGATACATTAAATTCAAGCTCTAAAGACGTGTTTTTGTTTCGTGAAACACAGAAGTCTCGTATCATGACATTTATCCAACTTGTTTATGAAATGTCAATAATACTTTGTCACTCAATTGTATCCAGCGTTGTCCTGAAGATGTTCAATTACTTTAGCCAGAGAACTGTAAAAATGTACTCGACCCATGCGCTAAGAGAGTTTTATCGCAAATATTTTTGTATTTGAGATGTTATCAATCGATCAGTCTGTATGCTATTAACCCACTACATATATATAATGGACATTTCTTTCTTTGAATTAAGACCATTCCATTCATGTGACAAAATAACGTGATCCCGCCGTAATTCCATTAAACGAT
Source organism: Cyrtodaria siliqua (assembly GCA_037043455.1). Classification (NCBI taxonomy): domain Eukaryota; kingdom Metazoa; phylum Mollusca; class Bivalvia; order Adapedonta; family Hiatellidae; genus Cyrtodaria; species Cyrtodaria siliqua. The sequence goes on from JAWPHD010000598.1 coordinate 345,246, forward strand.
GGGAAAGCTCATATTAACAGGATATTATAACGGCTATTTCGACAATAAAACATATTTACCGAACAAATGCGATAACCTGTACACAAGTACCTATTAAATGTTTTAATCTTACAATATGCAATTAAGTTTTTTTTCATACCCCAACCAAACCCGTTTTCGCTTCTTAGATAGGTGGTTTGATGGGGTATCGAATGTAATACTCGGACCACGTAATAAAGGGGCGGTTGGGAAAATGACTGATCAGCAGCCGGACATTTTAAACACTGATCAGCCTGTCAGTTGCTCGCTTATTCGCAGACGGACATGGGTTTACAAAGGACGCAAAGAATATTATAGTCGTGCTTAGCGGGTCAAGGGTTAATACTGAATATGGTCAGATGTTACCAATCGATCAGTCAGTCAGATGTTACCAATCGATCAGTCAGTATCAGATGTTACCAATCGATCAGTCAGTATCAGATGTTACCAATAGATCAGTCACTATCTGATGTTACCAATCGATTAGTCAGTATCAGATGTTACCAATCGATCAGTCAGTATCAGATGTTACCAATCGATCAGTCAGTATCTGATGTTACCAATCGATCAGTCAGTATCAGATGTTACCAATCGATCAGTCAGTGTCTGATGTTACCAATCGATCAGTCAGTATCAGATGTTACCAATCGATCAGTCAGTATCAGATGTTACCAATCGATCAGTCAGTATCTGATGTTACCAATCGATCAGTCAGTATCAGATGTTACCAATTGATCAGTCAGTATCAGATGTTACCAATCGATCAGTCAGTATCAGATATTTCATACGTTGTTATCATACTTTATATTCTACTAGATGGACTTTATGTTCACACGAGTGTTGCTCGCTGAACTAATCCTTATATATATTTGTTTCCGTAAAGGACTTACCTAATGATTATGGTAATGGACGATATCTGAGAGCACGATGTGCTGTTAATAACAATTCTTGGAAATGAAGAATAAAATAGCATTATGACAGTTATAACTACGTCTCATTATTCAAGAAACCCACTGAGATAATAAGTGCCTCAATACTGCATGCAATCATTCTTCTCTCATGCTTTACATGGTTTTATACCTCTTAAGCTTTTATCAGCGGTCTAATTAAATGCTCTTGTTTGAAAGTGTACAGTTAAAATTAATAGTTGGTAATAATTTGGCTTATTCTATTTAGAATTGATGACTCGTATGCTCTCGTGTATTCTATGTACCAATGCATTTCAAGTAAAACACAAAACAACTTTTGAGTTAAACTGTACCAAACTTTTCGGATATAAAGGGCAGAATGTCTGCCATAATGTATTCCTTCTGATATTATTTTTCCTTCAATAGTGTTGAATTAATGTCATAAATTATATGGTTGACAATTCTCATGCTTACAATATGCATTTGGTTGAACATTTCACTTGACCATATCCTATCCTTTTCTTTAAAGATGGCTGACCAATAGTCCTTAATGTGTTATTGGAGACCACCCCTGTTGGTAACGATTGATGTATGTAATTATAGACTGCCTCTATAGGCTGCCCGTCTAAGCACTTGGCGCTTTTGTAGTTGTTGTCGGGAGACGCAGTCAGATATTTATATATATATTTAAAAAATACGAATCAACCCCAAATAAATGAAATGTGGAGTGCGTGGTCCAGTGGTAGAGCGCCGAACTCCTGGTCGAGAGGTCGTGGGTTCGATCCTCCGTCGCGGCTACGTTATTTATCCTTGAGCAAGATAATTAATCCACATTGCTTAGTACTGGTTCTACCCAGGAAGCCATCGAGAGTGATTAATCTAAGTTGCAAGAACTTGTTTCGCAATCGATGTAAAATAAATATGTTTAAACAACCCCAAATAACCGAAATAGTTTGTATTATGTGTGTCTGCCAATCCTCGAAGTTAAGCTTTGTAGGTTTCGATTAGTACTTGGATTGGTGACCATCTGTTAAATCAGTGTGCTGCAGACGTTGGTGGTGTTGTTTTGTTTTTGTTGTTGTTGTTTTGTAGTTGTAGTTTTCTTTTTTGAATTCTTTTCTTTTACGTCTTTTTCTTCTTGTTCTTTTTTTCTCTTTTCTATTCTAGAAACACTCGCGGCATTAAGATAAAGATGTTTCCATTTTATTATTTATGTTATTTATTCGAATATGCTCTACAAAAGCACTGTTAATAAAAACATACTAGGCTTGTTTTCAAACGTATTAGAGATAGAGCAAAACAAAATTGTTTTCAAAATGTACGTGCCTTTCATTCGATCAAATAATTTCTGAAACTAACCCACAGTTACATTTTTCTTTTCTTTCTTTTTAAATTGTAATACATTTCTATTTGATAGCAATTCTTTATACGAGCAAAAGCAACTTCCGATTGTGATTATCGTAAAGATAAAGCTGTAGAACTGATACATGTGGACGTGCAATTCAATATCAAAGCGTACAGCATTAAACTTAAATATCTTTGAATTGCAATGACAATAAAAACAATAGATGAACTCTACGCATAACTATATTTTTTAAAAAGCCACAATGTTTCAATTGTTTAAATTGTTTTTTATTTGTGTTATCGAAAAAAAGAAGAAATTAAATTGTTTTTTATTTGTGTTATCGAAAAAAAGACGAAACAGAGAAAGAAGATCACTGTAGACTTACAAATTCTTCAAATCTATTTCCCCTTATAATGAAGCTTCTAGGTTTATGAAATACTATTTTTTGTGACGTTGACTGCAAAAAATAAAAACACTTCCTGTAACAAAGAGGCCCATAAAGGCGTATAACTTTCTACTAGCACGTGTTAGTCGCATCAGGCAGGAGTTATATTTAATAGTTTAACAATAAATAAAGTAAAGGAGATGCTTCGGAATCAACGAACACAAACAGGAGAAAAAGAAGCAGATTTAGTCTGACCATAAGAGGTAATATAAGATGTAACAACTCTCACGCCAACTAGCACCGTCCGAAGCGGTATTCTACTATAAAGCCATAGCGATTGGACTCGATGAACCCTAAGGAACAGTAAGTAATAACTCTACTGATTCGTAGCGCGGGAGACTTTTTACGGTCGTGACACTGAGGTTAACGAACATTAGTGATAATGTCAATAAATAGAGCAACGAGGATTATTCGGAACCAGAGAACACAAACAGGAGCAGAAAGGCAATGTGGGTTTCAATTATGTTGCTTGCACTAACATGCTACGACAAGATTCAGATTTTTTTGACTTTTCACTTCCCAAATGGTATATGTTCTTTATTTATCTTTGCCCCCCGCCTCCTTTCATTCAGCTCGTCGGTTAGGTATGATGAAGAAGCACTTTATTTCAAAATCAGTAAGCCATAGGCCCATGTGATCATACAATATATACAAATACATTTTTTTAACAGACGAAGCAAGATTCGTACATACATGTATAATACATATCAGATGCAAAGGATATACAAAGTTACACTGTTTACTTCTTACTTGAGAACGAAGATCAAACAAACAAACAATCAGCCTGTAACAATACAAAACAAAACAAAAATATATAGTAGAATTTGCGACATACATGAACATTTCTCAATTTGCAATTCAGAATTCACGGAGAACATGACTAAACATGTAGAGATATATTAATGTGTTGGTTGTTGTATAATAGATAACCATATTTTTGAAATGCACATATAAGCACATAAACATCCAATTCAAACAGGATCAAGACTTTCAAACGTGGCTTACCACCACACCACACACAATTACATACGAATTAGTAAAAATAATACGAGTAAAATTACACACAGTTATACATGATTATTTGGCAAAATTACACACAATACTACAATTGAATCATGGAATTACAAATATTTGAGACATGGAATTTCAAATACATCAGATCAATTCATTCTTAAAGTTTTTCTTATTTCAAATGATTTAAGAATATACACACTCAGATTTTTAATTATATTTTCATTTTTGCTGTAAAAAAGTTCTTTTAATTTGAACATGCGCGTTCGATTCCAAAAATACTTTTTAATATATTTTTTTCGAATATCTTTAAAACGATCGTATACATAATTATATGGTATAACTAGACGTAGCCATTGATGAAAATGACAATATCTTGGTTTATTTGGTTTGAAATGTATTAAAAACATTACATGATGCCATTCAATTAAAAAATTAAATATTCATCAGGTCCATTTAAAAAAAGTTGATACAATAGTCGAAGAGGAAACGAATCCTTCACAGACCGCAATCTATGTGTGTTGTTGCGTTATACATACCGCAATCTATCTAAGTTGTTGCGTTATACAGACCGCAATCTATTTGAGTTGTTGCGTTATACAGACCGCAATCTATGTGAGTTGTTGCGTTATACAGGACGCAATCTATGTGAGTTGTTGCGTTTTACAGACCGTAAACTATGTGAGTTGTTGCGTTATACAGGACGCAATCTATGTGAGTTGTTGCGTTATACAGAACGCAATCTATGTGAGTTGTTGCGTTATACAGAACGCAATCTATGTGAGTTGTTGCGTTATTCAGAACGCAATCTATGTGAGTTGTTGCGTTATACAGACCGCAATCTATGTGAGTTGTTGCGTTATACAGAACGCAATCTATGTGAGTTGTTGCGTTATAAGACCGCAATCTATGTGAGTTGTTGCGTTATACATAACGCAATCTATGTGAGTTGTTGCGTTATACAGACCGCAATCTATGTGAGTTGTTGCGTTATACATAACGCAATCTATATGAGTTATTTCGTTATAAAGACCGCAATCTATGTGAGTTGTTGCGTTATACAAAACGCAATCTATGTGAGTTGTTGCGTTATACAGACCACAATCTATGTGAGTTGTTGCGTTATACAGAACGCAATCTATGTGAGTTGTTGCGTTATACAAACGCAATCTATGTGAGTTGTTGCGTTATACAAAACGCAATCTATGTGAGTTGTTGCGTTATACAGAACGTAATCTATGTGAGTTGTTGGGTTATACAGAACGCAATTTATGTGAGTTGTTGCGTTATGTAAATTTATTTCAATTACATTAGCAAATGCAAACGTCCAACGAACTGTTAAATATATTTAATGACATACTCTTAGAGTTTAGAGAAGAACCTGATGGGTGCTTTTAATCGATCTGTCACAAAAAGAACAAGAACATAATTTATAAGAGCCTTAAAGCAATTATATTAATGATTTATACAACAAAACGAGTCGAGTAGTCTAGTTTGCCAGACCGAACGATTGTATTAACAATAATTAAATCGTCCGGATAATGGGTACTTACATCGTATGGTGGAATAAATATCGTCTTGGGATATTTTAGTGCAGTTGCACATTGAATATAAATCTGAAGCACTTTATGATGGATGTATTAATATTTGGATGGACACTTATAATGCTTCCAGATCGACTCCAGTCCCTCCATAGTATTCTTATAATTCAATATATTTGAACTTTACATTAGTTCACTATCATACAAGTGTAACATTACTTCTGTACACATCACTCGATTTTAAGATTGCTATATTATAGGGGAACCACTCACCAATTGCTAGTTTCCACAGATAAAACATTCCGTATACTCTACATTAGATGTAGAAGATCTTCATATCATAACATTCAAGAGATTTCGGTAATTTATTCTCCAATTTGTAAAAAATTTACATTCTTCAGTGTCAATGACGACACGTGCTGTGAGATGCATTCGCAAAGGAATTGTATTATACGTGGTGAAAACTAGCTCAAATAAGGTATTTAACATTTAATTAAAAATGATACATATACAATTTATTTGCCATGATTTTTTCAATACATGATTTCTATCCGTCGTGAAAATACGTTCGCACTCGTTTTTATGCGGATGCTTTTCACTCGGGGTAGAAATCCCTTATATTGAAAAATGCATGGTTATTAAACGGTCTATAATACCACTTGTAACATCCAGTTGAAATACACTTAGTATAAGATTATACCAGACGTATACATTTTACTAATATATAATGACTTTTCATAAACTAGTGTAGAAACAAATTCATTTGATTAAGTAGTTCAATACATTTATAAAAAATAACATAATAGTACAGATGGAAACCATACTTATCAATGGGGACTCTTCTACGGTACTGTTTTATATGAAATAAAGTAAAGTATACATTTGTTCACTTGATTAAATAAATACATTTCATTTATTCTAATGGGCGACAATTCAATACTAGGTTATGTTAATACCTACTCGACTACCCATTTCCGTGCATTGGCTATCTTTGATACTATAAGATATGGACATATCCATGCTAATTTAGTAAATACATTTCATTTACGTTCTAATGGGCGACAATTCAATACTAGGTTATGTTAATACCTACTCGACTACCCATTTCCCTGCATTGGTTCTCTTTGATACTATAAGCTATGGACATATCCATGCTAATTTAATAAATACGCTTTCATTTATTCTAATGGGCGACAATTCAATACTAGGTTATGTTTTATCTATAATACCTACTCATCTACCCATTTCCCTGCATTGGTTCTCTTTGATACTATAAGCTATGGACATATCCATGCTAATTTAATAAATACGCTTTCATTTATTCTAATGGGCGACAATTCAATACTAGGTTATGTTTTATCTATAATACCTACTCGTCTACCTTTCTCGTACATAGGTTGTCTTGATACTATAAGATTTGGACATATCCATGCTAATTTAATTAATACACGTTCATTTATTCTAATGGGCGACAATTCAATACTAGATTATGTTTTATCTATAATACCTACTCGTCTACCCTTCTCGTACAAGAGGTGTTCAACTTAACACTTTCATGTTGTAACTGATTCCAATATCTTGACATTCTCGCCGAAGATGTTCATTTTAATGTCAAGTCTAACTATTCCTTCGATATAAAACATTATGACATGAACTAGTATGTGCTTCCTAATTTTGCTGCATCCATATTTTGAAAAAGGGTAGAGAATTATGTGTTGTTGAAAAACTCTTCAATTATAAACAACAGCTGTCGGAGAACAGCGCAGCTCGACCATTCGAAATTTTAGAGTACAAGAAATTATACAACCGACATACCATCAGAGAAAAATGCAGGGGGAGCTGGATGTGTTAAGAAGGAAAACATTGGAATTTTCATTAAATCAAGGGCCACAATTTTTCTGTGATGACATGGATGTAATTTCATAATAATAATAATTGCATACAAGATAGTTAAGTGTGTGTGTGTGTGCGGCGGGAGTGGGGGTATAGATTAAAATATGGATGTTTTTCAAACTCATCTTAGTTTAGAAATAAATATAAGTTTAATAATCAAACATGTTTCTAATTGATAATACAGTTAATTATATAATACATCAGTTTTCACACAAATATCTTCATTTACAATCTTGCACAATGTATAAATTTCAATAAATAAAAAAAATAACAATGCACCTGTTAGGGTGGGGGATGGGGATGGGGACGGGGGCGCAACATAGCTATATGTGTAAAAATTGACCAAAACAACACAGAAATGTGTAAAAAAGAATTTATGTTTTATATATTAAAATTCGGGTTTCGGTTGCCGCTTGCGATTGGGCGGTAGTAGGGTGGGATGGGAGGCGGGGCGCGACATAGCTATATGTGTAAGAATTTACCAACACAGAAATATGTAAAATAAATCGGGTTTCGGTGGGGGTGGTGAAGGCGCAACATAGCTAATTATTTCAGAAAATAAATATTAAAACAAAAATGGTTTCGGGGTGAGGGCGTGGGGGCGCAACATGGCTAATGTGTAAGAATTGACCAAAAACAAAAACGCAGACAGCTTTTAAAATAAAAACACGTTTTGGTGAGTGTGTGTGTAGCGGGGAAGGGGGCGGGGATGGATGGCGTAACATAACTATATGTGTAAGAATTGACCAAAACAACACAGAAATATGTAAAAAAAATAATATATATTATATATTAAAATTCGGGTTTCGGGTGCAGGTGCGGCGGTAGTAGGGTGGGATGGGAGGCGGCGCAACATAGCTATATGTGTAAGAATTTACCAACACAGAAATATGTAAAAAAATCGGGTTTCGGTGGGGGTAGAGGAGGGGGGAAGGCGCAACATAGCTAAATGTTTCAAAAAAATAAATATTTAAAACAAAAAGGTTTCGGGTGGAGGGCGTGGGGGCGCAACATGGCTATATGTGTAAGAATTTACCAAAACAAAAACGCAGAAATATTTATAAAATAAAAAGACGTTTTGGGTGGGGTGGGGTGGGGTGGGGAGGGGTGTGTAGTGGGAAAGTGGGCGGGGTGGATGGCGTAATAAAGCTATATGTGTAAGAATTGACCAAATCAACACAGAAATATTTAAAATATATATATATATAGAGATCTGCTTTCTAGGGGTGGGGGTGAGGTGGGGTGGGTGAAGGAGCCCATGCCCCAATATGGTTGAACTATGAATAAAATGGTACAAAATAATAACAATATGGTCAATAACAACAGATTGGATGTTTATCTTAACCAAAATTATTGCACATTTCATTGGCAAAAAGTGTTTAGTTGGGCTCTATGGGTGCCCAGGGAGCCCATAATTCATTTATACCTAAATTAAACACATCCATTTAGATAATCCTATAAGAAATCCCAAAACAAAATTTGGGAGACGTAAAACAAATATTGCAAGAGATATAGATGTATACAACAGCTGTGTAAGCTTGATCTGCCTTTATTGCACATTTTATGGGTCATCACAATTTGGGTTCTATGGTAGCCCAGCCTTTGTAACACTTTAAAACATACTATAAGGAAACCAATTCCCAATTTAGTTGAGCTAGAACAAGAAATGTAATAGATATAAACCTGTAAACACAGCTTACACGCAAAATTTGATGTGAAATGAGACGCATTTTAAGGGCTATCATAATTTGGGTTCCATGGGAGCCCATGGGTTACAAGAACCAACATTACTTTTGCAGCCCTTAAGATAATGCGATAAGGCCAAAATTTATTGTGCTAGGTTAAGAAATGTAAGAGACATAGACTTGTAAATACAGCTTACACGCAAACCTTGATGTGGGACGCCGACGCCAACGCCGACGCCCACGCCGACGCCGGGGTGATTACATAAGCTCTCTCATTCTTCGAATAGTCGAGCTAAAAATAACTGCAATACAATTTTTTTTTAAAAAGAAGATGCTTGTAAATTGTCACTTAAGGTTGATATACACCTACTCGTCTCCCCTTCTCGTTCATGTTCTCTGTGATAATATAAATCAAAGTTCTGCGTACTGAATGGCGAAAACATTAATATGCAAATTGTTTTGAGGTGTTCTTATAGTTAAGATTAAACATTGTATGATTTTTTATGATTGTTATTGGCGAAGTGATTCTTCTTAAATGTCTCTCATCCACTGAGCAAGAGGCCGCTGAACCCTGACCTGACGTTCATGAGTACGGGTTGTAGGAATTGGCAAGTTATTGTTTGCGATAGATGATTGAATTTCCGGCCGACCAGATTTTTACTTAGGACCAACTAGACATCAAGAGCAACATTCCTGTAAAGTGTCATAAAATCCATCAACTATTTTCTGAGTAATCGCCACAAGTTTTTTTCCTATATAACTCTATATAAACGAAGATGGCCGCTGGTGGCCATGTTTGACATCGAATTGAAATAAATTGTGTGTAGGACCAACTACATGTCATCCAGTCATTTTAGTAAAGGTTCCAAAGTAATATTATTTATGGTTTTTGATATTGAATATTTCGCTTTTTTACTTTGTTTTATTTATAATTAATTAATAATACACATGTGATTAGAATCAAACAATAAGGTTCTACTTTCCTTTATTGTCCTTTTATTTATCCATTGCATCATATAGCAAAACAATATTATCGTCTGATCGCACCGCAAATAACGTCAAAAATCGTACCGGGTCCCGCAAATACAGGTGGTAGTTCCCGGTGTTATTTAGGGTTATTCAAACTCCCCGCAGAGGTTATTTCCCCTTTCTGTTATAGTAGCTAAAATATCACTGCGCGGAGGTTGAGTGTTATTTAGCAGCTAGCCTGCTGAGCGCTTGAGCCGGTGCTAGCGGGCGTGATAGTTGTTCAACCTTATATTACCTCTCATGAAAGAGCCGTGGTTTGTGAAAATAATTGATAAAAACCGTTAGTGCAAAAAGAATTACCATATTTGTCTCCAAATACAATACTCTGGCATTTTTTCAGGATAAATTCAAATATGATTTTTTTTCAACAAATAACATGTTACAAATAGGTGTGTGTGTGTGTGTGTGTGTGTGTGTGTTTTTGTTGTATTTTTTTATGTTTTTTTCTTTTGTTGCTTTAGTTTCCAACACCGACAATGCCACTTGTGCAAACTACGTCCTGAATTCATTTGCAAATTGACTCCATGTGTTATGTAAATAGATACATTAAATTCAAGCTTTAACGACGTGTTTTTGCTTTGTGAAACACAGAAGTCTCGTATCATGACATTAATCCAACTTGTTTATGAAATGTCAATAATACATTGGCACTCAACTGTATCTAGCGTTGTTCTGAAGAAGTTCAATTACTTAAGCCCGAGAACTGTAAAACAGATACTCGATGGCATGCGCTGAGAGAGTTTTATCGCAAATATTTATGTATTTGAGATGTTATCAATCGATCAGTCTGTATGCTATTAACCCTTAACCCACTACTTATATATAATGGACTTTTCTTTCTTTGAATTAAGACCATTCCATTCATGTGACAACATTACGTGGTCCCACCTTAATTCCATTAAGCGATGGGAAAGCTTATATTAGCAGGATATTATAACGAATAATTCGACAATAAAACATATTTAAACATATTTACTGAACGAATGCGATAACCAGTACAAAAGCACCTATTACCTGTTTTAAGTTTACAATATGCAAACCTTTTAAGCCGAAATTAAGGTTTTATTTCATACCCCCAGCCAACACCGTTTTCGCTTCTTGGATAAGAAGTTGGATGGGGTATGAAAAGTAATATTCGGACCACGTAATGAAGATGTGTTTTGGGGGAAATGACTAATCAGCAGCCGGACATTGTAAACCCTGATCAGCCTGCCAGTTACTCGCTTACTCGCAGTCTGACCTGGGTTTACAAAGGACGCAAAGGATATTATAGTCGTGCTTAGCGTGTTAAGGTTTAATACTGAATATGATGTTACCAATCGATTAGTCAGTATCAGATGTTACCAATCGATCAGTCAGTATCAGTTGTTACAAATCGATCAGTCAGTATCAGATGTTACCAATTGATCTGTCAGTATCAGATGTTACCAATCGATCAGTCAGTATCAGATGTTACCAATCGATCAGTCAGTATCAGATGTTACCAATCGATCAGTCAGTATCAGATGTTACCAATCGATCAGTCAGTATCAGATGTTACCAATCGATCTGTCAGTATCAGATGTTACAAATCGATCAGTCAGTATCAGATGTTACCAATCGATCTGTCAGTATCAGATGTTACCAATCGATCAGTCAGTATCAGATGTTACCAATCGATCAGTCAGTATCAGATGTTACCAATCGATCAGTCAGTATCAGATGTTACAAATCGATCGGTCAGTATCAGATGTTACCAATCGATCTTTCAGTATCAGATGTTACCAATCGATCAGTCAGTATCAGATGTTACCAATCGATCAGTCAGTATCAGATGTTTCATACATTTTATCATACTTTATATTCTACTAGATGGACTTTATGTTCATAAGAGTGTTGCTCGCTAAACTAATCGTTATATGTATATGTTTCAAAGGACACATGGCAATCTTGAGTTTTTGAAAACGCGCGGCGTCCCGTTAGTTTTTCTAAATAACATGCATTATTTCAATCATTAATAATAATTATAATTATAGTATAAACCAAATTGTTTTTGTATATAACTGTCTTTTGATAATTATAATATATTTCAACATTTAGTAAAATAACATAGAAAATTGAAAACACAGCAATTTTATTTAATGATATGCAAGCCGGTTTAAAGTCAAAATGTTCCTTGATAAATAAGTAGAGACGCTAATATTGATGCTTGATAAAAACAGCAAGATTGCAGTGTGTCCCATTAAAGGTCTTACCTAAAAATAATGGTAATGGGTGCTATCTGAGAGCACGATGTGCTGTCTAAACAATTCTTGGATATGAAGAATAAACTAGCATAATGACAGTTATAAAAACGTCTCATTATTCAAGAAAAACACTTGGATATAAATGCCTCTTTACTGCATGCAATCATTCTTCTCTCATATTTTACATGGATGTGTACCTCAATCTTTTATCAGCGGGCTGGCGAGGCGCCATCGGTAGAGCGGCGGATTTGTAACCGGAGGCCCCGGGTTCAATCCACCGTGGTGCCACTGAGTTTCGTCGGTGTATCCGTAGCCTCGTCCGTCGGATGGGGATGTAAACCGAGCGGTCCCGTGTATCGGTCTATCCTCCGAGCACGTTAAAGAACCATAGGAATCTATTCGATAATAAGAATAGGGCACGGTTTGCGGATTCCTATGTATCCTTCCCCTCTCTCTGGGGCGGCTCTAAATAACCTATACTGCGTTGATGAGCCGTTAAACAACATTCAATTATCAGCGGGCTAATTGAATTCTCTTGTGTAAAAGGCTGCAGTTAAAATTATCAGTTAGTGATAATATGGCTTATTCTATTTAGAAATGATGACTGGTGTGCTCTCATGTATTCTATGTACCAAATTATTTCACGTAAAACTGTACCAAAATGTTCATATATTTTAAAATGGCACTAAGTATTCCCTCTGATATTATGTTTCCTTCAATAGTGTTGAATTAATGTCATAAAGTACACGGTTGACATTTCTCATGCTTAAAATATGCATTTGGTTGAACATTTCACTTGACCATACCCAATCCAATTTTTTTTTTATCTTTTTTTTTTTTTTTTTTTAAAGATGGCAGACAAATAGTACTTAATGTGAGATTGGAGACTACCCATTTTGGTAACGATTTATATATACATATATGTATAAATACGGTTTATGTAAATACCAAATTCCAATTCCATTAAATGTATTAAAAGCATAACATTACATTAAATTAAAACTTAAATAAATATTCATCATGTTCATTTAAAAAAAGTTGATACTATAATCGAACAGGAAACGAATCCTTCACAGAACGCAATCTATGTGAGTTGTTGCGTTATATGAATTTATTTCAATTACATTAGCAAATGCGAAGTACCAGCGAACTGTTAAATAGACATGCTCTTAGAGTTTTGGCGACACTTTACGTTTTAGAGAAAAATCAGATGGATGCTTTTAATCGATCACCATCATGACTATGTTAGTTTAGGATTAATATTTATAGGTTATTAGATTTGTGTTGGGATATTTGCAAGAGTTCTTCCGCGTATTAATGTTGCGCGACTTTAGAAGCGCAATATTTATACGCGGAAGAACTCGTGCATATATCCCAACACAAATATAATAACATTTCACTGCATACGCATTTTTGATATAAAAGGAATAATTAGAACAAAACAATAGGTTTTAACATTTAAATTTCATCTAAAACATTTGTTTGAAACAAACATACTATCGTAACATCGTGGGATTTATTCACAATGTATCAACAAATACTGTTATGTTGACATCACATGACAAACTTCCTCTGACACGAACTCCAAATTGCGCCAATCCCTAACGAGCATGCTAATATAATAGTTCCAGTACAATGATTTTACGACACATCAATACGGGCGAATATTGACGTTTCCTGTTACACTGAAAGTAAACGGAGCTTGTAAATGCGTATGCAATAATATAGGTTTATTGCATACGCATTTACAAGGTCCGTTGACTTTTAATGTAACAGGAAATGTCAATTTTCTCTCATATTGACGTGTAGTAAAGTCATATTGGGTGTGTAATGTATACTCGTTCGTGATTGGTGCAATTTTCTGTACATGTGAAAGAAAGTTTATCACGTGACGTAAACAATGTTGATTCCATTGTGAACATTCCCACGATGTAGTATTTGCTGTAAATTAATTTAGCCATGCCATTTACAAAATTACAAAATGATTCTGTTATTTATTAGATATAACCCCATTCTAACTGGCTGTTGTTTTGGTATATAATTACGTGTATGCAAGGCTATTGTAAGAATATTTTTCCCAGAGCAACCCTTTAATATGCCGCAGTACGGCATCCACAAAGTAATAAAATCAATCAACTAGATAATCCATATTTTTAAAAAAAATAAATTAGTTTCTGTCAGGAAACCCGTTTAATTCCCCGTCATAGGTGTGTGGGGGTCGGGGAGCCATCCCCCAGTAACACCGCACAATAAACATGTATTCATTATATATATACACAATTCAGAATATTAACATGTAGAACTAATATTACGGCGCTATTTAATGTTTAACTTAAATACATTGCTTGATTAAATCATAATGCAAGTGGTAAGTTAACAACTCAGATTTATTTTCCAAATTCTATATATCATGCTTATGTTAATACCATCCTCTTGACGAAACGAAATTCAAGAAGAGAATTAGCATGTCAGTCATCGGATATTGTATATCATGCTTATGCCAGTACCCTCCTCATGACGAAACGAAATTCAAGAAGAAAATATAGCATGTCAAACATTAATCATTTTTAAACCATAAAATATACATATTTTGAACAATCTTTAGTCATTAATCACAAACAATTATTTACACCAATATATCTGCTACGAAGCCTGACAGTGCTATAACTGTTTTATAGATAGATAGATATTTTATTCAAACATAAGGCATTACGCCCAACAGTTCACATGCAAATAGTACATACATATAAACATGTATATGAAATACACACAATATTTTCCAGTTAATGACAATTTGTATAATTTCATAGGTGAGTTTCAAGATCATCTGTATATGTTACTAGTTAAAAAGTATTTGACAACTATTAAGTATATAAGTGTTTAATATATATTTTTAAATTAATATTCCTAAGTACTGATCAGAACACAGTTATATCTGTGGACAAAAATGGAGAAAAGTGATATTTATTTATAAAACATGTCGTCTCTTCTTTTAAAACTTTTACAAATGAAAACGGACAGTTTTTTTAATAAACTCTTGTTTTCTGTTGTCATAAGTTCAATAAATTTTGGTATGTTTGGCCGTTTCCAAAAATATTTGTTAACATATTCTTTTCTTATATCTTGATATAGTGAACACTCCAATACAAAGTGAAATTCGTCTTCTAGTATATTACATAGCTGGCATTTTCTTTCGGATCTTGGTGTTTTATTTGGTCTATGCCATCGACCAGTTTCTATTTCTAACCTGTGACTAGAGACTCTTAGTTTTGTAAAAAAAGCTCTAAATTTCTTTATATTTAGTACATCTAGATAATACTTAAACCTGAAATCTGATATTATTCTGTATGTACTAGCTCTAGTGGAATCCGATAATTTAGCATTCCAATTTTGTATAAACATATCTTTAATTCGTTGTTTAAATATATTAATGAAATACATTATGTTTTCTACTCCTTGAGAATACCAAACTTCATTAAATCCTGTTCGTTCCAATAACCCTTTAACTTGAGATGCCCAGTTTAATTTATCTGGGTTTACGATCAGATCATCTAACATAACATTATACATATTTTTTATATATTTGCGATCACTCGTACGTGTAATTTTTAACCAGAACCGGATAATATAGGCCATACGTTGAATTTTTAAAGGGACTCTCCCGAGTTCTCCATATATGAAATTGTTTTGAGTTTGTGTTTTAACACATAAAAGTTGTTTACAAAATTGAAGGTGTACTTTCTCTAACTTTTCCGCATTTGAGAATCCCCATATCTCTGCGCCATAATTTAATATTGGCAAAATGAGTTTGTCAAAAATGTCTAAAGTGTGACTGACCGATAAGTCAGTAAATTGATTTATATACGACTTCATTTTGAAGATTGCCTTTAATGCCTGGCCACTTAATGATTCGAACGTTTGATCAAAAGAACCGCCTGTGGTAAAGACAATTCCCAAATAGGTAAACTTATTTACAATTTCAATTACAGTATTATTATATGTGAACAATAGGTTCCTTTTTATCTGACCGCCTTTTTTAAAAAGCATGACTTTCGTTTTATTTTCATTTACGACCAATTTCCATTTCTGGCAATAACTGTACAGTATATCTAACCCATCTTGTAGCCCCTTCTCAGTATCCGAAAATATCACTATGTCATCAGCGTATAATAGTAACAGCAACTTTAACATTCCAGTATCGATACCTTTAAAACCATTTAGTGTAAAATATTCTTCTAAATCATTTACATACATAGAAAATATAAAAGATGACAAACAATCGCCCTGCGGCGCTCCAAGAAAACAGCTAAAACTGTCACTAAGCTGGTTTTGATACTTTACTCTTGATTTTATGTTCGTATACAATGATTTAATAATATTAAGGATTTTACCTCTCACTCCATATTGCATAAGTTTATAGAATATGTTTTGTCTAACCAACAAATCAAAAGCTTTAGTGAAATCTATGAAAGTTACATATAACTTTTTTTTTTCATTCAATATATGATTTATCAATTTTATATAATCAATTGCTGTCGTGTTTTCGCGCTTCATGTTTTGCCATATAAAACGGTCTTTTATTGACTGCAGTAGGAAGTCAGAGCCAGGAGATTTATTCTTAAACTTGTGAATGTTCCTAAATTTCCATATTTGCCATTTGGCTTCATAAATTATGGTATTGACAATATTATATTTGAATGGAATTTGATAAAAACCAAGAACCACGTCTTTGAAGTTTATGATTTCTAAATCAAGATCCAGTAATTCAAATATATCTTGGAAAATAGAATCAATAAAATTCCATACTTGTTTAATTATGTCACAGTTAAAAAATAAGTGGATGAGCGTTTCTCTTTCCCTTTTGCATATATTACATAATCCATTAGATACATTCATAATGTTAAGTTTATGCTCTGTAAATATTGTGTTGTGTACAAATCTCATTGAAATTGTTTAGCTTTCCTGTATGCATTGTGTTTGATTTAGTGCTAATTTTTGCTGCCAGTTTCCGTTTTTAATTTTGAATCTGTTCTTGAATTTAATACCTTTTTTATCTGTTTATTTTTTAGTTGGCCTGGTAATATTATTTTATTTTTATAATTTAAGACATGTGTCTTTTCCATGTTCAATGGTGACTGCTTTCCTGGGGAGAATTCTCCTGATATCATATCGCTTAGATATTTACTTGGTATTGCTTCCTAATTTGAGCCCATTCCGATATCCAGTTATTCCGGAATTTGAGTTTACGGAAAAGATCTTGTTCTTGAATATAATAGTTTTTTTGTTCATCCCAAATATCTTTAAGAGAGTGTATATCACTCTTTAAAAAGGATTTAAAGAATTGTGGTTTGTTATTAAAGGTGACTTCATGATTTCCAAACAGTTGGAGACTGCAAACTTGATCTAATGTATTTCTAAGGTGTTTCGAATTTCCTAATGATATCCACTCCGACATTGCATTCCGATAAAACTCTGTTAATTGTAATTGATTTGTTAATCCTTCGATAGAAGAGCAGTTGCACAGGAAATTGTTTTGCGAGTATTCGCGATCTAATTGTAGGAGATAATGTTTCCCTATTGCATTCCAGTTATTTAAGTCAGAATTTATAATGCTATATATAGTTTTGATTTGCATGCTTAATATAACATTTTCGATGTCTATCATGTCGAGCCCTCCTTGGCGTTTATTTTTGTATATTGTAGTTTTAGCGACAAATGTTTTTTTCCAATTCCAAACAAAATCCAAAAACGTTTTTTGTAAAATATTTGCAAATGTTTTTGGGATTCCCCTCGTTTCTATCTCGAAATTTATCGTTGACAGCGCAAATGTTTTAAGGATGAGTATTTTCCCTTGAAGAGTAAGATCTCCAAACCTGTATACAGTTTTTATTTTGTTAATTTTATCTAGCCAGCTAGCATCGTTATCAATAGTGTAACCATGGCATACTCCTAGTGTTTTAACATATGTTTTTGTCCAACTTATCTCGTGGAATGTTGGATTTTTGTTTTTATGCCTTCCAATAAAAGGACCCGTTGTAAAATGTGTGTTTGTTTATTTTTGCGCCGGAAGCCTTTCATAGGTATTTTAGTGTTGAAAAAATTTAGGCAACGAGCTTTCATTGTTAATGAACAATAATTGCGTGTCATCTACATATTGATTCAATTTTGCTTCCATTTGCACACCGTCATGTGGCGGTAAAGTAATCCCTTTAATTGTTCGGTCATTTCGAATTGCGCATGCCATTGCTTCGGCCTGAAGAATGTACAATATCGGGGCGACCGGACACCCTTGTTTTATCGATCTTGTAATATCAAAATACTCGTAACAAAGCCGTTTGTTTGTATGGCGGTTTTTGAGAATTTCAGCAACATGTAGATCCGGTTAATAAATTTGTTTCCAAATCCAAATTTTCCCAAACATATTTGTATCCATTGCCATTCGACTCTGTCGAATGCTTTAATTTGGTCAAGAAAAATGAGTAGTCCTTCAATATCCTCAGAGTCAGTGTATTCTATCAAATCTTGAATAAAACGGTTCACTTGACTTAAATATCGTCCATTTACATAACCTTTTTGACCGAGATGGATTAAGTAAGGCAGAACTGGTTTAATCCATATTAAGTTGTTCATGTTACAGGAAAATCTTGTATACTCAACGGTCGTGTCCTGTTCTGATCAAAAGTCGAAACAATGAAGGCGAAGTTAAGCATACATGTTTGACTCTGCCTGTTTAAGATTGTTTACAACGGTCTATTATTGCATAACGCATTTACAATCTCCGCCTACTTTCAATGTAACAGGAAACGTCAATATACGGTAATAATTCGGCCATATTGACGTGTAGTAGTTATATTAGGTGTGTAATGTATACTCGTTCGTGCTTGGTGCAATTTTCTATTCATGTCAAAGAAAGTATGCCACGTGATGTAAACAATGTAGATTTCATTGTGAAAATTCCGACGATGTAATGATAATAATACAAAAATGGTGAAAATTAAATGTTACAACCTATTTTATTGTTCTAATTTACAAGTGCGTATGCAATAAAAAGGTTATTAGATTCATATTGGGATATATGCACTCGTAAAGTCGCGCAATATTAATACGCGAAATAATATAATATATCCCAATACAAATCTAATAACCTGTAAGTATACGGCTTAGTTTACAACCTGAAACCTACTGTAGGCTTGGGTCCGGGGGCAAGCTCCCTCTGAACTTTTTCTAGATGTTCTAAAATGGCATTTCACGCAGTTCGGAGTCCTAAACATCTTGTTTTACTCTCAAAAGTTGGTACAATTTTAATACTGTAAAATAAAATATGTCAAGTTCTCATGAACAGACTCAATAAAACCGAGTCTGCTACTTTTATCTGTTGTTTGTTTTGTTGCTTCGAAAGAATCCCCTTTTCAGTATATTGAGATAGATTTTTAAAAAAGAAATCAGCAAAATTATCTATAGGCAGAATAAGTGCCAGCCGAGATTATAGCAATGGTCACTGGTAAAGGCCACTGAAGAGTTTTAACCCACTGTACAAAAAAAACTCGATCATGCTCTGCATGCGGACATTTTCGAAAAAGACATCCCACTTAAGGGATTACCTTACAACATCCACAATTACTGTAAACCAGAAGGAGTCTCTACTCTAATTAATTTAAGTAGATACGATCATTATATCTGCCATCCATTGGCGGGTCTCTGTAAACTGTGAAAAGGAAACAAAACACAACGGCATAAAACAAACCACTATTAGAAACAAAACAAAACAAAACGAAATGGATCGAAACAAAACACAAGCCATATCTCATAAAATGAATTAGATTGTACGTCGCACCACATAAACAAGGTTAAATGGCGCCAAACAAGAATAAACATGCCAGGCTCATCCTCCGTAAATAAGGAGAATTGGCCAAGAACCTCCTAACCTGCAGAACTGCAGAGTTGCTTCAAATTCTATAATAGACACATCATTTACGATTTCCCATGTTTACATACGCAGGGCCGTGTTGAAAACCCTTAATGAGCATGACAGCAAACGACCAGAACAAAATGGATTGGGTAGAGGGCGGGTCCTACCCCTTAGCGTCTAGAGGTATTTGCAGTGGTCAGACAAGGTACATCCGGCGACCACACGGGCCGCATATTTAAAAATGTATTATTGTAAAACGTGTTTAGTATGAAAGATACTATGTCACGTCGGAGATATAGTTGCTGTGACAAAAAAATCACACTTCCTCACTTACAAGTGAGTGAGAGGCGAACTTTCTACAACGCAATGTCGTTAACCATTTGGCCACGGAGACGCTTATTTACGGAAACAAGATAATAAATATTAACTAAATCTCAATATATTATGTGTAGCAAATACTTCAACAACGAAAGGCATCAGCATAATAAAACAAATCTAAAACAACACCAATACATGTATTCAAATACCTAATCACAAATACCGTATACCACCGTTTAAATGCCCAAAAGGGCCACACATTTTACAAAAGAGGTTATGTTTATATGAGGCTATTTTAGCCAGAAAACAAAATTTGTAATTAGGTATAAACAAAACATTCTAGAAATCATGCTCTACGTTAAAAAAAACAAAAAAAAACAACATTTATACAATATACCCAGTGGGATTTGAACCAGCAGAGGTGAAAGGCGAGAAGGTTTACGATGCGATGTCGTTAACCCCTCAGCCACGAAACACAGAACATAGTCAACCAACAACATGCATACAAAACAAACAACAATTACAACAATAGATGGAAGCCAAGTATGCGACAACAGACACATAAACGGATAAACAATATGGGTTCCGCCTTAGAACGGTCATATTTCCATTGGAAGTTTTTATAAAGTCGGTCGTAAATAAAACGTGCAAGTGTGTGAACAAAGATATTTACATGAGACTGGCAGATGAGCCTATTAACACATTTATAGACACTGCTAATCTCGTATCATAAAAACACATTTGATACATATGTCTATTGATCCCGATAACCCTCCATAAAAACGCTAAAAGGGGATATATAGAAATAGATTATCTTTTTTAAATTAGGAAATACAGGTGTGTGTTGTTAATTTTCCATGATTATCAGGAAACTCCTTCCATGGCTTAGGTTGATACAATGATCACGCTATGTGGTCTTATGTTGACATTTCGTTGTAACTGGTAATTTGAGGAAAGACTGAGAACGCGAGACCCGACCATATTCCTATATAAATCGCGTATTAAAATAATTTATACGTTGGCACCTGATGACCAACAAACGCAAACGATGTGGAGATATCTAACGCTGCAAATGTCCACATCGATGTGTACTGTTTCATGGATTCCGTGAAATGCATTTCATGAGTCGCGTACAACTTGTTAGATTTTACAGGTGTAAAGAGTGGGCACTGTGCTCTACCTTCAGTATGTCTCTTCAATTCCTGTCTGGTCTGTAACTTTTCAACCATATAATATAATTTTATTAATACTAATTTAAAGAAATGCCTAATTAAAAGAAATTATTTCAACATAGCCAAGTCAAAAGTGGAAGTTTTGTCGGTAAGTGGACTAATGGAATGTCTTGTGTTCAAGCCTTCCACGTTTTACTGGCTTTCACAATGATATATCTTGGTTTATGTATTTACTTTTCAAGAATCGTTATTGATATCAATGTGGATATTATGGCGGGATTGTTTGGACTAAACAATTTCTGTCAACTTTATATGTATCAAACCGAGCTAGAGATCCATAAAACATGTTTGCAAAGCCACAAAATGTCCCAAGACGATATTTTTGCCACCATACGATGTAAGAAATGTGGAATATCTTCAGATAACTCTAAAATTCCCGTCATAAAGTGAGTCACTCACGTTTTATGGTGTACATCATTTGTGTGTCATTGTTGTTAAAGAAACTGGAGGCGATCTAGAAGAGAAACTGGTGTCAATCCAATAGCAACAAATTAACACCTTTAAAGTTTGCTTCAGTTTCATTTGATCTGCGCATATGCATTCAATTAAGCTAGTTGTTATTAACGAAAATGTTCGGTCTGGAAAGCTCAACGATTCGACTGCGGTCCATTACTTATTATCATATTTATTTATTTAAATGGGGACTATATTGCTAACAGTTCTACACATAATTCAAATAACGTGTACTTCTGTCATAAAAAAGGGATGTTATAAGAACCTTAAATCAATTGCTATTAATGATTTATACAACAAAACTAGTCGAGTCGTCTAGATTGCCAGACCAAACGATTTTATTAACAATAATTAAATCTTACGGATAATTGGATCCTTATTGAGTGCATATGCACATTGCATATGAATCTGAAGCAAATTATGATGGATGTATTAGTATTTGGATGGACACATGTAATGATGGATGTGATAGTATTTGGATGGACACATGTAATGCTTCCAGATCTGCTCCAGTCATTACATCGTATTCTCAATTGAATACTTGAATACGGAAAGGAAAAGGAAACGCATAATCAAAACATTGCCTATACTACACTATTATATACACCTAATTCCACGTAATATTCCAGATATATTTCAACGTGTTTTGTACAAAAAGGGGCTACAGCTAATTACAGAAAGGACAACTCTGTCATGTAGTAGACATGAATCAAAGTATAGTTTGTTACACGAATTTCATAAATGTTGAAATTTCGCTTGAAAATGTCAAACCATTTCAGTATTATGATTAATGTTAAGAGATTGCAACGTTTAAAAAATGAGTATGATAATGGACCTTTGGAAACGGCCGAGCACGACACATACGAAATATTGTAGTCTCGGTTTGATTGAGACTGTTCATGAGCGGTAGTGAAATATGCTAGCTACCGCTCACGCCCTCTAGCCCCGGGTTGAGCAGAACTCAATATTAATAAAATCAATAGTACACAATTGTAACCATCCCGAAGATGGCATGCATACGGCGGTGGACATGGAGTTATATGCTTTCCTATGTCGTCCGGCGTATGGTCCCAGTATCTAATAAAATTAAATGCCCCGAAGAGCGAAATAAACATAATGGAATTTAGTTGGGAGCAGCGGTTATGAAGCCTGCGTATCCCAAGTTATAGCCAAAAGACTAAATTTGCTCATCTGCTTGATCCAAATGCGCAGTCTGTCGATAATGAAACTATAAAGGGGCAACCATTGATGTGTTCGGTGCTGTTTAAACCTTCTTTCCGAAAAGACAGGCCTAAGGTACCACTCGATTAGCAGTAGCATATTAAACATACACTATATAGCGGAAATACCCATTATGCGTTTCTTTTTCCTTTCAGTATATAAAACATTATTTGAACTATCATACAAGTGTAACATTACTTCTGTGCACATCACATGATTTTAAGATTGCTATATTATTGGGGAAAACACTCACCAATTGCTAGTTTCCACAGCTTAAACATTCCGTATACTCTATGTGGTAGAAGATCTGAAACAAATAATTTCTCTTAAAATGCACAATTCATTAAACATGTGACTTTTAAAAACGGAGAAAAAATAAGCAACGTCGATGACAAGAGAGCTTTGTTCAATGTTGGCATCGTTGTTAATTATACCCATTTAGACGGGGATATTCCCTAAACAACATTTTATGGTGTATTTGTTTCTCAATGTATTCGTTATTCTAGAGTTTATAGTGGAGTTGACGACTTTAAAAAAGAGTATGATAAGTACATTTTGTATAACTCAAAAGATTCTCCATTAGAGCTCCATTAGGGCTACTGTTAGCATAAACTTCAAAAACATTTTGCAGACGCAGACTTGTATTATCTGAGTATTTGTTTTTAAATGAGATAAAATAAGAACTCTTGCGACAATGACTATCACAACCTGACTTCTATGGGGCGTGATTTACAAACTTCGTTAGATCTTTGCTCAGGATCCCTTTCGTACAATCTTGATTAAACTTGTTAAACATGTGTCAAAAAAGTTATGACCCTACCATTTAAAACGCACTGCATGCTTAGTGGTTGACCATTTTACAGTTCGTAACTATTATTTCCTCTCTTATTGTCAGATTGTGGACCCTATGATAGCATTTACCCGAGTTTGTCTTCAACCTTGTCATGTCGTTCAATTGTTGCTGTGGTTTCTGCCAAGTTATTGAGTACTTGTTTTGTGGTTTTATTTTATTTTGTATGTATATATAGGGACGACAACAGGGTAATTCCATGTGTAATGTATTATTCTCAGTACCGAACTGATACAAACATAGGGTTTTCTCAATATCAAGTCGCCCAAGATAATATTGAAAAAAACTTTTAAAATACATTTGGAAACATTCCACTTCCATTTATTTATTGAGTTATTAAAATGAATTCTCTTATTGTGACATATTCTTGAGCATAACTCTGTAAATGATGGTTTATTAATACTAATAACCGACCTTCGTCCATGTCTTCATACTACACATATTCATACAGAGTTTGATAAAAGGCAATTACCATTTACTAAAGGTATTGCGTAATGAAGATCAGATTCACTTATTTTAACCAAGTGCAAAAACTACCAAGTGCAAAAACTGGGTAACGCGTCCATCCATTTTGCTCATTTTTAAACCCTTCCAGGATCTTATTCAAACCTTCATCCCAACTTTGGTTAAGGTCCACTGTTATGTAGTTAAGTTATTGCGAGCGCAATCTCAAATTAACGTGGTTTTATATAATCAAAAGCCATATAGTCTACCATGCTCGCACTCATTTGTCGCACACATTTATATCTGTACGAAAATTGTTAAAAATCAGACCAAAGCTGACTGATGTTAATTATTCAATGGCCATATCTCTGTAATTAATCAAATAAATGAGTGTGTAAACAAGCTGAAAGTCAAATAAGTGTCTTGATAATGGCACGCTCTCTGTAAACTATAGTCAATTGTTTTCATTATCATATCTTTAAATGAACTTTGAAACAAGCTTTGGATTTTGCGTAAACAAACAAAAACAAACTTATATATTTTGATACAACCAAGTGTCACAACTCTGGAACGTTCAAGTTATTAAGTATCCATCCGCTTATTTTACTTTTATCCAGGACAATAACTCCTTATTATATGCGGTGATTGTGTTCAATGTTAACCTCGCCTAGGATTGTATTAAAACGAATCTTGAAATACATTGGTTGAAATTTACTTTGGTGCATGATTGCATTTACATGCTGAAATGCGATTATATATTTAAAGCATATATCCCGCCAGCAACAGCCAAATTATACAACACATGTACACCGTTTCTAAACCTATAACTTACATATTTTGAGAATCCAAACCCTATATACTCTATAAACGACTTTAACCAGTCAGGCAAAACTGGAACGTCGAATTAAGAGTTGCCAGCTCATTAATCATTTTACGCATATTTAATCACGGGTATTTTTAGAATCCGTTAATAAGCTTATACTTTTAATCAGCACATATACATTATTATATGACCTGAACACATGGATAGAGCTTTGATAAACGGTTTTGTAGTGTAATTTTGCTGTTATTTGGCGGGTTCGTTTCTTTAATAATAAAGTGCATACACTCTACAGCATGTGCGGATTTTGCTTATTTGCCGAACCCGTTAAAGACAAAACATACCCGCAAAAGAAACGCAACTCAAAAAGTTCCGCTTTATATTGTATGTACAATATGCAGCTGTTAATCGAACGGTACATGGCTACGTAAGACCTTTCCTTACGGAAAAACATACTAAAACAACGCTTAATTCAGCAAATAGTATTCCTTCAAAGTTATATTATTGACAGAGTACGCGTTTAGCTCAAGCATGTAGCAAACATAGGATGCACAATTTTGCAAAATCTTTACGTTAAATACAGTACTGAACTGGCTCAGGTTTTCAAAGAGGAATTTCAACATTTATGAATTTCTTGTTACAAGGTCTAGTGTGATTAAAACGTCTACAAAATCACAGTTGTGTCCTTTCTCTAATTAACTGCAGCTTCTTTTTTACAAAACATCTTGGGATTTCTTTGGAATATTATGTGGAATTAAGTGTGCAGTATATACAATATATAGCGGAAATTCCCGAGTTGCGTTTCTTTATGCACGGTAATGCTACCGTAACAGCGCTTACCTCATGTATAATAACTACTTCGGTTTACTTACATTAAGAATGTTCTCGATCACTAAGATTAATCCGATGATGGCAATTCCAATAAATTGTTCGCACGTACCTGTATGTCACTCACTAGCTTCAACAGCCATTGTATGTAGTCATGCATGTATACAGCTGCAATAACTGCAATAACTGTTTGATGACGTATACGATGTCATGACAATCACATATACTCCAAATATTTTGTCCAAACAAGATTCGGTGCGAGAAGAAGTTAGCGGCCAGTTGTTGTTGTTTTTTATTTCCCTACATCGTTTGCAACTCTAGACACTATATTGATTTCACGGTAAAAGAAAAGTTAGTCAGCCACGTTTGTTCACAAGTGTTCGCTTGACGTTACAAGTTTTTACCGATTTCTATATCTGCAAATTCAGAACTGGTAATACTCTGCATGAGCGTTCATATTGTGAATACCGTTACTAAGTATAATGAATAGTATGTAAATGAGTGCGAGATTCATCTATAGATATTTAATTCCATTTACACATTTGTCAAAAGCTGTCAAGAATATCAAGTAGTGTGGTGAATGTCTTATTATATTTTCGAACTTATTCTACAAGTTAATGGAAATTTGTGCACATGAATAAACAAATACAGAATTCGTTGGAAATTGGTATGTGTGGAACGTGACTAACGCACTTAATACTGTTTGAACATAAAAATGAGAAACCGGATTCAGAAATAATCGTTTCCTCTCAGTGCTTTATCTGATGAAATGTGACGAAATTGTCGTTATAACTATGCAAACTGTGTTCCGCTATTTGTAATTTGACAATTAAAATACGCGATGCGACAGCTAAATCAGATAATGCCGTTATATTAATTGGTTTTTTTAGAGAGCCAGAAAAAGGGTTTAGTATGCATATCTGGTTTGTTATCGGGCTGAATGTATTCTGTAGTCTGTTTTCTGTATTATTATCCACCTTATCATACTCGTATTATGCTTTTGTGTCTCTTCTCTGTTTGGTGAATTAATGGTATAGCATTTGAATGACAAAATACCCGTCCATATTGTCTTCGATATTTGTTTTAACGATATTTGTTTTAATGGTATTTATTAAATTATTTTTAACAGAAGCGGTGCAATAGTTGACGACTGATCCATGCTCTAATGTAGCCATTGGAGTGTGTGTTGTTTTGTTTTTTGACATATCATTAACTTGAGGTTTGACGGTGTTAACTTAACCAAAGGCGTATCACATGTCACCTCTATTGAACATACGCCTTCGCATATACATACTAGTATTGCTATTGCTACACTGGTTCCATTACAGGATATATCAGCTAGACAAACAAGATCATAACAATGGTAAGTGTTTTAACTGATTTTTAGAGTGATATCTTGCATTTGTGTATAGTGTGATGTAGTTTGTAAGCAAATGTGCATTCTCTGTAAAAGTAAAATATCTAGTTATTTATTCTTTACCATTTTACAAAGCATGTTGTTGACCACGTAATATATTCAACAGAAGCTTCCCAAGCGTTCGATGATGTTGATGAGAAAAGGTCTGGAGTGATTCCCAACACACTGGAGTCATTGATAATGGCCGTTCGACTTGCCGGACTAAATCCAACAGAAAGAGAGACAGCCAAACATCAGCAAGAGTCAGGTAGCTCTAATCAACCGTTCTTAAACGTGTAGATTAAACAGCATATATAGTATACCAAACCTGTTTCGTCTTATTTTTGAACCCAGATGAAGGATATTTATGGTTTCTTTTATATGGTTTAAGTATAAATATATTGAGTATAGAAAGACAAAATGCAATCAGTTGTAAAACAAAATTAGTTGTTGAGTGTTATGATGTTTGTAAAATCAGCCACCGTAAGAAAAGGGGATAACATAATGGTATAGAGACAACGCTAAAACTGTACATTATGAAATCTTGGTGCTTAGCAAACTGAATAGAATAATTATAATCAATTAAATGCAACAAATAATGAACATAGGACACACGTCTTTTGCAACTGGCTGTGAAAATAAGTTGATAACTTTCGGGATATGTTGATAATATTTTTGTCTCGTCATCGAGGAAGGTGACGAGACATAGGCATCACTTTGCGGTATTTATGCAAATGTATGGCCCTTTTTCGACTTAAAAAATAATTTACGTTAAAAGATTTCATATCCTAAGACATACTCAGATATATTCAAACTTTGCATACGTCTTCTGTACAATAATTATTAAGGACACTCGGACACACAAGTTGCATAACTCTGTATTGCATTTTAGCAGAAGTATGGCCTTTCTTCGAACTAAACATGTAATTTCTTGACAGCAATATAGGCGAGATATTTATTGTCGACTTTCTTGTTATATAAGGGTATCAAACATGACATACTCTTCGACTACATGTCCAAATCGTATGATCTATACTATAGGCATGGTGGGAAGGTACGCCTAGAAGTCAGTACAGTATTGGTTATACATTATGATTAACACTTGTTGAATGAGCCACAGAATATAATTTTATTTATATATGATACCCAAATATTTGCTATTTACATTAACTACATAATTTACACGTAGAATTGAATTGAATTGGGGTTTTAACATGCCAGGCTCATCCTCAATGTACATCAAGATAAAATATGGAGAACGGGCATAGAACCTTCTCACCCTGAACAGTAGAGTTGCTGCAAATTCTATTGTGGACACTCAATTTACGCTGGAGCCACGTTATAGTTTTTCTGCCACTGCTCTAGTTAACTGAGCGAGATGGCACCTGAAACAATGCAGAGGTCATAATGAAGACCTTTAATGAGCATGAACAAAAAATGATAAAATGAACATGAATTTGGGAATTTACACGTAGATACAGTTTGTATTTTAGATGCAGAGTATGGCGACACAGTAAGCAAGGAGCAGTTCCTGGAGATATTATCAAAGTTTGAATGGAAGCCACGCGATGAACTTCAAAACATTCTCAAAGCCGATTTTCAAATATTTGATGCCGATGAAACCGGCGTACTGGACCCAGATAATCTAATACATATCCTGACAAAAGAAGGTAGAGAAGTGATACCAACAGACCAAGTGACATGTGTTATTAATAAACTAGAGAAAGACGATAATGGAAAAATAACTATTGAAGGTAACCTATAAACTTAACAATACTTTTCAGTACAAACAACTTTTATATATGCATCTAGAGTATTGCAGTAATGTTTCAATGCGGAATAACAGTCCTTTGCTATTATCAAGCCAATTAAGTATGGCTTTAATGTAGAATACCGCTTAAGCCGGTGCTAAGGGGCGTATGAGATGTTTCATTTTATTATACATCGCATGAAAATATTTAAAAAACGAGTCCTATATTTTCCTTTCTAACAGGAAATGTAGCATTTCATAAATAAAGTCGGTCAAAACACGCATTGTAAAGAAACTATATAGATAAAAAAAAATTATATAATTAAAAGTAAAGTACGAAACACAGAAAATATAACGGGACAGCCCTACCGTTGAATGAAGAGTTACCAACTCATAATTCAGTTTACTATAGTGTATGACTTGAACACCTGGATAGAGTTTTGATACACCGTTTTGTAGTGTAATTTTGCCGTTATTTGGTTGATTAATTTCTTTAAATGTAGTGTATTATAACAATGCTGACATGTTTTCTTTGTACAAGCTACTGCCATGACAGTCTATATTCAGTACGATGTGTTTCTTATATTACAGAGTTGATTGACAAGATGCTGTTTTCTGCACCTTTATGATAATCAGTGAAACATCTTAACGACAAAAATTACGTCTTCAACTAATTTGACTGATCTGTAGAGCGAACAAGATAATACAGAAATATACATATCAACATTATTGTCATTATGACATTTTATCTTTTCTATTACGATCGTCATTTGGTAGTCCTATTGTCAACCCTTTTGTGTTTGTGATGTCTTACTTGGCCTTTTATTCATCTTTAAGTTTGTTCTTTGTTTCTGTGTGTTTTTATGGTTGACTCTCGTCCTCCTGTTCGATTTTTATATCTATATTTGCATTTATGATAAAGTGCATAAACCTAGTTTGATTTTGGTCTCTTTCTTTATTCCATGCTTTCCTTTTTGTTTTCAGCATATTTCATTTTTACTTTTTAAGAACCTTATTTGCTTTGTTCAGCCATCTAGAAATATAAATGTTGCACATAGTATATCAAATGTATAAGCATCGACTATTTGGCAAGATATATTTTATCAAAAAACTGAAGGTCCTAAGATGGACACTCAAGTCTGATCGCTCCATTTTTTGAAAATGACCACAACACGCTTGGTCGAAAAGAAGTGTTTTGTTGTTTTTATACAAAAATGAGATATAGGGTCCTATAGAAACCACAGCGTCCGAACGCAATGGCATCGTCGGTCCGCACTGTACTGCAAACAAGGACTTGATAATACAATGAAAGAGACAAAAAACAACAGAAAGGGTGGTGAAGACAGGGTTACCGACTTGGAACGGTCAGTAGGCAATAAGGCCTACTGGTTAGCTTGAATCGATTTTATATGCGCACAATCCTCGCTATTATCCTGTAAAACTTACTCAAAGAAGCACACATGAAATGAATTGTCGAAGAAGCACACGTTGCATGTATTTGTCAAAGACGCTCCAGAGTTTTAATGTCGTTTATTTCCTTTTATAATGAATATCTCAAAGCCAGTCCACTATGATGTCCTCTCTGGTCGTTATAATTACAACTGGATGAATTGTGTATACTTATCCTATCAATAGTTTTGACAGATCTGAAAATTTGAAAAGAATAAGAATAATGGTTACATGATAATTAATAGCACATGCAATATTTCTATAAGTTTCAAGTTTAACTGTTCATAATCAGCTGCTTTGCATACACATGATTAATAGTAATATATAGCAACTTAATACGTGTGTTTATCTTTCAAACTCATGGAATAGTTATAAAGGAAAGTTGAGTGATTGAGCTCAAGTCTAAGACTAGTTTGAAGAATGGTTGGTGAATACCAGGCCAGGCCTTGAATTCACTAACGATTCTTGAGAATGTTCTAAGACTTAAGCCTAAGTAAGCACATTTCAATCACACACATTTCTACGTTAAAGTATAAGGGATAAACGTTTTTCGCAAGATGCTAAGTATAAAAACTACTAAATAACAATTTCATACGATTGTTTATCTTTGAAGTTCATGGGAATATATGTGAACAATATTTGAGTACTTGAGCTCAAGTCTAAGAGTAGTTTGAAAAATGGTTGGTGAATGGCAGGCCCGGACTTCAAAAAGGAGAAAAAATCTTACATGTTTGCCTTTTTCTCTAAAACTTCGGAACAGTATATATATATATATATATATATATATATATATATAGCATTATCTAAACATAGCATTAAATAGAACCGGGATGCTTGTAATGTTCATCCGTTGAACACAGCGACCATCTTCTAGTTTAACTGGTATAAATATTTTATTTTAAACAAATTCTACAATACACAATATCTGTACATGCGGAAAAAGAGATGACACATTATAGATATATTATTATCTGGCTAATGACGTATATTACTTTATGTATAATAGTCCTACCCGATACATTCAGTTTATCATCAATACTTGTATCCATACTTTTCATAACCATGTCAGCCTGTGCGCTATTATCTTTCATAATTTTAAAGATCTATTGTTCTTTTTGCTTTAATTCTCCGTCTCTATTTGTTGTATTTGTTCATTGAATTGAAAATGTTATTTTGATTCCTGTACATCTGTATGATTCACAATTGTATTCGTTCAGTATTACATGTTATTGCGCACCGCACATTTGCACATATTAATTTCTGTAAAAAGGAACTAAGGGAATAAATAAATAAAAGTTTAAGAAATGAATTGATTTCATATTTTACTGATCATACATTCAAGAACAGTTCTGACGAATTTCAATTAATTCAGAGAGATAGGTGGTATATCTTAAGTTTCAATTTTCTCTTCACCTGCAACGTGTATATGCATTGCAGTGTACAGCAACAAAGTAGATATTTTCTCTCGATTCTGCTTTTATAATTAGAATTCGGTCTTTAAAAAAACACGACATTCTTGAGCTGTTGGAATTGTTATAATTCGAAGGTTTACAATCCCATCGTCAAAATCATCATGCAAGAATAGAGTTTCTCAAAGCTGGTGATTACATGTGGAATTACGCGTTGAAATGATTACTTTGATGTATTATTTCAAAGGAGGTGATCTTCATCTAAATATATTTAAAGAGACTAACCCTCCAGTTAACGGCTAAATTACACTACAACCCGTTATCTTTACCAACACTCTATCCAGGTGTTCTACAACTCATATAATAATGTATATATGCCAATTAAAAGTATAGGTTTATCACTGGTTCAAAATGCCCGTGACAGAATGTGCGTAAAATGAATTATGAGTTGGTAATTCTTAATTCAACGCTACAGTTTCGGGGTTTAGCCTGGCTGGTTAAAGACGTTTATATTATGTCTATCGAGTTTGGATTCTCAAAATATGTAAGCCTGTGAGTAACTCGCAGGCTTACATATTTTGAGAATCCAAACTCGGTTTACAACGGACGCAAATGCTATTATAGTCGTGCTTAGCGGGTTAATGGTTAAACGCAGAGGTTCTTGTGGAGATGTAACTCATTACAAGTTCGATTCATGTAGTCCGCGCTCACTGTTACGAAAACACAGAATCATTAAAACTGTGACCTAATGTTATACTAAATACACCAAGTTAGAATCTGTTACGTACTCAGCTGGATTTCAACGAAACTTGGCAGGGCTGATCAGTACCAAGCCTAGTTGCATTAATCATCGCCGTGTTCCTGTTGAATGCTTTTTGAAAGAGCTTTATCCTTTATCTTTAATAGCCAGTACAGTCAAACATGTCGTTGGTGTGATTTGTAGCTGGTTTCAAACCCAAATCAATTTTGCATTTTTGTTTGTTTTGCTTCTAGTATAACTTCTAGTATAGCACCATTGGAATACTGCTACAGACTCTGACCGATTTTAAGATGTAGGTCCGAGCAATTGAGTACCGCAAGGGCAAAGTTGCTAGGGGGATATGGGGACATGCTCCCCGAGATTGTTTTAAAAGTAGACGTAAAATGGTGGATTTTGGCGAGTTGGGGGTTTGAGGACGCTTTATTTATTTTGACAGATTTCAAGATCTTATTAGCAAAACGTTATTACAAAAAGCCAACAATTCGGAATATGTTACAACAAAACCCTCTAATCCCCTTCCTTATTTATGTTTAAGGCATTTTTAGCATTTTTAAAAGGTTCATTTGCGGGGAAAAGTTGTAGGCCCGGGCCTGCAGTGCATATTATACAACCAGTTGATTCCTTAGAATCAATGGTTAGAACTATTTATCGGAGGGAGACGCTTATAGTTTAATGCAAAAGGCCATCAAAAGGCAGCCGAGGCTTTCCATATATGATGACGTCTCCCTAAATCCTCAAAGGACACTGACGTTTGATGTTTGTCTTGAAGATTGTCTTGTCTTACCCATAGTGGTTTGTTCTCTTGTTGCTCTGGATTTTGCCAGGTCACTGAGTACTTGCATTATGGATTTATATTGTTTTATATTCATGCATACTTGATCATCTATGTGTTAAACGTATATTGCCTACCTTGTTTATTAGAGCTAGCCCTTTGATTGTATACTTTAGTAAACTTTGTATCCCTCTTATATTATAATTTTTATCTTGTATCATTTTTCTTTTATTTTTGTGACAATAACTTAAATATGATGACGTTGGTCAGCATATATATGGAAGGAGTAGATTTAGAAGCGAAATAGAGATGTCAGTTGTCACAGTTAACGGCACCGCAAGTAAGAGCTGACCGTCTCAAATCAGACAAACATTTCCATAGTCCGCCATTATTCATTTAATTTAATTTATTTTGGGCCTTACGGCGCACCAACGTACAAAAGTTGATATGGCGCCAACAGGCACACTCTCCATTTGCATCTAGATAAAAATATGCAAAATGGGTTTAGAATCTTCTCACTTGCAGAACTGCAGGATCGCTGCAAATTCTTTTGTAAACACTCCATTTTTCGCTGGAGCCACCATCATTGTGGGTTGTTGTTTTTTCACCACTCAAGTAGCACCTGAAACAATACAGGGATCACGCTGAAGATCTTTAATGAACGTGACAAAAATGACAAATTGAACATTAATTCGGGGGGATTCTACCTCTCTGCCTGGATAAGCAATGGTCCTATTCTTGCCCAAGAACCACACGGGGACATTACTTCTTTAAGTATAAGTACGTCATCTATCCGTTTTCTTCAGCGATGTTGTAGACGAAGAAAGCGGAACACTTGTACCTTGTACCTTAACAGAAACAATACTAAGTTATATGGAAATAAAATTATTTATGAACGTTTACACAATGAAATCTATTACTAATTATCATCTCATATATGGCATAATGGCAACATAGTTGCTGAATCTGCAATTATATAAATTACAACCTTCAACACCATCAGTAACTTCTTTATTTATGACACTAATGATATAGATACGGAATATTATAGGACATGTTTCTTATACCTAAAACATAATATGCCATTCACACTAACCATTCACTAACTCCATAAACCTTATACTGTTTTATAACATGCATACACTAATTGTAAGTGCATCACCGTTAACTTGAATCGCTTTACTGCTATATTTAACATTCACACTCACCATTATAAACTTACTGGTAAATCCATTTACTCTCAACAGTCACATGCATCACGTTAAAAAATTAAACCAGTATGTATCATAATCTTCCACCAGATTTTTAATTGACGATGTTTTGAAAATGACTGATCACGATCAGTGTTGGATTAACTGAGATCTTTTATACACATATTATATTAGTGACTAACAAGTTCTTCGAGTTATTATGTGGGTTTTTTTGGTGTTTAACGTCATTTTCAGCACATTTTAGGCTATGTATGAAGGTAAATATTTTGTAGTTGAGGCAGACCAGCAATTTATTGCTGGATAAAACCAGTACTGTATACCTCCCGCTATCCGTAAGAAATGACACGTTCTCACTTACAAGTTGAGCTCTCAGTGAGAACAAACAGCGGTGAGAGGCGAGAAAGTTTACAACAAAGCGTCGTAAACCCCTCGACCACGGATGCGATCGAGTTATTACAAGAGGAAGAAGAAGAAGAAATTTTATTGACTTAAATTACACGTTATCTTCTTTATTTTCATCTACTGAATATCTCAACATCACGGAATTTTGTAACTAATGTTATGATTGGTTGCACTGATTACCATAAATGCGTGCACATGACAAGTTAAAACAAAACTAGTTACATGTTAAATGGACACGCAGCAATATTGAGATGTTTTTCTCATTTTCATCCATGAAAACAAAACGAACGTCTACAAAAATGGTTTCATTTGTCCTTCATAACCATATTTTCAATAGGCTGACATTTTAAGTTTTGAATGTGTTGTAGTTTTTTCTAAAACTATCACCGACCCGCTAATTTTGAGAAATTAATGAAAAACACCATTTGAACTTGTATTATAATGATTTCTCCTAAAGTAAATTACCTCGGTCATTACTATGATATAATATGCCATATTATCAGAGTGGCGAAACCACGTGACTTTTTGATCGGTTTCACTGAACACAATTGTTAACAAAACGCTCGATTCAGGTAGGTGTTCTCTTCATAACGTTTTTAATATTTATCGAAAAACTAAAGTGCACATACCTCCCCAAACTGAGCTTTTTCCTCCGCAAAACGTAATTCAATGTATCTAGTACTTTCTGAGATTAGCTCTCCCAAAGTCTTGGCCGTGAATATTTTGGGAAGGCTTATCTCAGAAAGTACAGAATGGACCAAATTGCCTTTTGCGGCGGAGGAAAGAGGATATGTGCGCTTTTTTTGAACAAAATGCGTTAAATATTAAGAAAGTTATGAAGAAATACCCGACCTGAACCGACCGCTTTGGTTACATTTTTTGCCGTAGAACCGATCAAAAAGTCACGTGGTTTCGCCACCCTGATAATGTGTATAATATAAAATAATAATTTTATATTTAGAGTTATTGCGAATTCATTTTGAAATTAATTAAAGTGCTTATGCAAAGTTATAAGAACCTGTTTCTGGTTTAAATTTCACTGTAATAGCATGCAAATATGCTGTTCAAATATGTTTGAATGGTAATAAAGCAATGTGTCCGACAAATAGCATGCATATGCCATAATAGCAAATTGTCAGAATGGCTATACTCCCGCACATGGACATGTTCCGGACTGTCAAGATGCACACATGAATCGAATTCACACCGGAAGTTCGAGATGACTCATCACAAGCCGATGGATGAAAACGTTCTTTGTAAATAAGTGTCAAGAAGTCGCCGTATTCCTTTGTACACGTAGAGCTGACGTTAAAATGTATACACTCCCTCAAGTGGGTAAAGACTCTAAAATGTAGATAAGAAACTATTAACATGCATGAAATAATAACGATTGTGGTTTGGATTGCTCTAACAATGTAATCATTTCAGTATGAATTTTCTACTGCTTCAGCATCTAGAATGAATGAATGAATGGGGTTTTACGGCACGTCGACGCATAAATAGGTCATATTGTGCGCAAAAAGTGATAAAAGTTGAAGAAATGAAATATTAATTAAAAGATAATGTAAATATATAAAGATAAAACTATGTAAAAATAAGGGATGATATGCGGGTAGTAATGTAAACTATATATGTAAATAACAAACGCCCGAAAACGGGTATATATATAAGAACATATTATAATGATTTTATATAGTCTGATTTCTGTCAGGAAATCTAAAACAAGACTAAAATCTATAGTATCAAATAACTCTGTCATAGTATTAACAGTATAGTATCTTTGACGCATAGGATCAAAATCTACACATTCCAACAAGATGTGTTTAACCGTTAACGGTGCAAAGCAGGGTATACATTCTGGTAATTGCTCATCTTGTAATAAATATGATTGAGTATAACGTGTATGCCCTATCCTGCACCGGGCTAGGACAACTTTTTGTCGACGAATGGGTCTACTAGAAGAACGCCATTCTCCGAGTAAGGTTTAATTGAATGGAGTTTATTGTTAACTGACAAATCCCAAGCGGCTCGTCAAGACTTACGAATATATGTGTTAATACAACTTTTAAAATCAGTATAAGGTAATTTGGCATTAGATATATGTAAACCTAATGCTATATGATGCGAGGCTATACCGAGCATAATATCAAGTTTATCCAATGAGTTTAAAGCATTCAGTATTAAAAAAGGCACGAATGTGAGATTCTATTGTTATCACATTTCTCCAATAAAGCCTCATAAGGAACAAGTATAGTCTAGCTGCCTGTATATAATGTTGCGTATGATGACATCTTATGGTCGTATGTTAATTCGGTCTTCTCCGTACGACACTGAACAACGAAAACTACCTCGTCGATTTCCGTAATCCGGAATTTTAAACGGTTACGGAAATCGACGAGGCAATTTGGATGCACACCGATCTGAACGGAAAAGACCGAACGATGATTCGACTTTAATGTGCATATTATATATCATGTCTTAATTACACTCCAACACTGCAAGTTATGTGATAAAATCAACTATAACGAAAACAATATGTAACATTACTTGCACTTTTCAGCCCTGGATATGTTCGCTGTTTGGTGAGAAACTGTCAGGTGGATCAAATCAGACTTGTATTGCATCAGGCATAGCAACATAATTGATGCTTTTTGCTTACTGCATTTCAAATCCGCCAGCAGAGTAACTGAAACAATAGAATATGTCATCATTATTGCTATGATGGTCGTTATTTGACAGTAATACTAGAGATATGGCATTGAAGTAAAAGGCACATCAATAATTTATGACGGGCTATATAATGGCAGTATAAATTAACAGAAAATGCATTTGTTTTTCAAAATAAATGTTAACTAACATGATCAACCAAGCAAATGTGATACAAAAATATAGCTCCGTATACGATCTTACTTGTCACTTATGGTAGATATAAAAATCGAACAGGAAAAGTAGCGTCCAAGGACGACAGTAACCACAAACACACACAGAAACAAAGAACAACTTTAAAGATGAATAAAAAGCAAGATAATACATCACAAACACAAAAGGGTTAACAATAGGGCTACCGCCTTGGAACGGTCAGTGGCGAAAAATTGCGCTGGGGGTTTATACCAGGTTCTAGGGTGCACCAAAGCTCAATATTACCTTATCGTCGTACAATTGCATCAAATGGATAAAAACACTATATCACTGACTTTGTTTTTGTTGAAAATATTATTAAGTCGATCGAAATATGCATTATTTTTATGAACTCTTTATTGTTATTCTCACTGTGTTACTATGTGGTTCCGGGGGACTCGTTTGGTTCCGGGGCAAATAATAGGGCCACTGCAGATCCCGTTGGAGGGGTAGGCAGAGGGATACAGCCCCCCCCCCCCCCCACCCACATACTGACAAATTCATGTTCATTTTATCATTTTTTGTTCATGCTCATTAAAGGTCTTCATCATGACCCCTGCATTGTCTCCAGCGTAAATGGAGTGTCTGAAATAGAATTTGCAGCAACTCTGCAGTTCTGCAGGCGAGAATGTTCTAGGCCCATTCTCCATATTTTATCTCGATGTACATGGACGATGAGCCTGACATGTTCATTCCTGTTAGGCGCCATATAACCTTTCATTGTTGGTGCGCCTTAAAAGCCCAATTCAATTCAATTGTGTTGCTATGAACTTTTGTTTAATATAATGCATTGTTAAGAGTCCCTCGTGGAAAATTAGTAGTTGCACTAACTGGGATGTCATATTAGAATAAAGTCTATCATCCAATTCAATTCAATTCAGTAGTAGGGCCTAGTAACTGGATGTGTTCCTGGTTCGAGTGGAATTAACCGTATACAGAAGAGGAAATACCTGGACTTTCTACTTGCCAGCATGGCATAAACACAAAAATAAGGTCGTGACGAATATGTTTTGAAATAACCAAGTATTTTATATGACGCAGTATCAAAGAAGAACAGCCTTTTTGTCTGTTAAAATTGTTTGCATTCACAGCAATCAGATGACGCATTTAGTGTGCGACCCATCGTTTATTCATGCATACAGTTGCATACCCTCATCTAAGCCTTGTAAGAGATGTGGATCTTACATAAAAAGTGTTTGACCTCGACCCATGACCTTGACCTTCTACATGCAACCTTGACATTAGTGAGAGACACATCGTCAGTTAAGAAATGCATACACACATGAAGTTTCACCTTACTGCCTCCATCAAATTATAAACAAAACTCGAACATTGCATGATGTTTAACGCGTAGTATTGAACACGTGAATCTAAATTTGGTGCCCGATACACCGTCTATCGATGAAACATTCACAAACTAAGAGTTACCTCATTAACAAAATAAAGGTATGAAATGAGAAATTTGGAAATCGCCGAACACGATGAATATTTTAGTCTTCGTTTCATTGAGACTGTTCATGAATGATATATAGTGAACAATGCTTGCTACCATTCACGCCTTCTATAGTCCCAGGTTGAGCAAAACTCAATAGTTAAAATGTCAACAGTACGAAAATTTGAGCCATTCCGAAGATGGTATGCATATGACAGTGAACATGGAACATTCAATGAGGTATTTTCATACCAGTCCATGGCCAGCGGCGTATGTTTCCAGTTGCTAACAAAATGCTTTGCCTTAAACGAGAAAACAATGGGCGAAATAAACAAAATGGAATTTAGTTGGGAGCAGAGATTATGAAAGCTGTGTATCACAAGTAACAGTCAAAATACTGAATTAAAAAGCAGACGATATATAAAAAGCAGGCAATATATCATAAGGGTGATTAAACAGAACCTTTGAAGGCTGAAGTAGTGGAACCACCCATTCGAAATTAAAGTAAGAACAAA
This sequence comes from Cyrtodaria siliqua, assembly GCA_037043455.1. Taxonomy (NCBI): domain Eukaryota; kingdom Metazoa; phylum Mollusca; class Bivalvia; order Adapedonta; family Hiatellidae; genus Cyrtodaria; species Cyrtodaria siliqua. Next base: position 385,415 of record JAWPHD010000598.1, read on the forward strand.
GATCGGAATGAAGAATAAAGCGGTTAAGAAAGTTAAGACCGGATGCAAAAGTGCATGCCCTGTACTCAGTTGTTGTCTCATCATTTCAAGTAGTTTAGGAGATATCGACCGAACAAGAACATTTCATATTTTAGTATTTGTCAGACCGTCTAACAATGATACATGTAACATGTAACACAATGTAACATAATAATTTCTTTCCAAAATCTCAATCAGTCCTGGAGTTATGACCAGGTGACAACTTGCATCACATTGACAAGTGGCATTGACCGTGAAATTAAAACACAGAAAACCCACATTGTTGTTTTCATACTTATGCTGTTTGTTTCTGAATCTCATTAAAATCAGACCCTTTGTCACGCTACAATACTCTACACTACTAAGGATCTGACAACGCCGCATTGGAGGTCACGTCAGATTGACCTTACGATTAGCCAATCAGAGTTCAAAATCTTTCGGTATATACTTCTTCAATGCGCATGTCGCGTTTCAGTCAAACGCTATGGAGCAGTTAAATATGTCTACACTCGATATTGAAAGAGACAATGTAACTTTTGGCTTATAAAACACACACAAATGCGTTGACAAACATAACACATCAACCATTATTGAATATTTGCTGAATAAAACCAAGATTGTTTGTCGGTACAAAAAAAAAGAATTACGGTACCGCTTCTTAGGGTTGAACTCGTAACCCACAGTAAAATTACACTCGTGGATAATTATGATATTGTCTACCTCAATACCGACTGCGGCTACTAGGCCAAATACACGTACTATATATAAACCCTAAAGTTGCAATTTAATGATCTCGGTAGAATAATGTTCTGAATGTTTTCAAAACAATTTACTATGATTTTCTTCGTATTCTTGCTATAAAATATTCCATTCATTACATTTCTTTGAATGTATCGTGCAATCCACAGCATTAACACACGGCGATTTTATCTTGTTCACTCGAACATCATCTGAATTGCATATAAAACGCGCGATTTCATTGGTTAAATTTAGCTGATCGTCTCATGAATATTGATTAGATGAAAGGTCGATCTGACGTGACCTCCAAGGCGCAGTTGTCAGAGACAGCGGAGAGTATCGACGCATAATTAGGATTTGATTTTAATGAGACTGTTGGTTTCTACACTTACGCTTATATTTTATTCCCTTACGCTGGGAGTTTCAAACTCTTGTTGTTGTTTTTTATATTTACGCTGCTGGTATTTACACTTAGGCTGTTGCGTTTTACGCTAACAATGTTGGTTTTAACGCCGTTGGTTTTTACACTTACGCTGTTGGTTTTTACACATTGTGGTGAATGTTCTTCTGTAGGAATCGTAGTCGTACATCATATCATGGCATGTACCCAGAGCCTCATGTAAACACTCCAGGATAACTTGAACGTTTCTGAAAGATATAGACCGACAGTTTTTCTTTTGGTATCGCTTATCGTTATGAACTAGCGGATTCTGACTTTCCTAATCATTCGTTTTAAAAGAAAATAGTCAAAAGCATTAGAAATAAACATGAATATTGAAACCAACAACTTGAATGCGTATTACAGACAACAACATTAATTAAAAGGTAAATAGTCTGACTGACGTCCGTTAAAATGTAATACACAAATTCATCTTGAATCCGACGTGCCGTCATGTTGATACTAATCATAAAAGTAGTTTACTTACCGACATACATATTGTATACTAGTATCCGAATCCTCGGTTAGATCGGGCAGCCCATACACCAATACATCGGTCAAGTTGTGCATTTGCATACACGCTGCTTCTTTCAAATGCACCTTGTCACAGTCGTCTTCTGTATAAACCACAGTTGAGACACATTGCTGACACGTTGCAATAACTGCAAAACAAAGCATTACTTACACAGCAGAATCAATGACACACAAACACACACGCACACACGACTCACGCATGCAATCACACACACATAAACATATACCATAAGGGAAATGATGTTTAGGAAACACGGAAACCGTGCCATACACTACACTATGTTTCTTAAATGTCCTGGGAAAGATTCAGAGATTCCGATACATGTACTATTGTTCGGGGCGCTTGTTTCAGCCAAAGGTTTTTCAGAATAGAATTAACATGAGCAATTTTAATTATACGTACATTAATTATATATTATTAGAACTAGATTTTTAAGTGGTAAATTAAAACATACCTTAGTTTTGAAAATCGGTTAAGATTTAATGTTTTACAGCCAAAATATCTTTTTGGTGGGGCTTTGTAAATTCTTTGTTGCTACAGGGACAGAAGAAAATTTAAAAATCTCAAATAACTTCAGTTAACCTTAATATAGTGCTAGAAAACATTCGACACATTTTTCGGAAAGAAAATCTAAAAGAAATATATGTTTTAAATGTTTGATGCAGCAGAGTTTGTAATTGAAAATGCCCTATCAAAACAACTTTCGCCCGTGATATTCTTATTTATCAACGGATTTTGAAAAGTAAGGTATTTTTAATTATCACTAAAAAGGTATGTTTCGCTAATATTCTTCTTAGTTATCTTCTACTTGAATTTTGTCTTAAAATTCAAAGCACCCTTTTGCTGAAACAAGCACCCCGAACAATAGGCTAAGGAATTGCATAGCTTGCCCTTGGAAACACCGACGAAACCCAGTGTCGCCGTTCTGATTCGAACCGTGTTTTTTTGCTGTTTTCATCAACTGAAAAACTTCTAAATGGAAATGTGATATGCTACAGTACAAATTAGACACCATACTTTTTAAAACGTATAGCATTTCTGCATTGTTGACATGCATATGAATGTTATAATAGACCGTATATTATAGAAGTATATGTATTATGTATTGTTTTTCATACGCCCGTAGGGACGTATTATGTCGTGGCATTGTCCGTCCGTCTGTCCGCGTGTCCGTTAGCATTTACCTAACACTGTGGCTAATAACTTAAAGTATAAGGTCTACAAGAATGAAACTTTGTAAACCTCTTCAGCATGAATACGAGGGTGCTTCAAAAAGTTCTATCACTAGGCATATATCCTTTGAACTGGATATTACACTGAGATAAAGTAGTGTATTTATAGTACTACGGGGTTCGCTCTCTTAAATTCTACAACAAAAATGAAAAATGTCCGGTTATTTATACCCCTGAATTACCTCCCCCTACCACACCTTTTGGATACTGGCATCTCTGAAAATGTCCTTGTTACAAAGCGTTGTAAAAATTATTTGAATAATTCTATGATTTTAAATTTTCTTGTACGCCATCTGTTTTTATTCGTCCATAATCCATGAAAATGATTGTCGAGAATTCGGAAAGGTCTTGCTGCAAACTAGATATGAGTGAATGCATATCCCTTAATTTTAGGAGAAATAACACTGATTTTCTTCATTTTGTTTACGGAAATGTTATAATATCTTTTAAATGTCGTAATTATTCTCATAGTATTAATATGTTTTCATATTTTTTTACAAATCCTAGTCCTTCAGTGTTTAAATTTCATATTCAACACATTATTGTAGAATTTTAAACAATGTTTAGTGAAAATAGTGATCATCCAAAAACGCTGTTTCAGAAGACTGCCCTTCCATTTAATGTCCATTTATCATTAAATTAATTTTACACGTTAGCTTAAAATGTTAATTTCTAAGACAATGCCTTTTCATTTACCATGCTTAAATTTTGAATCTTGTAATGCACAGATATAACTGGTAATGTATGAGAAATATCAAAGGTCTTCGACAAGTACTTAAAGAGAAACAGGCATTTAAAAATGTAACAATTAACATACCTGAAAAAACTCAGGACGAAAATGCCTCAGTATGTATAAGTGATGTGTATTAAATGTTCCATAACCTTCGTCACACAAAAGATACGGCATTCATTTTACCATCAATGGAATGATATTGAAACTCTCTTTCATTTGGTACCAAACATCAACACTCATAATGAGCACATAATTGTTAAAACGCGTTAGTGACAGAACTTATTGAATGACCCTCGTACATCTGATAAAGCTCCATAACTCTTTGATTCATTTTGTTTTAATTATTTCCCTTGTTTCAGCCAAAGGTTTTTTGGACTTTTAAGATAAAATTAATCTATCACCTAAATAAGTCATATATCAGTGAAACAGACATTTTTAGTGGTAAATAAAAATACCTTACTTTTCAAAATCGGTTGAGAAATAAAAAATTCATGCGCTAAAGTTGTTTTTGATGGGGGATTTTCAATGCAAAATCTGCTGCATGAAAAATTTGAAAAATATTTTTTAACGTTTGAAAGGTCTAGGGCATACAGTTCGTAAGAAAGTTACCTCAACGCAAAAACTGAATTTAAACATTATAAAGTTATCTGCCTTTTGCTTGAAGGGTGAAGGTCACCTCCGCATTTCCTATTTCACGTGTTTACGTATATTTCATGTTTCCCAGTGCTCGAAATTGTACTGATATAAAATACTCAAGAAAACTGTATATCATAGAATTTAAGACATTTCGGTAATTTATTCTCCAATTTGTATAACTTCAATTCACTAAATCAGTGTCAATGACGACACGCGCTTTGAGATGCATTCGCAAAGGAATTTCATTATGCGAGGTGAAAACTAGCTGAAATAAGGTATTTAACATTTATTTTAAACAAATATAATATATAATTTAAATGCCATGACTTTTTCAATACAGTATTTCCATCCCTCGTGAAAATACGTTCGCGCTCGTTTGTTTATGCACATTTTCACTCGGCTTAGAAATCCCGTATTGAAAAAATCCAATTGAAATAATCTTAGTATAAGATTATAAAAGTATACATTTTACTATGAATTAATGTATTTTCATAATCTAGTGTAGAGACAAACTGATTTGATTAAACCGTTCAATACATTTATAGAAACCAAGGGAAATCATAACTATCAATGGGGACTCTTCTACGGTATTTTTAATATGAAATGAAGCATCCATAATAAATACATTTAATTTATTCTAATGGGCGACAGTTCAATACTAGGTTATGTTATATCTGTAATACATACTCGTCTTCCTTTCTCGTACATAGGTTGTCTTTGATGCTATAATATTTGGACATATCCATGCTAATTTAACAAATACACTTTCATTTATTCTAATGGGCGACAATTCAATACTAGGTTATGTTATGTCTAAATGTCTTTATAAATTTATAGAATTACCAATTGAACCTAGAATAGATTTATTTGACAAATTAATTACTCCTATTCTGAATTATGGGTCAGAAGTATGGGGCTTCAATCAGGCGAATGACATTGAAAGGGTTCATTTACAATTTTGTAAACGACTTTTGGGGGTGAAAAAGACAACACAAAACGATTTTGTATACGGAGAATTAGGTAGAAAACCTCAGGTTATTATGCAACATGACACTATCATAAAGTATTGGTTAAAAATATTAAATAGAAATGAAAACAAATATGTTAAGAAAATATATGATCTGATGTTATATGATATAAATGTGATAACAAAGAATTGGACTTCCTCAGTAAGAAAAATGTTATATTGAATGGAGTTTAACGATATATGGTTAACGCAAGGAGAGGGTAACGTAAAACTATTTTTATGACATAATTAAACAAAGATTAAATGACAACTTTGAACTAATTCAAGTAGAGCTGTACTTTATAATAATATATGTAGTTTTAGATTTCAGCCATACCTCATAGTATGTAACATATCAAAATTTAGAATTTCTTTGACTAAATTAAGAGTCTCATCTCACATTACAAATAGAAGCAGGACGATAGAATAAACCAAACAGAACACCGATAAATGAGAGAAAATGTGTAGTGTTTGTAATATTTTAGAAGATGAGTTTCATGTTATGTTAGAATGCCCGTTATATTCCGATCTGAGAAAACAAGTAATCATTAAATACTATTGGAATAGACCGAATATGCATAAAATGATTTTGTTAATTAATTCAACATGTACAAAAGAAATAAGAAACGTCGCCATTTTCATAAATAAAGCCTTTAATAAAAGGAACGAAACTATGTTTGCCAATCATTGAAACTATATGTTGTATGTATAATGTATTAAAACGTGTTGCAGCGTTGATAATAATATGTATGTTTACCTGCATATATATATATATACCTGGTTGCTAAGCATCTACTTAAACTTACTTACTTGTTCATACAAATAAAAGCTATGAACTATATGCAATCACGTATGGCATGTAAGAATATACATGTATAATTATCAACAGTTTTTATGTCATGCGGACATGCAAATATATAATTGTCATTAGTTAAAAAAAAAAACTCCTAACAATGAAGAAGTTCATTATACATGTATATTATAGTTGTTTAATTTGGAAGACTGCTTTTCACTGCCAGCCATATATATAAGTATATTTAAGAAATAGAACATCGTTTACTGTGAATTATCGTTTAATATATCACGGTTTGGAGTTCAATTGTAAACAATAATTTCACGAGCCCGAAGGCTCACAAACCGTGATATATTATAGATAATTCACCGTAAACGATGTTCTATTTTATTCTAATACCCCTAAAATGTGAAAATAACGCAAACATCTGAAATCTTTCGCATTGCTTTGCTTTCTCTCCTAACGTTGCATACGTTACAATGCGCAATGCGCAATGCTTATTCTCCTAACGTTGCAAAAATTACAGTGATATATCGTTCCATATAACGAGATATTTTAAACTAGGCTATATAGTGCGGGTGTATTAGAATTGTATGTATATTTTCATGGGCGGTTAGCCTATTAGAAATTTGAGAAAGAAAAACACTATCTATAATACCTACTCGTCTACCCTTCTCGTACAAGAGGTGTTCAACTGATAACGTTTGTTTGTTTGTTTGTTTGTTTGTTTGTTTGTTTGTTTGTTTGTATGGTGTTTTACGTCATTTTCGACACATGTAAGGTTATATATGACGGTCGATTTTTTGTGGTAGAGGCAGACCACCCACTTTTCCTGGGTAGAACCAGTACATCCTCCAGCCATCCGTAAGAATACGTAACACTTTCATTTTGTTTAATTGGTTCAAATATCTTGACATCCTCGTCGAATATGTTGATTTTGATGTCAAGCCTAATGATTCCCTTGATATAAAACATTTTGACATGCTTCCTAGTTGTGATGCATCCGTATTAGAAAATAATGCTTTGAAGCAAATCTCTTCAATTATAAAACATAACTGCAATACAAATTTTAAAAAAATGCTTGTTAATAGTCGTTTAAGGTTGTAGTAGTCTATGTCCATGTCTGAACGTAAAAAAGTGGAATATGCATATTTTGCTATTTATCGGTTTTAACGATTTCAGCGAAAATTAACATGAAATTCTACTTGGAAAATGATTAAATTAATGATCATTTCTAGTTCGAAACTTTATTAAAAACGTTTAATTTACTCTAATGGGCCACAATTCAATACTAGGTTATGTTATATCTGTATTACATACTCATCTACCCTTCTCGTAAATAAGTTCTCTTTGATACTATAAGATATGGACATATAGAGCCATGCTATACTATGATGCTGCCGTCGCGATAATTAAGTCGCGTTAATAAGTTCAACTATTCGACTTTAAAGTAGAATACCGCTTGTTCAGCCTTATATTACCTCTCAGGAGAAGTGGATGGTCTGCCTCCACCACAAAAATCGACCGTCATATCTAACCTTACATGTGTTGAAAATGACATAAAACACCATACAAACAAACAAAGCAAACAAAGAGAAACATCTCATGAACGAGCCGTGGTTTGCGGAAATAGTTGATGAAAACAGTTAGCGCAAAAACAAAATCGGCCAGATTTGTCTCTAACTATAATACTCTGGCATTTTTTTCAGGACAAGTTTAAATATGATTGTTTTCAACAAGTAACATGTTAAAAATAGTGTGTGTGTGTGTGTGTGTGTGTGTGTGTGTGTGTGTGTGTGTGAGTGTGTGTGTGTGTGTATGTATGTGTGTGTGTGTGGGTGGATGGATGGGTGGGTGCGCGCGCGCGTGCGTGCGTGTCTATGTTGTTGTTTTTGTTGATGTTTTTGTCTTTTGTTGTTTTAGTTTCCAACACCGACAATGCCACTTGTGCAAACGACGTCCTGAATTCATTTGCAAATTGACTCCGTGTTTTATGTAAATAGATACATTAAACTCAAGCTCTGACGACGTGTTTTTGCTTTGTGAAACACAGAAGTCTCGTATCATGACATTTATCCAAGTTGTTTATGAAAGGTCAATAATACATTTTCACTCAATTGTATCTAGCGTTGTCCTGAAGAAGTTCAATTACTTTAGCCAGAGAACTGTACAAATGTACTCGATGGCATGCGCTGAGAGAGTTTTATCGCAAATATTTATGTATTGAGATGTTAAACATCGATCAGTCTGTATGCTATTAACCCTTAACGCGCTACATATATATAATGGACTTTTCTTTCTTTGAATTAAGACCGTTCCATTCATGTGACAACATTACGTGGTCCAGCCTTAATTCCATTAAGCGATGGGAAAGCTTATATTAGCAGGATAATATAACAAATATTTCGACAATAAAACACATTTTAACATATTTACTGAACGAATGCGATACAGAAGCGCCTATTAAATGTTTTAAATTTACAATATGCAAACCTTTTAAGCCGAAATTAAGGTTTTATTTCATACCCCCAGCCAACTCCGTTTCGCTTCTTGGATAAGAGGTTGGATGGGGTATGAAAAGTAATATTCGGACCACGTAATGAAGGGGCGTTTTGAGGGAAATGACTGATCAGCAGCCGGACATTGTAAACCCTGATCGACCTGCCAGTTACTCGCTTACTCGTAGGCTGACCTGGGTTTACAAAGGACGTAAAGGATATTATAGTCGTGCTTAGCGTGTTACGGGTTAATACTGAATATGATGTTACCAATCGATCAGATGTTTCATACGTTTTATCATACTTTATATTCTACTAGAGGGACTTTATGTTCATAAGATTCTTGCTCGCTGAACTAATCGTTATATATATTCGTTTCATTGAAGGTCTTACCTAATAATAATGGTAATGGTAATGGGTGATATCTGAGAGCACGATGTACTGTCAAAACAATTCTTGGAAATGAAGAATAAACTAGCATGCTGACAGTTATAACTACGTCTCATTATTCAAGAAAACCACTTAGATAATAAATGCCTCTCTACTGCATGCAATCATTTTTCTCTCATGTTTTACATGGATGTGTACCTCTTAAGCTTTTATCAGCGGGCTAATTGAATGCTCTAAGGCTTGTGTAAAACATGTTTTCATATGGCTTATTCTATTTAGAAAAAAATGACTCGTGTGCTCTCATGTATTCTATGTACCAAATTATTTCATGTAAAACACAAAACAACTTTTGAGAAAACTGTACCAAACTTTTCATATATTTTAAAATGGCACTAAGTATTCCCTCTGATATTATGTTTCCTTCAATAGTGTTGAATTAATGTCATAAAGTACACGGCTGACATTTCTCATGCTTAAAATATGCATTTGGTTGAACATTTCACTTGACCATACCCAATCCAATTTTATTATTTATCTTTTTTTTTTATTTATTTTAGACCGATAGTATTTAATGTGGTATTGGAGACTACCCATTTTGGTAACGATTTATGTATACATATATGTATATATTCGGTTGATGTAAATACGATAGCAATATTATAATGACAAATGCTTCGTGTAACAAGTTTTGACACCATTATATTAAACATGTATTTGTATCCAATTTTCAAAAATGTGTTATATTTCTTTTCACTTCCCAATGGTATAGACTCGTTTCCAAATTCCAATTCCATTAAATGTATTAAAAGCATAACATTACATTAAATTAAAACTTAAATAAATATTCGTCATGTCCATTTAAAAAAAGTTGATACAATATTGGAACAGGAAATGAATCCTTCACAGACCGCAATATATGTGAGTTGTTGCGTCATATGAATTTATTTCAATTACATTAACAAATGCGAAGTACCAGCGAACCATTTAATAGACATGCTCTTAGAGTTTTGGCGACACTTTACGTTTTAGAGAAAAATCGGATGGATGCTTTTTATCGATCACCATCAGGACTATGTTAATTTAGGATTAATATTTATAGGTTATTAGATTTGTATTGGGATATTTGCACGAGTTCTTCCGCGTATTAATATTGCGCGACTTTAAAAGCGCAATATATCCAGAAACAAATATAATAACAATTCACTGCATACGCATTTTAATAAAAAAATAATAATTAGAACAAAACAATAGGTTTTAAACTTTAAGTTTCATCTAAAAAAAATATTTGAAACAAACATACTATCGTAACATCGTGGGATTTTTTAACAATGTAACAAAAAATACCATAATGTTGACATCACATAACATACTTCCTGTGACACGAACTCCAAATTGCGCCAATCCCTAACGAGCATGCTAATATAGCAGCTCCAGTACCATGATTTTACGACACATCAATATGAACACGTCAATATGGGCGAATATTGACGTTTCCTGTTACATTGAAAGTCAACGGACCTTGTAAATGCGTATGCAATAAACCAATATTATTGCATGCGCATTTACAAGCTCCGTTTACTTTCAATGTAACATGAAATGTCAATTTTCTCTCATACTGACGTGTAGTAAAGTCACATTGGGTGTGTAATGTATACTCGTTCGTGATTGGTGCAATTGTTTGTACATGTCAAAGAAAGTTTATCACGTGACGTAAACAATGTTGATTGCATTGGAAACATTCCCACGATGTAACGACAATGTGTTTGTTTCAAATAAATATTTTTGATAAATATTAAATGTTAAAACCTATCGTTTTATTCTAATTATTCATTTATATATTAAAATGCGTATGCAATAAAAAGGTTATTAGATTTGTATTGAGATGTATGCACTCGCTCTTCTGCATATACATATAGCGCTCCTAAAGTCGCGTAATATTGTTACGCGGAAGGACTCGTGCATACATCCCAATACAAATCTAATAACCTATAAATATTTCGTTCCAGTCGTACTCTGACTTTGAGCGACGAAGAAACTTTCCACTCTGTTAGAGATTGCTGACTTTGAGCGACGAAGAAACTTTCCACTCTGTTAGAGATTGATTCACGTTTGATAACATTTAGATAGTATTTGCTGTAAATTAATTAAGCCATGCCATTTACAAAATTACAAAATGATTCTGTTAATTATTAGCTATAATCCAATTCTAACTGGCTGTTGTTTTGGTATATAATTACTTGTATGCAAGGCTATTGTAGCAATATTGTTCCCAGAGCAACCTTTAATATGCCACAGTACGGCATCCACAAAGTAATAAAAGCAATCATCTAGGTAATCCATATTAAGTTGTTCATGTTACAGGAAAATCTTGTATACTCAACGGTCGTGTCCTGTTCTGTTCAAAAGTCGAAAAAATGAAGGCGAAATTAAGCATACATGTTTGACTCTGCCTGTTTAAGATGACGGTAAAATTTGTTTATAACGGTATATTATTGCATAACGCATTTACAATCTCCGCTTACTTTCAATGCAACAGGAAACGTCAATATTCGGTCATAATTCGGCCATATTGACGTGTAGTAGTTATATTAGTTGTGTAATGTATACTCGTTCGTGATTGGTGCAATTTTCTATTCATGTCAAAGAAAGTATGTCACGTGATGTAAACAATGTTGATTTCATTGTGAAAATTCCGACGATGTAATGGCAATAATAAAAAAAATGGTGAAAATTAAATGTTACAACCTATTTTATTGTTCTAATTTAAAAGTGCGTATGCAATAAAATGGTTATTAGATTTATATTGGGATATATGCACTCGTAAAGTCGCGCAATATTAATACGCGAGATAACTCGCGCATATATCCCAATACAAACCTAATAACCTGTAATTATAAAGCTTAGTTTACAACCTGAAACCTACAGTAGGCATGGGTCCGGGGGCAGGCTCCCACTGAACCTTTGTTAATTCTAGATGCTCAGAAATGGCATTTCACACATTTAAGAGTACTAAACATCTTCTTGTTGATACAGTTTTAATACTGTAAAATAACATATGTCAAATTCTCATGAACAGACTCAATAAAACCGAGTCTGCTACTTTTCTCTGTTGTTTGTTTTGTTGCTTCGAAAGAATCCCGTTTTCAATATATTGAGATAGATTTTTTAAAAAAAATCAGCAAAATTCTCAATTCTCCATTGGCAAAACAAGTGCCAGCAGAGATTATAGCCTTGGTCACTGGTGTGGACATTTTCAAAAAAAACATCCCGCTTAAGGGATTACCTTACAACATCCACAAGCCGTTCCAATTACTGTAAACCAGAAGGAGTCTCTACTCTAATTAATTTAAGTAGATACGGTCATTATATAAGGCATCCATTGGTGGGTCTCTGTAAACTGTGAAACGGAAACAAACAAAACGGCAAAAAACAAAATGCTAAACAAAACAAAACGCAATGTCGTTGACCATTCGGCTACGAAGACGCTTATTTACGGAAACAAGATAATAAATATTAACTAAATCTCATAATATTATGTGTAGCAAATACTTCAACAACGAAAAGCATCAGCATAATAAAACAAGCCTAAAACAACACCAATACATGTATTCAAAGACCTAATCACAAATACCGTATACCACCGTTTAAATGCCCCCGGGGGCATATATTTATAAAAGAGGTGATTTTTATATGAGGCCATTTGAACCAGAAAACAAAATTTGTAATTAGGTATAAACAAAATGTAAACATTCTAGAAATCATCCTCTACGTTAAAAAAAACAAAAACAAAAAACATTTATACAATATACCCAGTGGGATTCGAACCCGCAGAGGGAGGTGAAAGGCGATAAGGTTTACAATGCGATGTCGTTGACCCCCTGGCCACGAAACACAGAACATAGCCAACCAACAACATAGACAAAAAAAAAATAACAATTACAACAATAGATCGAAAACAAGTATGCGACAAAACACACATAAACGGATCATCACTATGGGTTCCGCCTTAGAACGGTCATATTTCCATTGGAAGTGCTTATAAAGACGGTCGTAAATAAAACTTGCAAGTGTGTGAACAAAGATGTTTACATGAGGCTTGCAGATGAGCCTATTAACACATTTTAGTCACTGCTAATCTCGTATCATAAAAACACATTCGATACATATGTGTATTGATCGATAACCCTCCATAAAAACGTTAAAAGGGGATATCTGGAAATACATATTAATTATCTTTTTAAAACTAGGGAATACAGGTGTGTGTTGTTAATTTTCCATGATTATCAGGAAACTCATTACATGGCGTAGGCTGATACAATAATCACGCTATGTGGTCTTATGTTGACATTTCGTTGTAACTGGTAATTTGAGGAAAGACTGTGACTTGTGTTGTGAGAACGCGAGACCCGACCCTATTCCTATGTAAATCGCGTATTAAAACTGTTTATACGTTGGCACCTGATGACCAACAAACGCTGCAAATGTCCACATCGATGTGTACTGTTTCATGGATTCCGTGAAATGCATTTTATGAGTCGCGTATAATGTGTTAGTTTTTACAGGTGTAAAGAGTGAGCACTGTGCTCTACCTTCAGTATGTCTCTTTAATTCGTGTCCGGACTGTAACTTGTCAACCATATAATATACTTTTATTAATACTAATTTAAAAAGAAAAGCCTAATTGAAAGAAATGCCTATTTCAACATGTCCAAGTCAAAAGTGGAAGTTTTGTCCGGAAGTGGACTAATGGAATGTCTTGTGTTCAAGCCTGCCATGTTTTATTGGCTTTTACAATGATATATCTTGGTTTATTAATTTATTTACTTTTCATTAATCGTTATTGCTATCAATGTGGATATTATGGCGGGATTGTTTGGACAAAACAAATTCTGTCAACTTTATATGTTTCAAACCGAGCTAGAGATCCATAAAACATGTTTACAAAGCCACAAAATATCCCAAGACGATATTTATTCCACCATACGATGTAAGAAATGTGGAATATCTTTAGATAACTCTAAAATTCCCGTCATAACGTGAGACGCTCACGTTTTATGCTGTACATCATTTGTGTGTTTCATTGTTGTTAAAGGAACTGGAGGCGATTTAAAAGAATTGAACTGAATTGAATGTTGTTTAACGGCTCATCAACACAGTATAGGTCATTTAGAGCCGCCCCAGATAGAGGGGACGGATACATAGCATTCCGGGAACCGTGCCCTACTCGTATTATCGAAATGATTGCTATGGTACTTTACGTGCTCGGAGGATAGACCGATACACGGGACCGCCCGGTTTACGTCCCCATCCGACGGACGAGGCTAATGGAAAGTGTCAATCTAGAAGAGAAATTGGTGTCAATCAAATAGCAACAAATAAACACCTTCAAAGTTTGCTTCAGTTTCATTTGATCTGTGCATATGCATTGAATTAAGCCGAATGTTACCTTCCAGTTAGTAGTCTTTAACGAAAATGTTCGGTCTGGAACGCTCGACGATTCGACTGCGTTTCACTACTTAATCATATTTATTTATTTAAATGGGGACTTACTATATTGCTAACAGTTCTACACATAATTCAAATAACGTGTACTTCTGTCAGCAAAAAGAACTTAAAGCACTTGCTATTAATGATTTATACAACAAAACTACTCGAGTCGTCTAGTTTGCCAGACCAATTATTAACAATAATTTAATTGTCCTGATAATGGGTCCTTGTTGAGTGCATATGCATATTGCATATGAATGTGAAACCAATTATGATGGATGTATTAGTACTTGAATGTACACATGTAATGCTTCCAGATCTACTCCAGTCATTACATTGTATTCTCAATTGAATACATCTATACTGAAAGGAAAAGGAAACGCATAATCAAAAAATTGCCTATACTACACTATTATATACACCTAATTCCACTGTAATATTTTCAACGTGTTTCGTACAAAAAGCGGCTACAACTAATTACAGAAAGGACAACTTTGTCATGTAGTAGACCGTTGAATCAAAGTATAGTTTGTTACACGAAGTTCATAAATGTTGAAATTTCGCTTGAAAATGTCAAGGCATTTCACTATTGTGATTGCAACGTTTAAAGCCTCAGTTTGCTCATCTGCTGTAGCCAAATGAGCATTCTGTCGATAATGAAAAAGGGGTAACCATTGGTGTATTCGGTGCTGTTTAAACCTTCTTTCCGAAAGGACAGGCCTAATGTTGCCCTGTACCATTCGATTAGTAGTAGCATATTAAACATACACTATATAGCGGAAATACCCATCATGCGTTTCTTTTTCCTTTCAGTATATATTTGAACTATACTTTAGTTCTCCATCATACAAGTGTAACATTACTTCTGTACACATCACTCGATTTTAAGATTGCTATAGTATAGGGGAAAACACTCACCAATTGCTATTTTCCACAGATAAAACATTCCGTATAGTCTATGTGTAGAAGATCTGAAACAAATAATTTATTTTAAAATGCACATTTCCTACAATTCATTAAACATGTTACTTTTAAAAACGGAGAAAAAATAAGCAACGTCGATGACAAGAGAGCTTAGTTCAATGTTGGCATCGTTGTTAATTATACCCATTTAGACGGGGATGTTCCCCGAGCAAATTCTTAAAGTGTAATTGTTTCTCAATATATTCGTTGTTCTAGAGTTTATAGTCGAGTTCAGGACTTTAACTTAGTACATTTTGTATAACTCTAAAGCTTCTCCATTAGGGCTCCATTAGGGCTACTGTTACCATAAACTTCGAAAACATTTTGCAGACGCAGACTTGTTTTGAATGACCCTATCATTTAAAATGCACTGCATGCTTAGTGGTTGACCAATTTACAGTTCGCAACTATTCTTTCCCTCTCTTATTGTGCGATGACCCGTCAGATTGTGGACCCTATGGTAGCATTTACCCGAGTTTGTCTTCAGCCTTTTCCTGTCGTTCTGTTGTTCTGTTGTTTCAGCCAAGTTAATGAGTACTTGTTTTGTGGTTATCTTTGCTTTTTGATTTATACTCAGTTGCAAAAGAAAGTGTACACTTTGAAAAGGTTACTTTACATGCCATCCTCTTTATCAAGCGACAGTCCCTTAAAGGGATTATTGCACTATTTTCAAACAAATTTATTTTAAAGGACTCTGAAAAACTTCAAAAAAGCTTTGAAAGATGACGTCATCGCGTTTTTTTGCCATATATGGTATATTGACAAAATGTCTTTTAAAGAAATAAAATCACAGCAAATGAAAATAATACTACTGTTTATACATTTTACAACTGTATATTTATTTTTAATCAACTTGCAGTGATTTTCTTTGCTTTAAAAGACATTTTGTCAACCTATTGAAAAACAAATGACAACATTATATTGGCAATGGAATGATAAAAACGTTGGTACCAAACATGGGATATCCATTTTGGAATTTGTCAATTTAATTCTAAAAAACTTCATACAATTAAATCTAAACAAAACTCAGTGTACACTTTCTTTTGCAACAGAGTATATGCAGGAACGACAACGTGTAATGTATTATTTTCGGTGCCGAACTGATACAAACATGGGGTTTTCTTATCAAGTCGTCCAAGATATTATTGAAGAAAACTTCTAAAATACATATGGAAACATTCCACTACCATTATTTATTGAGTTATTAAAATGAATTCTCTTATTGTGACATATTCTTCAGCATAACTCTGTAAATGATGGTTCATTTATACTAATTGCCGATCTCCATCCATGTCGTTATGCTACATATATTCTTATCACATAACGTCCCTTGTTAGCAGTGTCGAACACCCATTTAATATTATATTGTAGGACACACGTGTACTACAACCTGGAACGATTTTGACTGGTTGAGTTAAACCTGTAACACTACGCAAGTTTATTAACTGCAACTATTTTATTTATTACAAATTCACCCAGATCTGAGTCATAAACTTATTATTTGTAAAAAATAATGCACGTTATACAAAACATTGTTGTTGGTTTGTTAAAAAGTTGGCGTAAACTGCTATTTTGTAAAGAGGTAAAACACGAACTCTTTTATAAGCAACGTTATGTGTGAGACGCGACGTTACGACGTCATATATTTTATGACGTTTTTGGCGCTAAAGTGTGTCTGACGTCGTGGCGGTTCTATGTCCATCTGAATTATTTTTTACTAATTAAATTGCAATGTTATGTATTAAAAAGGATCTTAAACTCTTTTCCATTCATATAAGATTTATGAAACTAGTTCTGAATTATTTTTAATTTTAACTCGCCAAAAGGCTAGTTAAAATTAAAATAATTCATAATTCGTTTCATAAATCTTATATGAAATGGGAACTCGTTTAAGATCCTCTATATACAGAGTTTGATTAAAGGCAGTTACCATTTACTAAAGGTATTGCGTATGAGATTCACTTATTTTAACCATGTGCAAAAACGGGTTAACGTGGTTTTAGTTGTGTTTGTCTTGTCGTGCCCTCAGTGGTTTATTCGCTTGATACTCTGGCTTCTGCCAAGTCATTGAGTACCTTCTTTGTGGCTTTCTAGACATTCAATGCTTATTCACATCACCTGAGGCCATTTTTATCCTTGAGAAAACGTCGAAATATGGTGACACGGTTAGCCAGCATTTGAGGTTGTTGTTGTTGACGAGGCTCACACAGTGATTCAGTGGTATGCATCTTAACTTC
This sequence comes from Cyrtodaria siliqua, assembly GCA_037043455.1. Lineage (NCBI taxonomy): Eukaryota > Metazoa > Mollusca > Bivalvia > Adapedonta > Hiatellidae > Cyrtodaria > Cyrtodaria siliqua. Next base: position 403,120 of record JAWPHD010000598.1, read on the forward strand.
CTAGGATTATTCTTTGAGCTTAATATTGTATAATGTGTATTTCGAGTTTATTTAAAGACTTATAATATGCAGTCTTGTATCTACAATTTGCATAAAAATAAATAAATAGGTTACGGTTAAAAAACTTAATCAAGCAGGTTTGTATTTTGGCTCAATGTACTTCGACCGAGTTGTAACACTACAGCCTTGCCATTCTACTTAACCTAATAACAGTTTATAAATGTAACACAATTAGAGTTAAAATACACCCCTCTTATAACTAATCATGCGATGGGAGTTTCCTAATACTGTCCGTTAGTTGTTGGTTAATCATCTGAACAGCTGTTATTGTTTACCTGTTCTAAACTATGAATTCTGGGAATTAAGAGGTATTGCCATATTAGTGGAGACCATTCGCTGAAAGTTCTTGTGGGTAATTTATGCATACTCTGAGGTAATCACCGTGGCGTTAACCTGTAGCTACACAGGTCGATGTCCATATGTGAGGCATGACTAACTGCCGAAGAGCAGTATGGGTAATCTTAAAATATAATACTGAGCGCACAGAAAGTCTAGGAGAGTCGGGAGTAGAGAGTCTAGAGTCGGTGGTTAAAGAGTGAGAGTCAGTTTCAATACTTGTATCCACAAGAAGGACCCCCGCAGTCTAAGACAGGGTGTGGGATAAGTTAAACTATACTATGGAAGCCAGTATATTAGGGCAGTCATCGTTACATACTAATTGGACGATTTGAACATTTGAAAGTTTCTAAATACTATTTTACTTTGTGAACCTAAGACATTTAATAATAGGGACTATTAAGTAATCAACAAATGGACGTACCAAAAACCACTTTACTAAACGGATATGTTTATATATATAACAGGAGTATGAATGTGTAATTATTCGGACTGTTTTATATGTACCAATAAATTATGGAAATCACAACGCGAAGTCCGGACCTTGTTATTAAATGTACCAAGCATAGCATACGACCCCGTAGTGCGTCAGGCTGAGTCAAACATAATTTATGGACATTTGACTCACCCGGTCAAAATGTACATAATTTATGGACATTTGACTCACCCAGTCAAAATGTTCATAATTTATGGACATTTGACTCACCCGGTCGAAGTACGTTGAGCCAAAATCCAAACCTCTTGATTAAGATTGCCGAGTGTGCAAGTAGACCTGTTTTTAACCGTAACCTATTTATTTATTTTTAACTCATTAGTGTGGTTACAGTTTAAATATATTAATATGTATGTCTAATGAAGTTTATACATGTTGATGATGTTAATAGCTATCATAATTTATGTTTTATGTTTTTTACATATTTTTTGTTATTTCATTTCAGGGGTCTCGTAACAGTGCGGATATATTCCAGACATACCTCTGAGGGTGTATGATTTGGAACATTTCGCAGATTACATGACTGTAATAAATGCTATTCCACTAATGATGTGTCTCAGGATTATTTATATGCTGACTATTGACTACCAGTTAGATACTTTATTCAGCTATAAACTAACATACCAGAAAAGTTGCTTATATTGATTCTAACATTATTTGTGACTGAATTTTATGAATTAAGACTAAGAGATCCTTTACGGATCGGCAACAAATGTTACAAGATTTGAAAAATGTGCGAACGGATTAGGACTTGAACCCGTGATCCTCATTCCAATGCTCTGCCAATTGAGCTAGTTAACTAGACACTGCTTCTTAATATGCTACAGTTTTATTTCTACTACACGTAGTTTGATATCAAAAATACAATGAACTGTGAAAGATGGAAGTCTGAAATTCTAACTTGATGTATTGAGATGGCCATTTCTGTCAAACTGATTCAGACACTGACATTGATCTGTTATGATGAATAATGAGATTAAACTCCACCTTGATTACAGTTGTGTATAAGTATCATTGAGATGGTGATACATCGCTGAGACATTGTCGTGTAAGAATATCAAGGTGGTGATGATGATTATTCTATTGAAAAAACGTAATGTACATGTAATTGCTGAATACTTAACTTTTTAAAATGAATACAAAACTTTTTTTACCCAGTTATATTCATTTTATTTTCTGTTCTATCTTTAAAGTGACACAAGGCAATATATTGATTTTCTTAAACTTGTGGCGTCATTTTAATCTTCTGCAAAAATAGTTTAATTGCAGATACTTGCAAATCATTAATAATATTTACTTGAAAGCTCAAAATCAAACTGTTTTTGCATGTTACATATTGTTGCTTAAATTGCACCAATAATGTATTAAAAAGTAAGGGGTTGATGCACTATTTTCAAGCAATGTGTATTCAAAGGGCTCTGAAAAACTGGAAAAAACTGAAAGAATTATCAAAATGGCATGAAAATTAAAGGTGGTATGACCTATTGATAATTTGCACTATATAGTTAGAAGGCGCGATGATGTCATCGTTCCAAATGGCCTCCTCCATTTATGTTCTTTGCAAATTTTCAATAGGGCATATCTCATTTATTTTTCATGGCATTTTGATAACTTTTCTCCGCTATTTTTAATGTAGTTAGAGCCCTTTTAAATAAATCTTGTTTGGAAATAGTGCATCAACCCCTTTAAGGTAGAATAACAAAAGTATTGAAAAATAAATTGTATTACCTTTTAAATATATACGCAAGCAGATTTCTAGTGAGATTAACACTGTATTGAAGTCCCTATCCCGCCATCAACAGGAAAAGTTTACAAAATATGTATATCATTTCTATTTAAAGAACCCGTAAATAAACCTATACTTTCAATGCTTTATTATATTACATGAAAACCTGGATCAAGTTTTGATAAACGGTTTTGTAGTGTAATTTGGCAGGTTAGTTTCTTCAATAAATGAAGTTGCATATTTGATTTTTAATGATCGATAACTACATCAAGATTGCCATGTGTCCCTTTAAGTTTGGTTCATTCCATTGATGATTCATGGAGGAAGTATAAACTGACTAAGATAATGCAGAAATTATAATAATTCCTTTATTACACTAAGCTTCAACTGCTTTATATTAGCGCCCCGTGTGGTTCCCGGGGGTCCCCGTTTGGTCACGGGGCAAATAATAGGGCCACTGCAGATCCCTTTGGAGGGGTAGGCAGAGGGGTAGAATCCCCCCAAATTCATGTTCATTTTATCATTTTTTGTTCATGTTCATTAAGGTCTTCATCATGATCCCTGCATTGTTTCAGGTGCTATCTCGCTCGCATCAAAAGAGCAGTGGCAGAAAAACAATAAACGTTGCTCCAGCGTAAATGGAGTTTCTACGATAGAATTTGCAGCAACTCTGCAGTTCAGGGTGAGAAGGTTCTATGCCCATTTTCCATATTTTATCTCGATGTACATGGAAGATGAGCCTGGCATGTTCATGCCTGTTAGGCGCCATATAAACTTTTCATGTGTTGGTGCGCCTTAAAACCCAATTCAATCAATGTTTTATATTAGAAGAAAAAAAGACACGTTCAAAAACAAGAAAACGGGAAGACACTTAGTGATCACTTTGTCCGTCGTCTATCGTCCGTCACACTTTAACCTGCAATCTAACATTGGCCATAACTTGAAAAGTATTTGATCTATGTTTATGAAACTTCACACATCTTCATCTTATCTAAAGAAATGTTGTCACACATGTCCAATTACTCCAACTGACATTTTGAAAGAGTTATGCTCCTTTTCATAAAACTTGAACCTGCAACCTAACCTTGCTCATAACTTGAAAAGTATGTGACCTATGGTCATAAAACTTTATGCAGTTCTTCTTTATAAATTGTTCAATGCCATTTACATTTCCAATAACTCGTCATACTTTCATTTTTGGCAGAGATGTGGCCTTTTTCATAAAACATTAACCTGCAACCTAACCTAGCTCATGTCTTGGCAAAATATTGGCCTGGTCAAGAAACTTTATACATGATGGGTGATGTATAGGGACATAAGGTCATCAGATGTTTGAGAACAAATGTGTTAACAGGTCATTACACAATATTAGAGTGGAAAATGCTAAGTGAAACAAAGGGCCATAATTCTGTAATACATTACAGACAATTAATGATGGGTGATCATGTAGAGGGACATAAGGTCATCGGTTGTTATGAATATATGAAGTTTGGGAACAACCCATTCACAAGTGTTTGAGATACGCAAGTACATGTATTACAAATGTGTTATGGGATGGTACGCGACAAAAATGTGTTGAAGGTGGCGCCACCATTAGAAAAGTGATTCCAATGTATTGCCCTCCACTAAAATGGGCGAGACAGTACACAAAGCTTTTTAAACTTTACGAATAGATGCTTGCAATTATTTTCTGATCACTGATCCATTTATGCAGTTCCTGAAGACAGTATAATCTGCCTTACATCAGTGATTTTAGAATGTTTTATAGCCGTTATTGGGCTATATTCCCAATTCCAAAAATAAAAACCATTATCAAGTGGTCTAAGATATTATTGAAGAAAACTTTTAAAATACATATGGAAACATTCCACTACCATTTATTTATTGAGTTATTAAAATGAATTCTCGTATTGTGACATATTCTTCAGCACAACTCTGTAAATGATGGTTCATTTATACTAATTGCCGACCTCCGTCCATGGCGTTATACTACACTTATTCATACAGAGTTTGATAAAAGGCAGTTACCATTTGCTAAAGCTATTGCGTAATCAAGATGAGATTCACTTATTTTAAACAAGTGCAAAATCTGTATAACGCTTTCGTCGATTTTGCTCATTTTCAAATGCTCATACCAACTTTGGTTAAGGTTCACTATAATGTAGTTATTGCGTGTGCAATCTCAAATTAATATGGTTTTAGTATTTTTTGTATTGTCGTGCCCTCAGTGGTTTATTCTCTTGTTGCTCTGGCTTCTGCCAAGTCAATGACTATATTCTTTGTGGCTTTCTAGGCTATTTATTTGTGTGTTTATATATACACGAGCATCTTTGTGTTTTACTTATATTGCCTATTAATGCTGCCTTGTTGGTTAGAGTTCATGGCGGGGATTTCTTTATTTACACTGTTCCGTTTTATTGGGTTGACAATAGGGTAAGTGTGAGGTTTGGTGCACCCTAGAACCTGGTCTAACATCCCCACCCCCACCCCCACTCCCGGGGTCCTTTTTTGCCACTGACCGTTCCAAGGGGGGAGCCTATTGTCAACCCTTTTGTGTTTGTGATGTCTTATTTGGCCTTTTATTCATCTTTAAATTCGTTCTTTGTTTCTCAGTGTGTTTGTGGTTGACTGCCGTCCTTGAGTGCTGCTTTTCCTGTTCGATTTTTTGTATATCTATATTTATATAATCAAAAGTCATATAGTCTACCATGCTCTTCGTCGCACTCATTTATATCTGCACGAAAATTGTTAAAAATCAGACCATGTTTTTACGAAAACAAGGTAAAACTGGCTGATGTTATTTACTAAATGGCCATATCTCTGTAACTAATTAAATAAATTAGTGTGTAAACAAGCTGCAACTCAAATAATTGTCTTGTTAAAGGGCACGCTTTCTGTAACATATAGTCAATTGTTTTCATTATCATATCTTTAAATGAACTTTGAAACAAGCTTTGGATTTTGTGTAAACAAACAGAAAGAAAATTACGTATTTTGATACAATCAAGTGTCACAACTCCGTAACGTTCAAGTTATTAAGCATCCTTCCGCTTATTTTACTTTATTTTATTCAGGGCAATAACTCCTTAATATATGCGTTGATTGTGTTCAATGTTAACCTCGTCTAGGATCGTATTAAAAAAGAATCTGCAAATTACAGTGGTTGAAAATCCGAAATGTTTTACTTCGATGCCTGATTGCGTTTACATGCTGAAATGCGATTATATATTTAAAGCATATATCCCGCCAACAACAGCCAAATTATACAACACATGTACACCGTTTCTAAACTTACTGTCGACGAGGTATGTATACAACTTACATATTTTGAGAATCCAACCCCTATAGACTCTATAAACGACTTTAACCATTCAGGCCAAACCCCAAAACTGGAACGTCGAACTAAGCCGCTTACATAAGTGTACAGTAATCGTATCAACAAGACTCAATTTATTAAAAAAAAAAAACGACCGATTAATAACGGAAAACACACATAAGATTTAATGGCCTATCACCGTATAGAGCTAAAAACAATATAAGTTTCCACCTAACAATGCTGAATGCAGGAGAGCTAAAACAATATAAGTTTCCACATAACAATGCAGGAGAGCTAAGTTTAAGTTTCCACCTAACAAGCATTGCATCTGTAGGCTTATATGTTGTTAATAAAAGAAACAGAGTTTGTGTTTTATCGTATGCGAGTATAGACCTAATGATATTATTATAATATTGAGTCAAAATTAATGTAAGCAAAGACAAAGACTAGCGGTATATAATGAGTATGACACATATACTGAAACGCAAAAGAAACGCAACTCGAAAAGTTCCGTAAGACCTTTCTTTTCGAAAAAAAACACTAAAACAACACGTAATGCAGCAAATAGTATTCCTTCAAAGTTACATTATTGACAGAGTACACGTTTAGCTTAAGCATGTTAGCAAACTTAGGATGCACAATTTTGCAAACTCTTTACGTTAAATACAGTACTGAACTGGCTCAGTTTTTCAAAGAGGAACTTCAACAATTATGAATTTCTTGTTATAAGGTCTAGTGTGATTAAAACGTCTACAAAATCACAATTGCACTAGCGGATCCAGGGGCCCCCCCCCCCCCCCCCCCTAAACATTCCGGATCATACATGTATGTCCATTTTACTGTAGATAAAATATCAAATACGCCCTCAGTATAAAAAAAATTCGCGCTCGCTCCGCTCGCTCGACGCATCATGGCTAATGAGTGGTTTAATTAACACATTGTTAAATCCTTTTATTTGAAAACGGACTTTTTTATTTATACATGTATGTCCATGCTACTGTAGATAATATATCAAACAATTTAGATGGACGCCCTCAGTATAAACAAATTCTCGCTCGCTCGACGCATAATGGCTAATGAGTGGTTTAATTAACACATTGTTAAATCCTTTTATTTGAAAACGGACTTTTTATTCATACATGTATGTCCATGTTACTGTAGATAATATATCAAACAATTTAGATGCACGCCCTCAGTATAAACAAATTTCTCGCTCGTTCGACGCATAATGGCTAATGAGTGGTTTAATTAACACACTGTTAAATCCGTTTATTTGAAAACGGACTTTTTTTATTCATACATGTATGTCCATGTTATTGTAGATAAAATATCAAACAATTTCGTTGCACGCCCTCAGTATAAAAAAAATTCTCACTCGCTTCTCTCGCTTGACGCATAATGGCTAATGAGTGGTTTAATTAACACATTGTTAAATTCTTTTATTTGAAAACGGACTTTTGTTATTCATACGTGTATGTCCATGTTACTGTAGATAAAACATCAAACAATTTAGATGGACGCCCTCAGTATAATTTTTTTTCTCGCTCGCTTCGCTCGCTCGACGCATAATGGCTAATAAGTGGTTTAATTAACACATTGTTAAATCCTTTTATTTGAAAACGGACTTTTTTACCCTATAAATGCACTACCGCAAACGTTTTATGAGGCTAGAGACGGACCCGAAAATTGACCAAAATATTACGCCCCCCCCCCCCCCCTAAGCTGAAATCCTGGATCGCCCCCCCCCCCCCCCCCCCCCCACTAAGCTGAAATCCTGGATCCGCCCCTGAATTGTGTCCTTTCTTTAATTCACTGCATCTTTTTCTTTGCAAAACATGGGATTTCTTCGGAATATCATGTGAAATTAAGTGTGCAGTATATACACTATATAGCGGTAATTTCCGAGTTGCGTTTCTTTTGCGTTTCAGTATATATAATATGCACGGTAATGCTACCGTAACAGCGCTTACAACATGTGCAATAATTACGTCAGTATACTTACATTAAGAATGTTCTTGGTCACTAAGGTTTATCCGATGACGGCAATTCCAATAAATTGTGCGACTCGCACCTATGTGTCACAAGCTTCAACAGCCATTGTATGTATACAGCTGCAATAACTGCAATAACTGTTCGATGACGTATATGATGTCATGACAATCTCATATATTCCAAATATTTCGTCCAAACAAGATTCGATGCGAGAAGATGTTAGCGGCCAGTTGTTGTTGTTTTTTATTTCTCTACATCGTTTGCAACTCTAGACACTATATTGATTTCACGGTAAAAGAAAAGTTAGTCAGCCACGTTTGTTCACAAGTGTTCGCTTGAAGTTACAAGTTTTTACCGATTTCTATATCTGCAAATTCAGAACTGGTAATACTCTGCATGAGCGTTCATATTGTGAATACCGTTACTAAGCATAATGAATAGTATGTAAATGAGTGCGAGATTCATCTATAGATAATTAATTCCATTTACACATTTGTCAAAAGCTGTCAAGAATATCAAGTAGTGTGGTGAATGTCTTATTATATTTTCGAACTTATTCTACAAGTTAATGGAAATTTGTGCACATGAATAAACAAATACAGAATTCGTTGGAAATTGGTATGTGTGGAACGTGACTAACGCACTTAATACTATTTGAACATAAAAATGAGAAACCGGATTCAGAAATAATCGTTTCCTCTCAGTGCTTTATCTGATGAAATGTGACGAAATTGTCGTAATAACTATGCAAACTGTGTTCCGCTATTTGTAATTTGACAATTAAAATACGCGATGCGACAGCAAAATCAGATAATGCCGTTATATTAATTGGGTTTTTTAGAGAGCCAGAAAAAGGGTTTAGTATGCATATCTGGTTTGTTATCGGGCTGAATGTATTCTGTAGTCCGTTTTCTGTATTATTATCCAACTTAACATACTCGTATTATGCTGTTGTGTCTCTTCTCTGTTTGGTGAATTAATGGTATAGCATTTGAATGACAAAATACCCGTCCATATTGTCTTCGATATTTGTTTTAACGATATTTGTTTTAATGGTATTTATTAAATTCTTTTTAACAGAAGCGATGCAATAGTTGACGACTGATCCATGCCATTGGAGTGTGTGTTGTTTTGTTTTTTGACATACCATTAACTTGAGGTTTGACGGTGTTAACTTAACCAAAGGCGTATCACATGTCACCTCTATTGAACATACGCCTTTGCATATACATACTAGTATTGCTATTGCTACACTGGTTCCATTACAGCATATATCAGCTAGACAAACAAGATCATAACAATGGTAAGTGTTTTAATTGATTTAAGAGTGATATCTTGCATTTGTGTATAGTGTGATGTATAGTGTGATGTAGTTTGTAAGCAAATGTGCATTCTCTGTAAAAGTCTACCTAGCTAAATTATGATAGAATTGTCAATGTTTGAAATCCAAACTGTTTCTTGTTTCGCATGAAAGGATTATCTTACTTGTCCGTAAAACAGATATAGAAAATAGGTTTTATTATAAAATATATATTACAAATTACTCGATCCATCTGTTTTATTGTTGAATCAATAGCATTGTGTTTGTATATGCTACATTTATCAATTATTGTTGTAGCTGACAGACGAAGATAAGAAACGTAAGTGTAATAACTCAGTTTTTACATAATTATCCAATATCAGCAAATGTAATACTCCAGTCAGTCTTTAACGGGCAATCAATTACAATTGAGTCTCTGTTATAATTGAAAGAAGTAAAATATCTAGTTATTTATTCTTTACCATTTTACAAAGCATGTTGTTGACCACGTAATATATTCAACAGAAGCTTCCCAAGCGTTCGATGATGTTGATGAGAAAAGGTCTGGAGTGATTCCCAACACACTGGAGTCATTGATAATGGCCGTTCGACTTGCCGGACTAAATCCAACAGAAAGAGAGACAGCCAAACATCAGCAAGAGTCAGGTAGCTCTAATCAACCGTTCTTAAACGTGTAGATTAAACAGCATATATAGTATACCAAACCTGTTTCGTCTTATTTTTGAACCCAGATGAAGGATATTTATGGTTTCTTTTATATGGTTTAAGTATAAATATATTGAGTATAGAATGACAAAATGCAATCAGTTGTAAAACAATATTAATTGTTGAGTGTTATACTGTTGGTAAAATCAGCCACCGTAAGAAAAGGGGATAACATAAGGGTATAGAGACAACGCTAAAACTGTATATTATGCATCCGATGGGTGGGGTGGAGAGGGTTTCTATGTTTCCTTACCTCCTCCTTTTTGTCGGTATGCAAGCTCCATCATCCCTTCCACCCCCACCCACACCCACCTACCTTACTTGCGTGGGTGTGGGGTGTGGGGGACATTGATCAATATGTCCATTTCTACTAGTAATTGTTTTATTGCATAAAAGGTTGTACAGTATACGTAGAATTGAAATCTTGGTGCTTAGGAAACTGAATAAAATAATTACAATCAATTAAAAGCAACAAATAATGAACACAGGACACACGTCTTTGAAAATCAGTTGATAACTTTCGGGATATGTTGATAGTATTTTTGTCTCGTCATCGAGGAAGGTGACGAGACATAGGCATCACTTTGCGGTATTTAAGCAAATGTATATCCCTTTTTCGACTTAAAAAATAATTTACGTTAAAAGATTTCATATCCTAAGACATACTCAAATATATTCAAACTTTGCATACGTCTTCTGTATAATAATTATTAAGGACACTCGGACACACAAGTTGTATAACTCTGTATTGCATGTTAACAGAAGTATGGCCTTTCTTCGAACTCAATATGTAATTTCTTGACAGCAGTATAGGCGAGATACTTATTGTCGACTTTCTTGTTATATAAGGGTATCAAACATGACATACTCTTCGACTACATTTCCAAATCGTATGATCTATACTAGAGGCATGGTGGGAAGGTATGCCTAGAAGTCAGTACAGCATTGGTTATATAGTATAATTAACACTTGTTGAATGAGTCACAGAATATTATTTTATTTATATATGATACCCAAATATTTGCTATTTACATTAACTACATAATTTACACTTAGAATTTAATTGAATTGGGGTTTTAACATGCCAGACTCATCTTCCATGTACATCAAGATAAAATATGGAGAACGGGCCTAGAACCTTCTCACCCTGAACAGCAGAGTTGCTGCAAATTCTATTGTGGACACTCCATTTACGCTGGAGCCACGTTATAGTTTTTCTGCCACTGCTCTAGTTAACTGAGCGAGATGGCACCTGAAACAATGCAGAGGTCATGATGAAAACCTTTAATGAGCATGAACAAAAAATGATAAAATGAACATGAATTTGGGAATTTACAGGTAGATACAGTTTGTATTTTAGTTGCAGAGTATGGCGACACAGTAAGCAAGGAGCAATTCCTGGAGCTATTATCAAAGTTTGAATGGAAACCACGCGATGAACTTCAAGACATTCTCAAAGCCGATTTTCAAATGTTTGCTGCCGATGACACCGGCGTACTGGACCCAGATGATCTAATACATATCCTGACAAAAGAAGGTAGAGAAGTGATACCAACAGACCAAGTGACATGTGTTATTAATAAACTAAAGAAAGACGATAATGGGAAAATAACTATTGAAGGTAACCTATAAACTCTGCAGACGACTTAACAATACTTTTCAGTACAAACAACTTTTATATAAGTTCGTATCTGTAAGTATTATCTAGAGTATTGCAGTAATGTTTCAATGCGGAATAACAGTCCTTTGCTATTATCAGGCCAATTAATTATGGCTTTAATGTAAATACCGCTTAAGTCGGGGTCGAAGAGGCGTGCTAAGAGGCGTGTTAAGAGGCGTATGAGGTGTTTCATTTTATTATACATCGCATTAAAAGACTTAAAAAACGAGTCCTCTATTTTCCTTTCTAACAGGAAATGTAGCATTTCATAAATAAAGTCGATCACAACACGCATTATAAAGAAACTATATAGATAAAAAACAATTATATAATTAAAAGTAAAGTACGAAACACAAACAATATAACAGGACTCACAGCCCTACCGTTGAATGAATAGTTACCAACTCATTAATTCAGTTTACTATAGTATATGACTTGAACACCTGGATAGAGTTTTGATACACCGTTTTGTAGTGTAATTTTGCCGTTATTTGGTTGGTTATTTTCTTTAAAAGTAGTGTATTATAACAATGCTGACATGTTTCCTTTGTACAAGCTACTGCCATGACAGTCTATGTTCAGTACGATGTGTTTCTTATATTACAGATTTGATTGACAAGATGCTGTTTTCTGCACCTTTATGATAATCGGCGAAACATCCTAACAACAAATATTACGTCTTCATCTAATTTGACTGATCTGTAGAGCGAACAAGATAATAAAGAAATATACATATCAACATTATTGTCATTATGACATTTTATCTTTTCTATTACGATCGTCATTTGGAAGCCCTATTGGCAACCCTTTTGTGTTTGTGATGTCTTACTTGGCCTTTTATTCATCTTTAAGTTTGTTATTTGTTTCTGTGTGTTTTATGGTTGATTGTCGTCCTTGAATGCTTTTCCTGTTCGATTTTTATTTCTCCCATTTCTTCTTATGTGAGATAGGCATTTTCCTCATGTGAGATTATAAGAATCCATCATGAGTATCCATGTGAGATATGTAAATCTCACCCGAGGGTCAGCATTGTAACCAGGGACGAGGCTTTGCCGAGTTCCTGGTTGCAATTCTGATCTTGAGGGTGAGATTTACCTATCTCACATGGATAAACTCATGTTGGATTCTTTTTCTTGCATATCAATGACATTTTGTGCATCGACGTCACCAATAAATAACATTTTAATGTTTTTTAACACAATGACGTCATGCATCTGTTCACGTTATTGACGTCATTATTGTTTCGCGTGAATTTTATCTCGACCCTAGGGATGAGATGGAAATATCTAGCCCCGGTAAAATGACGGATTTTCTTGTCCGGTAGGCAAGAAAACTCTGACCCTCGGGTGAGATTTACCTATCTCACATGGATACTCATGATGGATACTTATAATCTTACATGACATGTGACTTATGACGTCATGACGTTACGTCGACGTCGCCTTATTTTGGCGTTAACTCAGCAAAGTCATTGATTTTATGCCGGTTATAAACACATAATGGGAGAAAAATAATCCATCATGAGTGATCCATGTGAGATAGGGAAATCTCACCCTCGGGATCAGACTCAGCAAAGTCATTGATTTTATGCCGGTTATAAACACATAATGGAAGAAAAATAATCCATCATGAGTGATCCATGTGAGATAGGGAAATCTCACTCTCGGGATCAGAATTGTAACCAGGCACTCGGCAGAGCCTCGTCCCTGGTTGCAATTCTAACACCTCGGGTGAGATTTCTCTATCTCACATGGATACTCATGATGGATTCTTATAATCTATATTTGCATTTATGATAAAGTGCATAAACCTAGTTTGATTTTGGTCTCTTTCTTTATTCCATGCTTTCCCAGCATATTTCATTTGTACTTTTTAAGAACCTTATTTGCTTTGTTCAGCCATCTAGAAATATAAATGTTGCACATAGTATATCAAATGTATTAGCATCGACTATATGGCAAGATATATTTTATCAAAGAACTGAAGGTCCTAAGGTGGACACTCAAGTATGATCTCTTCATTTTTTTGAAAATGACCACAACACGCTTGGTCGAAAAGAAGTGTTATGGGTTTTTTTATACAAAAATGAGATATAGGGTCCTGTAGAAACCACAGCGTCCGAACGCAATGGCATCGTAGGTCCGCACTGTACGGCAAACAAGGACTTGATAATACAATTAAAGAGACAAAAAATAACAGAAAGGGTGGTGAAGACAGGGTTACCGACTTGGAACGGTCTGTAGGCAATAAGGCCTACTGGTTAGCTTGAATCGATTTTATATGCGCACAATCCTCGCTATTATCCTGTAAAACTTACTCAAAGAAGCACACATGAAATATATTGTCGAAGAAGCACACGTGCATGTATTTGTCAAAGACACTCCAGAGTTTTAATGTCGTTTATTTCCTTTTATGATGAATATCTCAAAGCCAGTCCACTATGTTGTCCTCTCTGGTCGTTATAATCACAACTGGATGAATTGTGTATACTTATCCTCTCAATAGTTTTGACAGATCTAAAAATTTGAAAAGAATAAGAATAATGGTTACATGATAAATAATAACACATGCACATTTATTATAAACGTTCATCGCAAGATGCTAAGTATAAAAACTACTAAATAACAATTTCATACGATTGTTTATCTTTGAAGTTCATGGGAATATATGTGAACGAAATTTGAGTACTTGAGCTCAAGCCTAAGAGTAGTTTGAAAAAAGGCTGGTGAATGCCAGGCCCGGACTTCAAAAAGGAGAAGAAATCTTACATGTTTGCTTTTTTCTCTTAAACTTCGGAACAGTATATTAATTTATTATATATATAGCATTAACTAAACATAGCATTAAATAGAGCCGGGAGTCTTGTAATGTTCATCCGTTGAACACAGACGACCGTCTTCTAGTTTAACTGGTATAAACATTTTATTTCAAACAAATTCTACAATACACAATATGACACATTATATATCTAATATTATCTGGTTAATGACGTATATTACTTTATGTATAATAGTCTTACCCGATACATTCAGTTTATCACCAACACTTGTATCCATACTTTTCATAACCATGTCAGCCTGTTCCTCTGTTAATGGTTCATCTCCCAGTTTTGTCAGGATCTCGTGGAACTCTGTTTTACTTATCACTGTATTTTCATTTGTGTCAAAAGTTGCGAATTTTGCAAATGCCTCTGCTATTTCATCGTCGATTTTGGCTTGCGACTTCAGAGGTAAGTTTTCTTCTATAAAGTCTCCGACAGAGTCTCTATCAACCATTTCATTGTCTGAAAGTGAATATTAAGTAGGTGTCGATTTCTGTTCCTTTATTTGTTTCTGCATATGTCTACAGTTCTTGATTTATTACTCTACTCTATGAGTATGCATGTATATATAGCGGCAGTAGACAAAGCATTGACTTTAGAACAAAAATACCTCTGTCCCATCTTATAAATACTGAAAAGGGGATCCCTTGGAAGCAACAAACACAAACAAGAGATAAAAGTAGCAGACTCGGTTTAATGAGTTTGTTCAGGAGAGGTAATGAAAAGTGTAACACTTCTCACGCCTCCCTCACCGGCTTAAGCGATATTTTACTTTAAAGCCACACATATTGGGCTTGGTTATCTCAAAGGATCAGTAAGTAATAACACTACGTGCGAAGGCAAGTCGAAAGGGAAACGTCACACTTCATCTCATCACCGAGGTTGCTCTCACAATATAAACTAATATGATGTGTTAACGGGACGTAAAGCTCAATTTCATTTCATTTTTACTATTCTTAATTGTGCTGTTCCAAAAAGGTAACACAGTTGTGTAGATTGTTCTTTGATACTCAGAATAGTATTATGGATGTTATTCTTTAGGTATGACACTGTAAATGAATAAATTAACTTGAGGGTATGTGTGTATGTAACTTTAGACTCCAACCCAGTGTCCCACAATTGACCCAGGAGCAAAACATATGCAATTTCATCATCACAACATTTAATGTGAAGCATGATTTAAAGAAAATTACTCCATATCACCCTCGACACTAACCCCCTCCCCCAACCTTTCCCCACATTCGCCTCAACCAAAACCCTGGGCAGACGTCTGAGTTTGAAATTATAAAATTGTGTGATATGTTGTTTATCTTTCATAGACGATATATATAACAAGTTATTTGCACAAATATGGGAAAATGACAGTTTAATTAAATATTAGTGTATTTACCATTTTGACATTATGTCCATATCCACATTCTTTAAAGCAAATGTGTGTGTGCGTGCGTGCATGCGTTCGTGCTTCGTGCGTGTGTGTTATATCACGTACCGTCGTCAAAGCATTCCTTCATTTCTATTTTTGTTGGATTTTGACCTATTAACTGCAATACTTCCCGCACGCCTTCCATGTTGAGTTGGCCGGCTTTTTCAACATCAACCGAATCAAACGCACTCAAAATCGCTAAGATGATAATAAATGTGATTATTAGTAATGTACCAATGTAATACCAATATTAATTGTATCTGTGACTGTCAGAGAAAGTATGCATTACTTAGTTATTTATGTTTGGGTCGTCATGATAGGCAAAACTGAGATCATATAATTCACACATACAAGCACGCACGCATGCACGCACAGAGGCAAATAAAACATTACAAAAAAGATAATATTAAAGAAAGTAACGCTCCAAATAACGGCAAAATTACACTACAAAACCGTTAATCAAAACTCTGTCCAGGTGTTCAGGTCATATAATAATGTATATATGCCTATTAAAACTATAGTTTTATTCACAGGTTCTTGAAATACTCGTGATTGAATATGCCTAAAATAAATTATGAATTCTTAATTCGAAGCTCCAGTTTTAGGGTTTGGCCTGACTGGTTAAAGCAGTTTATGTTATGTCTATAGAGTTTGTATTTTCAACATATGTAAGTTATCTATATATACCTCGTCGCCTGTAGGTTTAAAAACGGTGGACATATGTTGTAAAATGGAACTGTTATTGGCGGGATAGGGACTTTAATTAGACCTTATGCGATTGTCAGAGTAAAGTATGCTTTACTTGGTTATTTATGTTTGGGGTTGCCGGAATAGGCGAAAATGAGTTCATATAATTTACACACACAAGCACACAGTGTAGTTGGTAACATGGTTACTAATTGCTAATGGCAACACAATACGTGTTGCTAATCATAATGAATCATACAATACAAACCACTTACCTTTTTTAAGACTTTCTGATAATTTCTGAAATCAAAATAAAATGAACAGAGTTACGTTTTAAGCATATACTCGTTTAGTATAGTATGGAGGTTACACTGTCGGACAATCTTAAAGTTAATTCTATAATATTGATCTTATAAATATTGAGTTCTGCTCAACCTGTGGCTAGTGGGCGTGAACGGTAGCAAGCATATTTCACTACCGTTCATGAACAGTCTCAATCAAAACCGAGACTGCAATATTGCGTATTTATCGTGTTCGGCCGTTTCCAAAGGTCCATTATCATACTCTCTTAAATTGATATGCATATATATGTATAATGAATAATATATTATTTAGGTCAGACTTAACACATTTTACTAAAATGTTATTATATAACTTACATATCTGGTACAAAACCATATTCAAGTATATATAATGCAATAAATGAAATTTAAAATGTATATACAAAAAAATAATCAAATATTTACCTGCGACATTGTTTTTGTAAAGCCGTATTATGTCAAAAATATGTTATTGTTTTTACTTAATGGTAGGCTTTGATCCGTATCAGTCACTTTCATAAAACATAAATCGATATAATGTAACTTTATATACATGCAAACACAATACTACCAATATATCGGTGTTAACGTGGTTTGTACACGATTGTGATATTTGGTCAATGGCCGGGGTGGTAAAGACGCTCTGTTTGAAACCTTCTCGCCAGTCACCGCTGTGGGTTCGAATCCTACTGGGAGCTCGACTTATGGAAAGTGGCTATGTCGAGGTATACAGTACTGGTTCTAACCATGAAAATGTAGGTGGTCTGCCTCCACCACGAAAAAATAAACGTCATATATAGTCTAAAATGTGATGAAAATGACGTAAAACAAATTCAACAATATTAAATGTAATATTTGAAGATAGAAAAAGATCTGGTCATTCATTTGAAATTGTTTAACCCAATACAACTAGACTGCGTTTGGTTGCCTTGAGTAGCAATTAGTACAACAACTCTGTTCACAACTAGCGGACATTTGCTTTCAAGTGGATACATCAGGCTTTAGTGAGGGTTTAGGTATAGTCTTACTTGAAATTACTTTTGATTTGTAAGGGCCAAGACATAATGAATGAGGCTAAACATGGCGGCTTATTTAAGAAGAAAGTTATTTCTGCCCAGAAATAGTATGTACACTCCAGGGTTAATTAACTCTTTCGCAGTCAAATTTCACAATGCCGAATTTGAATTCAAACCTGCTTAGCTTGCAGATATGTTACAATACATCAATTCAACATCACAGTATGCATACCAACATATGCAAATGGATTGAACTACAAGTTATTACAACATTAGTTACATTTCTCTCCATATTTCAAGCCTTCTGGTAATATTTAAAATGTTATGGAAAATATTCTTACTGAGTGTCAAGTGTGTCAAACCCTGATCAGTCCACACATGGTGTGCATGTTGATATGGGCCTACATTGGTCGTTAGATTAATGTTTTCAACTGTGTCAGCGAAAGTGTTTCACATTACGTGTTCCCTCCTTAATGCCATTAAGCGATGGGAAAGCTTAGACGGATTTAATAACGGACATTTCGACAATAAAACACGTTTAAAAAAATGTTTTATTGAAAAATGCGATAACCTGTTAAAATTACCTAATAAATGTTTTAATTTTACAATATGCAAAAAGTTAAGCCGAAATTAAGGTTTTATTTCATTACCCCAGCCAACTTAAAGAAGGGGTTGGATTGGGTATGAAAGTTAATACTCGGAGCGCTTAATGTTCAAACTCTATTGTGGATGCACATGTTAGACCTGAACAACCCAGTGGCAACACCATATTTTGATTGATATGACATTTTACCATGATATGATTGATATGACATTTTACCATGATATGATTGATATGACATGTTATCATGATATGATTGATATGACATTTTACCATGATATGATTGATATGACATTTTATCATGATATGATTGATATGACATGTTATCATGATATGATTGATATGACATTTTACCATGATATGATTGATATGACATTTTATCATGATATGATTGATATGACATTTTATCATGATATGATTGATATGACATGTTATCATGATATGATTGATATGACATTTTACCATGATATGATTGATATGACATTTTATCATGATATGATTGATATGACATTTTATCATGATATGATTGATATGACATGTTATCATGATATGATTGATATGACATTTTACCATGATATGATTGATATGACATTTTATCATGATATGATTGATATGACATTTTACCATGATATGATTGATATGACATGTTATCATGATATGATTGATATGACATTTTACCATGATATGATTGATATGACATTTTATCATGATATGATTGATATGACATTTTACCATGATATGATTGATATGACATTTATCATGATATGATTGATATGACATTTTATCATGATATGATTGATATGACATTTTATCATGATATGATTGATATGACATTTTACCATGATATGATTGATATGACATGTTATCATGATATGATTGATATGACATTTTACCATGATATGATTGATATGACATTTTATCATGATATGATTGATATGACATTTTACCATGATATGATTGATATGACATTTATCATGATATGATTGATATGACATGTTATCATGATATGATTGATATGACATTTTACCATGATATGATTGATATGACATTTTATCATGATATGATTGATATGACATGTTATCATGATATGATTGATATGACATTTTACCATGATATGATTGATATGACATTTTATCATGATATGATTGATATGACATGTTATCATGATATGATTGATATGACATTTTACCATGATATGATTGATATGACATTTTATCATGATATGATTGATATGACATTTTACCATGATATGATTGATATGACATGTTATCATGATATGATTGATATGACATTTTACCATGATATGATTGATATGACATTTTATCATGATATGATTGATATGACATTTTATCATGATATGATTGATATGACATTTTACCATGATATGATTGATATGCCATTTTATCATGATATGACATTTTATCATGATATGATTAATATGACATTATATCATGATATGATTGATATGTTGATTTGACATTTTATCATGATATGATCGATATGACATTTTATCATGAAGTGGAACGTTTTTAAAATTGTAGATACTTCTGCAAAATGAGAAAAGGTCTATGGATCATGTCACCCATCCCCACCCACCCCAAATACAACGGGCGTGAAATAGGTGCTGAATACATGAAATATAAAACTGTGTGCATTATTTAAAGACAGATATAAAAGTAACGTCAAGATCGGATGAAACATGTTGCAGCTAGTGCGCTAACGAGATCAAGTTAATCTGTTATGATCTGCTTTGGTAAATCAAGGGTCATTACTCATCAAGTTTTAGTAAAAAATGCATATGCATCACACTTCCGAGATCGTATGGATAGTATCATACGCAGTTTCTTTACAAATTACCTAAAACTAGACAATAAAAAAAACTAAAGCTGCTATTATGGTAACAAAACTCAGCTAATTATGTTCAATGTAGCCGGTCAAAAACACGTCCGACATGTTATGGATATATACAAGTTAAGATCGGATGAAAATGAATATATTGTGCCCAGAAGAAGAAACAACAAGAAGCACCAAACGTGGTGCAAACTTTGGATTGCTATCCTTTACCGCAAGAACCTAAGTTGAAAATTGGGATAATTGTTGGTAAAAAGTATACAATTGCTATGGTGCTTGAATCACAGAAGTAAGTTGAATATGTATGCCAAAGTTCGAAGTGTTCTGTCAGTAGAGTTTTGAAATATAACTGTACATTCATACTTTTAACCAAATATCTAAATGTGATAGTAGGATAATTCTGGTAAAATGCATGACACGAGTTATGATGCTTGTCACATAGGGTTGTGTATTGATGACACAACTGTGTGTTAGTTTTTAACGTTTTAATTCAAATGGGGTTGTGAAATATGACTGTACATTCAAAATTTGGTCAACAATTTAAGTTGAAAAGGTGGATAACCCTGATAAAATGCATGACAGAGTTATGGTGCTTGTCACTATGGTTGTGTAATGAGGATAAACATGCATGTATACCAAGTTTATAGGTTTCTGACGTTTTTGGAATATGACACGTTCAAACTTTTATCCGACAATCCAAGTAAAAAAACGGGGATAATTTTTGGTAAAAGGCATGACAAAGTTATAGTACTTGTAACACAGATAATGAATTTGTATGCCAAGTTTCAAAGTATTTTGTCAATAAGTTTTTGTAATATGATTGTGCCTTCAAAATTTTAACAGAAACACCAAGGAGAACAGGTGCGTGGTTAATTCTAGTAAAATGCATGTTTGTTACAACGGATTGTGTAATGATGATGAATATGTGTGTCAAGATAAAAAAAAAGCTTTTGGTCAAACGTTATTTTGACTATAACTGTACAGTTATGGTGTGTGTCGTGTAACGTTCTGTAATGTTAATAAATATGTATGCAACGTTTCAACGTAACCAACACGTCAAAACGATTAGACGGATGGACTGACGGATGGACTGACGGACGGACAGGCGGAGCTCGCCAAACCATAAGCCTGGAATTGTCTACGCAATCAGACTAATAAAGACGGGTGAAAGACTGACAAAATGCCATTGCAGAGCTTCCTCAGGTCATACAAGACACTCACTACAGAGTTAAAAAAACTGGATATAAAACCCATATAAAATCCAGTTGCGTCTTTAATGTGCATATTGTCTTGAATTCTTGAAGGCCGGGGTTAACTTGTAGCAGTATTATAGATTGTACATACTTTTATCAATGGTAACTCTGCTGAAAAATACACACTCGTATCTCTGCTGTGTTGTTATTGGCTAAAAGCACTAGGGTTGTAAATTTGAAGTTTGTAGCAGACAACAAAATGTTAGGGTGTAGCAAGTTTAAGTATTGAATTGATTTCATATTTTACTGATCAAATCTCCATACATTCAAGAACCGTTTTGCCAAATTTCAATTAATTCAGTGAGATAGGTATATCTTAAATTTCAATGTTCTCTTCACCTGCAACGTTATATACATTGCAGTGTACAGCAACAAGGTAGATATTTTCTCTCTATTCTGCTTTTATAGTTAGACTTCGGTCTTTAAAGACACATGACATTTTCCTGAGGTGTTCCTCGAGGCGTTTGAATTGTTATAATTCGAAGGTTTACAGTACCATCGTCAAACTCATCATGCAAGAATAGAGTTTCTCAAGACTGGTGATTACGTGTGGAATTAAGCGTTGAAATGATTACTTTGGTGTATTATTTCAAAGGAGGTGATCTTCATCTAAATATACTTAAAGAAACCAACCCGCCAGATAACGGCAAAATTACACTGCAACCCGTTTATCTTTACCAAAACTCTTTCCAGGTGTTCTTCATCTCAAATAATAATGGATGTATGCCAATAAAAAATATAGGTTTATTCACTGGTTCTTAAATTACCCGTGGGTGAATATGCATGAAATGAATTATGAATTGGTAACTCTTAATTCAACGCTACAGTTGCGGGGTTTGGCCTGGCTGGTTAAAGCCTTTTATATTAATATGTCTATCGAGGTCGAATTCTCAAAATATGTAAGTTAGATATACAGAGAATAATAAATGTGGTATTTTCATATCACATCCTATATCAGGCCTGAGACACCATATCAGCCCGAGAGCTTTAGCAATGACTTTGTTGAACTGTCAACTTCAGCTAACTTACTACGCTGTTTACCAGGGAGAAAACAATAATATTATTAATAGATGTAATCCCATTCTGATGTGTTTATGTCTGTCGCGTAAGAGTAGATCTACACAACATTTTGTTTTCCGAAATTTGATTTAAAATGAATGCCATTGAATTTGAAATTGTCTAATTCAGAAAATGAATGGTCACAACTGGTTCATATTTCATCTACGGATGGTTCTATATCATTGAGTTTATTATAAATGTGTTAAACTCTCTTTATGATCCGTTTATTATGCCTTATTTATTTCTTTATTTTACTTCTATCTATCTATCATCTATTTTATTTCATCTTCTTAGCATTACTAGTCATGTCATTTCTGTTGAGTTATTTTCAAAGGAGACAGCTCAACGTACATGACTTTTGTAAAACCAATAATCTGGCGGGAAAACAGGATGGAATGCAGACGACAAACCATACGCGTGACAAATCGTATACAATATTAACTAATCGGTAATACAAGTATCACTCCGCTGAAAGAGTCATAAAGAACTTTCGGTTATTGCCGTGATATGATATTGTTTTACCCTTTATTTCACGCGTGTGATAAAGCTTTATTGCCAGGCAACTAAATTCTGATTGATACGACTAGCTAGGTATATATCGTATCGTATATTCAAAAACAACGTATTTCTATGAAAGTATGTGATAAATAGTTATACCTCGCCATCATTAGGTTAAGAAACGGCGCACATATGTTGTAATATTTGGCTGTTGTTGGCGGGATATCTACTTTAATATCAGTGAAATAAATACAAATCTGGAATTTATACGGGCAAAGCTCGACCTGCCGAAAGCCGACTATATGTTACACGTATGTACACGTATGCATGCAAATACTAACTAACTAACGCTACAAATTTTCATTTTCATAATGCGTCCAACTTCAATTTTGTCTCCAAAATGACGGACGCCCGCCATTCCGCCATTTTGAAACTTCCGGTCTCGTTTTTGACCAGATTCCTGTCTCACGGTGAAGTCACAAAGACGTGATTAACAGTTGAAAGCAAAAAGTAACTTACTGGCGTTCTATTATGAACAGAAATAATGAATTTTAAAGAATGCTTACATTTTTTGCAGGATTTCTGTCGATTTTGGTACAACGTAATTAGCGTTATTTCTAAAATACACATTCACAAAATCTCGATCGATCCCAGGACAATTGACTGAGACAGAACAAAAGTATTTATAAAGGGAGCCTACTTCTTTGACTGTTTAAAAAGGACACGTTCAAAACACGGCGAGATTTCCGGATTTACGGGTTTTCCGTCGAATTTTAAATGGGTTCCGAGTAGGTGAGTTTTACTGCAATAATATGAGAAAAAATACTGTTTTTGAAACGGAATGAGTCAAATTTCGGCCCCTTATAACACAAAATGATAACAGCAATGGTGATTAAGAACAGTTTGTTTTAGTATATGATAGAACAAAATATGTGTTTCCAAGTAAGCAAGGAGTTCATACATTAAATAAGGAAAAGGCTAGACAAATACACATATGTTTACATTAAAAGCAAGTTAAATGTAACATATTTTTTTAATATGAAGCAGGCACTGCATAGATAACGGGCAAAGCACTTTGATATAATTAATAATTGGAATGGATGGGGAGTGGGGTTAGAATTTGATGATAACAGGTAACAAAGATTAAATCAATATTCTCAATAACACTAAACAGATAACAAAAAAGAAATTTAACCAATAACACCTTAAAACAAATAGCCACCGCCCCCCCCCCCCCCCCCCCGCACCACCCCCACCACCACCACCACTACCAGGACATTTTAACTAGTTTTGTAAAGGGGCCTTTTGGCCTAAATTGGGGAAAGATCCATGACTTGGGAATGAAATTTTCAGAGTTAATTAAGGTTAAAATATAGGGAAAACTGCATGATTTGCAAAGACATTTGGGTGGGGAAGGAGCCTCATACAGACCGCTGCGAAAAATGGTAAAAAGGCCACGTCCCGACAACCTACTACTACCTATAAGTCTCATTCGTTAAACAAAGTAAAAACATCCTAAGTATGTTGATGGATATTTATGCCAACAAATATAAACTTGATATTCCAATTGTATGTATACACTTACATGCCATTGGACTTAGTTCTGGATTCAAGTTAAACAGACCCCAAAAAAAAACTGCGCCAAAAATGCTTGTGCATCTTTTCTGTGCAAAAAAATAATCAAATAAAGCCTGCACTAAAATCTAGCCGTATCTTATTGTTCTCGTTCTTATTACGGATAAAAAATAAAACAAAAAGGTGACCCTTCTTACCCATTGTTTTCCAACAATGTCAACAATGTTGCAGTAAACACGGATATTATTTCATTAGGCCTAAGAAATATATTTGTTTGCATATTTTGCGTAAAGACCTATCTATAACCCCAGACTTTAAGATTAAGATCTGATCAAATGTATAGTTAGTTCTCACCCTTAAAATGGAGATGAGTAAAAAACTGTAAAATGTGTTCATTCTATCAAAGTCCTTTGCCCGTTACATAGGTAGTGCCTATTTCATAGTATGTCCTTCCTTAGTTGCACCATTTGTTTATTGAATAGTTCGTACATTATACACAGTTATATATAGAGGATATTTGTTTATTGAATAGTTCGTACATTATACACAGTTATATATAGAGGATATTTGTTTATTGAATAGTTCGTACATTATACACAGTTATATATAGAGGATATTTGTTTATTGAATAGTTCGTACATTATACACAGTTATATATAGAGGATATTTGTTTATTGAATAGTTCGTACATTATACACAGTTATATATAGAGGATATTTGTTTATTGAATAGTTCGTACATTATACACAGTTATATATAGAGGATATTTGTTTATTGAATAGTTCGTACATTATACACAGTTATATATAGAGGATATTTGTTTATTTTGTGAATGTAGGATTTATTTTCATTGAGAAGTGGGTAAACTTATATTTTCACGAGTGCTTTATAACGAGTAAAAATATTTGAGTTTTCCTCATTTCGAGATGAAAATAAATCCTATATTCACGACAAACAAACA